>CM068367.1:1252937854-1253537854 GCA_034769895.1 Magicicada septendecula
TCTCTCTCTCTCCCCCCATCTCTTCCTTCTTTAGTGTAGAAGCTGTCTAAGTCCCGTCTCATCTTTAACCTACCTTGGTCTTAAGCATTGGTAATACTTTTCTTCACTCCACCTAACTTTTATGAATCACACTAAAGGGCGTTCTGGCTGGGTCCCCTTATATAACTTCTTGACAGTCACACTGTCTTCAGCTCTTACAATCAATTGTCTTCAGCTCTGAGCCAATCAATTCAGTTGTCTGCATACATTGCATGTTGAAATCAGAATTGCTCGATAGATTACGCAGTGAAATGAGATGCGTTTCATCCAGTGACGATCATAAAACCTAAACGTATCATCTGGCCACTGCTTGATGAGACACACCGTTTACTCATTTCCAATGCACACATATTCAATCTTTTCAAAATAATTGTAAACGCCATCTGATGTTTATGTTTGTGTGTGATCCCAGAGATTTTAAGGATCGCATGCTCAGTGTCTTTTTTATCTTGTTTGATCATAAGCAGAAATTATCTGACCAGCATTTTAACATGTTCGAGGATTATCTTCTTTTATCATTATTCAGTGGGTTACTTGGCAATTGTTCTCCAATAAGATTCGTGTTTGCGGCTTCCGGTTCATTTCTTCATTGGACTTGGAATATACATAATTTATTACTTCATTTATATACCAGAATCTTGATGTTTCTGTCTGTTGTTTCCCGCAGTTTAATTCTCAATTACAGTTTCGACAAATCCGTCCCTGCGTTATATAACGTACCTTATAAGTTGGTCTCTTTGCAATACAATATTTTCCATATTTATTTTTCTTAACCTACTCTATTACGAAATACTACCTCTGTCTATTCACCTTTCCCTATAGTAAATACATTCCAGTAACGAACATTATTATATCAATTGACATCTCTCGCACGAACCAGGACACCTACTATGTTTATTGCCGATCTGTTTTATCTTACCTTTTACTTGTTTCTGTGTTCGTGTTCCGTATGTGTGCCGACGTAAATTATGGGGAGAATGTAAACTGTATGTGACAATAGTGTTGATTTACAGAGACACGCACAGTAATGGTTGTAGCAGTAGTAAACTGGAGCTGACGAGAACAGCAATATACTGCGGGTGCCTTGTAGTCGTGCAACTGTAACGTACCGTACCTGTAGTCCACATAAATCGTTTCTTTCTCCCCTTTTCTTCCACACCCTTTATCATCTCTCTGTTTCGCTCTACCTATGTATCTATCGATCTCTCCACCTATCTGCTTATCCGTTTATATGTTATGTATACATAACGTCTCGTGAGAACCAAAAAACATGTTTGGAGAATATGACACAAAAGCTGTCACTGAAAGCACAGATTAAAGTATTGATATAAACCAAGCCAACAGAAAGTGTAATGACGTCAATCGAAATATACTACGAAAGTTAGAGAGGTAAAAATAGGAGAACGGGTGTACAAGAAAGTTCAGGAATTAATATATCTAAGAATAGCGGTGAGTAAATATTAATATAAGAGAATTAATGAAACTGCCCAGTGTATACAGGCAGGGAAAGGGACATATTGGAAATATCACAGATTTATGATAGACAAAACACTAGTAGTCTAACAAAGACGTAATTATACAGGACAGTAACAAAGCGTGTAGTGTCACATAATGACGATCAACGATAAGGATAATTTAGCAGTTTTGAGATAAGCGTAACAGAGAAATTAAAGGTCCCGTGTAGCCTGCGGATGGCAGAAAGTAAAGAAGCAGAATTTTCGCTTGACGAAAAGAATACAGCATGGAATGCAAAGGGATAGAGATTACGATTGTTAAGAGCCTTAAAGTCGTAATAAGGAATGTACCGACATGGGGACCATTGACAAATCTACGAAGAGGAAGTCAAAAATGAAAATGGGAAGAGCACTTATAGACAGATGCGAGAAAGCTGGAGAGTGCTGACGGAAGGAAGAGGAGGTTGTAACCGGGTGGTGAATACAGCGGGGAGACCTGAAAATTGTAACTAAGGATAAATTGTACAAATAAGATTGAGCTGTCAAGTGATTTACAGCAAGTAGACTCATGAGAGTTCTAGGAAGATGGAGAACTTTTTAATAACTCTACTTTCACAAGCTATAATGTGTCCAGCCCATTCTAATATTTTAATTTAATAAAGGCGACCACATCAGGTTCATAACACAAATTACAGAGCTCTAAATTCTATCTTTTCCTCCAGACTCCTTCTCTTCCACTGGACAAAAATTTTCCTGAGAATCCTCCTTTCAAATATATTTAGTTGCCTCTCATCTGATTTAGGTAGCATCCATGTCTCTGATGCTTACGTCAATATTGGGGGCACTAGGACCTTATACATCCTTGAAGATCTTTTCTCATCGTCTCCAGTACTTTAGGGGACTCCGGATCAGTACCGGTCCCAGTAAATCCGGATAATTGGAGTTGTAGTATAAAATAAAACATGCGTCATCACGGTAAGCAGTGTAGTGACGTAGGAAGCAGAAGTTGAGTCATAAGTATCAGAATAAAAGAAAAATAATTGCAACTGAGTTGTAAAGCAGTTGCATAGTGTTTAGAACAAACTGCGATGTAACAAGAAAATCAGGAAAATAAAGGGATAAAAAAGGGAAATAATAATAAATTGACATTTTGTTAAAAACGGAAAACTAGTTGTTTTCTGCCGGAGATTTCTTTATTATCAGGCTTTAATAAAAAATTAACGATTGTGAAATAAAGATTTTAAAATCCGTCAACACGTTTTTGTGGCTCCACCGTGATAGTCACGAATTCTCAATGAAGACTGACGATTACGGCAACTCCTAAACGTGTGACCAGAGTAAAGCAAGACAGAACTGAATCAGCAAGTTTAACACAATTGGATAGCAAAGAACTTATGACATAGTACGGTCATTAAAGACGAATAGAAGGTACGTAGTAGAGAGAGACAAGCTATCACGAATATCGCAAGAACAAAGTACACATCTAAGTGACAGCCACTGAGAAGCAGACAGGCAGTTTGCATTGTTTACAATACATTTCCGTTAGTAACCACATACAGTAGACTGGGTAGTCGATAAATTTTAATATCTTTACGCAGAGACACAATAGAATGCAACGGTTGTTAACTAATTAGTGTGTGTATTGGTTGGAAGACACGTAATAAGGTGTACAGTACACTGAAGTCGAGACGTGAACACGCAGAATACATACTGCGCACAGCAAGCAGTTAGTACAATACTTACCAAACTGACGTGACGGCCACTCGTGACTCATAAACACTAGAGTTTGTGTAGTTTGGTTGACACAGATAGACATACAGAGGTGGAGAAATACACAGAAAGAGACAGGAAGAAGATAGCATGACAGAGATTATACATTTCAACAAGATTACTCCAACAATTGGACCACGCTACAAAGTAGGCCTATGTGAAGAATATTCGCATACATGAATTCCATTTTGATTTAAATGGAATAAATCCTATTGTAGTCCCAAGCCACGTGTTTGTTAACCAAATACACTGTACTCACCGTCTATGGCCTTTCTGTAATGTTTTTTCTTGTTTACATGTTTCGAGGCACTTGCCTCATCATCATACCCCACTATAAACTTATTTCTTTTGACATTGTGAACTTGTATACAAATGTACCGGTGAGTGAAACCTTACGCCTATTAAGATCTAACCTTGTTAACACCAATAAACTGGATGCTAATTGCATAAATGAAATATTAGAATTGTTGGAAGTGATTTTGGACCAGAATTATTTTACACATAACAAACAGTTTTTCAGACAGCTGGAGGGGTTGGCTATGGGTTCCCCACTCTCTAGTATTCTAGCGGAGGTGTACTTAAATTACTTTGAAAATCTTTCTTGTTTGCAAACCCTACATATAATTACAATGTGGTGTTCTATGGTAGATATGTCGACGACACTTTTATGGTGTATAAAGGCACAAATCGCCAAATTGACAAGCTCCACAATTACTTGAATGGCATTAACAACAAGATACAGTTTACTTTGGAGAATGAAGTTAGAGGTCAGTTACATTTTCTGGATTTGACAGTAACTAAAGATTTTGTTACCAAAAAACAATGTTTAATATATTTAGGAAGCCCACGATGACTGACGCTGTCATACATGCCTCATCGTTCCACCCCATTTCACAGAAATTAGCTGCATTCCATAGCATGATACATCGCCTGTTGTCTATACCCCTTGGCATCGAGGATTACATCGAAGAATTAAATACCATTAAAGTCATTGCGTTTAACAACGGGTACAACGAAAGAATAATAGACAATATTTTTAAAAAACAAAAGAAAAAGTAGAGTAACACTATTAAAAATGAAACTAAAGATATAAATAATAGAAATGAGAACCTCGAAACAAAGGCTCGCAAGTACATTGCGGCACCTTATACGCATTTCATGCCAGGGATTTTTAAGTCAACCGTTAATAAAGTCAACAACATAGTCGTCTCCTATAAGACTAGTAATAACATTTTAAATAATCTCCGCACCCGTGAACATACCAGTCTTAAAAATAAAACAGGAGTTTATAAGCTAGTCTGCAACGACTGTGAGGCTTTTTATGTGGGCCAGACGGGTCGAGGTTTTTTGAAAAGATTTTCTGAACATAGACTCCCTACACGAGTTTACAACTTCGACAATATCAAGTCAAATTTCGCCAGGCACCTCATAGACAACAATCATAGTTACACGGATTTTAGCTCGAATTTAATACCCCTTCATTTCTGCAGTAAAGGGGGTTATTTGAACGCCCTCGAAGAATATGAAATTTACAAAGCATACAACGACGCCAGTACCAAGCCACATGTGTTGAACGACCAATTACAGTATAAATCAAATATACTGTACGATACCGCTATGCGATATGGTCGAGATAAGGCTTAGGTTACGTCAGTACGGCGCGTGTTGTCTTGCAAGGCACACCGAACATTTTTAAAGCATGTTATGTAAATAGTTTAATTGCCGTATTGTGTTTTTAATATTTTGACAAATGTCATTATTTATGACATAGATTGGTTTTATAAGTTCTGATGATGAGGCAAGTGCCTCGAAACATGTAAACAAGAAAAAACATTACAGAAAGGCCATAGACGGTGAGTACAGTGTATTTGGTTAACATGAATTCCACTTATTTAAGTACGTACAGGTAAAGCAAAATATCTGTATCTTTACATTGATCTACGTATCTTCCTCTTCCTCTCATTTAAGAACTGTCAGTGTCTTCAAGCTACCACTTCCTCTCAGTCTTCCAGGAGATCGCTTCCTTTATGGCTTATAAAAAGTGTTCTTGCCTGGGCCAGCTGTTAGCCGCATTCTGTCTATCCGTCGCAGTCAACTATTACGACGTCAACCGTAACTTACTGAGGATATGTTTAATACACACGTTATATACTAGTTACGTGTTCTGTCCTCTCATGTACATACTTTCAAAGAAGGGAGCACTGGATGAAAAGTACCATTCTTGTACTAACAGATGAACGGAGAAAGCTAGTAATATCACCCCAACCACAATTGAAGACGAGGAGAAAACAAAAAAGGAACTAGATAGAAATGTCAAAAGGACATGTAGAAAAGGCTCAAATGCTTATGATATTACAATTTTCGAGGAGTAGAGCTATATAGAAACCGTCCCAGAACTCATAAAATCTATCACAAAGTGAAATATACACATATGAAAGTCTGGTGGAGATACTCCATGAAATTGTATTAAGGCTCTAGTGGTGACTCAAGCTCACTCAACAGCGAAATATCTCTCCAAACGTATTTGAAACTCCTATAAGATCAATAGTTGATAAACGATAAAAGTTATGTCTCCAAGTCAAGACAGTCTCCAAGACATGCAACCACTAAGAAAACTACAATCTGGAACGGCACAGTGATATCGCAGAACAACAAATTAAAATTAGTAAAGGCATTTATAGAGAATGGGGGAAGGACAGCCTACGAAACATATTTTGTACCAGAAACAAATGGGTAGTAGAACAAGGGGAAGATCTCGAAGTAGATTGAAATACCAGATAGAGGAGGACCTCAGGAAGCTGAACATAAGAAACTGGAAACCAGGGCACGCAATAGGGAAGAATGGAGTTGACTCTAGCAGCAGGCTAAGATCCACCAAGCATTGTAGAACCCATGGCTGATGATGAAGGGCATTTATATTTCCAATAGCCATTTACGCTTTCAATAGCCACTACGTGTGTGTGTGTGCCGAAGGATGCTTAGAAATTCATGAATGCAGCATCGAACTGACAAATATATTTTCTATCAGCTGGAAGTGCCTACACGTTTATTGAGGAAAATATAGTAGTACTATCTGAGATATACTGGACAAGTATTCAGAAAAAACTGCAGTTTAGAGAAATTAAATATGCAAGTGAAGATCGACGGTAAACGTGGGACAGGTCACAAAGAAAACCGTCCAAGCAGCAAAAGATTGAGAGGCCTGGAGAAACACAGTCAGAGCTATCGTCACACGGTATCACCATGTTCTGTTTAGTGTAGCAGGACTATTATCATCAATACGCACGCGCTCGACAGGAGGGTGGGTCGAAAAAAAGAATTTTCGAGTATCGAATTCTAATAGTGCAGAATAGTTGCGTATTCGCATGCTAATAAACGGAAAAATATTGAAAAAATTCTTATGTTTAATCTTCAGTTCGCGCAAAGGGCCTAAAGTTTGAAAAAAATTACAAAAAACACCAAATATTACCTTAACGCTCAAATTTTACAGATTAAGTTTTTCAACTTCTAGTAGCGTGAAAGTACTTCATTTTAGTTGCCTGATAATAGAACAAATATTTAAAAAATCGCGCGTTACATATTGAGTTCGCGCATAAGGCCTAAAGTTTGCGAATTTTGGTGAAAAATTGATATTTTTACAGTTTTACAAACAGACGGACTGTTGTATTAAAAATATATACAAGGCCATTTTTTTTACTAATTGTTCCTATGAGTGATTTTATATATTCAACTTGGATGCGAATACATCACCTTGCAGCTCTTCCCTCATTTCGCAAAATTATTTTTGCTGAAATGACCCAGACCCAGAAATGACTCGCCACGTGGAGGTGGCTGCAATTCGAGTTCCACCCACGCCCTACTCAACCATCCAACCATTCAGGGCATGGTAAATTATCAGATCAAACAGACTTGTCGCAACACGTCTGTGTCTGAGTTACCGAGTGACCCCCTCCCAAGGTGCGATGACTTCTGTCTGATCAGTTGCTACTCGGCATGCCGCGTGATAACGTCTCGTCGCAGCGTTACTAGTGTGTCTAAACCGGTACCTTACATACAGTCTTGTGGCAAATCAAGCTTAGTTTCGCTACATTTGAGTGTTTTCTTGTGACGTTGGTAGTGGTTGTGAAAAGGCGACTCAGAAAAAAGCGTTGGTGACAAGACAGTCGCACTGCTGTCCTTTGTTCGGTTTGCCCAAAGAACTAAGTGGAACAAACCTACCGACATTCGAGGACGTGCTTCTGTGTTGCTTCGAAGAAAGCAATAAACTTTCAATATCATCGGATTCAAAGAAAAAATTGCATTTTCAACAATAGCCGATTGTGTTGCTACTCAAATAGAGATGATATATATCGTAAAGCCTCCATTCCAGTAGTGACTCATACTCGGACTGTGCAAATGATAAAAGCGTACCATGGTGCATATTATAATTTAAGACAATCGTACAACCGAGACCACGAAAAAGACAAAAAGAGATGAATTCATAGCTGAAGCGAAATCAAAACTATTTGATATTGCAGCGTGTAAGTGTGTTATGACATTTTATTGTGTATGTGGGAAAAAGGCAAGTGTCTGTGACTGTCCTGTAGTTGTGGAATGTAAGTGTGAAAAAGACAAAAAGATCCAACCCATTGAGAGAAAGTTTATATACGATCAACGATCGGCTGCATTGGCAGTTTGGATAGAAAAGAAACAGTTAAACTTAAGAAAAGGGACGAAAGAAAACAACTACAATTGTTTCGAGAAACTGTTGCGCCCGACTGTGACACATGTGACACGGAAGCTACTCGGAAATCTTCGCACGAAAGAAGCAGTGAAATCGATTTGTCTTCAGTTCCTTCTACATCTCAAATGAGGTTGAAATTGATGTCTACTGCCTTAGTAAGCGATAGATTTGGTGTTTCTGACAGAGCCACAGCTGCTATCGCTTCTAGTGTTTTGCATGATCTTGGAATGATCTCTGAAAAAGATTCGTCGCTAGTGATCGACAAAAGCAAGATAAGAAGAGGAAAACAGAAGACACGAGAGGCCGTAGTACAAGAAATGCACCGGCTTACAGTAACAAAGGGAATATATTTGGATGGTAGAAAAGATAATACTATCGTTCAAGAAAAAATAGGGGCTAAAATGTACCGCAGAGTAAGGAAAGAGGAACACATTAGCGTGACTGTGAGCCTGGTGGGCAATATATCGGCCACGTTACACCGGCAAATGGAACTGGAGTGAAATAGCCAAGTGCATCCTAAACTACCTACAAAATAATGATTTCGACATTAATGAACTGGAAGCGATCGGTTGCGATGGCACAGTGACAAACACAGGGTGGAAAAATGGTGCAATTCGCAATTCGCAATTCGCAAGTGGTTCATTTGCTTACTTCACTTCAACCAGCTGCCCTTCAGACATTTGTTTGAATACTTGGACGGAGAGACGACGGGACCAGCGTCATTCTGTGGGGAAATCGGCAAACAACTGCCTGGCTGTGACAAATTACGTGTAGTACATTTCGAATCCGAGGAAATCAATATAACAAAAACTGATCTCAGTAAAGATCAACAGTACGTTCTGGACATTGTCAAGGCAATCCAGACAGGAGACTGTACTCCAGATCTGGCTGTAAAAGATCCTGGACCTCTCAGTCATTCCCGATGGTTGACATGTGCAAACCGGGTCTTACGATTGTTCATTTCCCAAACGAGTCCTACGAACGAACTGAAGATACTTGCCAGTTACATTGTGAAGACGTATGCTCCTGTCTGGTTCGACGTTAAGAGAGTAAAATACGGTCCTAAGCATATCTTTAAGGTTATATGAACAACGAGACATTTGCCGGACAACATTAAAAAAATCATCGATCCTGTGATTCAGAGAAACGCGTTCTTCTGTCATCCAGAGAACATGTTGTTGGCTATGATAGTGGACGAGAGACAACACATACGAGAGTTGGGTTACAGGAGGATACTGAAAGCAAGAAATCAACAGCAGAAGGGAAAATCTGTTAGAACTTTTATGCCTCCTTCAATAAATTTTGGTGCCACGGACTACAGTGAGCTGATTGAGTGGACGAAATGTAAGCTGTCGCCCCCTCCAATGATGGAAAGCTTGACAACAGAGAATGTTTCATCATTTCTGCAAAATAACACTGCCTGAGTTTGAATTTTTAAACCTTCCCTGCCATACCAAGCAGTTGAAAGATGCGTAAAACTTGTGACAGAGTCCGCCGGAAAAGTGTGACATGATAACAGAGATGGCTACATTAGAGCAACTTTGCACTCAAGATCTTCGATGTCAAAATTCGACCAAAAATCCGATTTAAAGATAACGCCCTTAACTGATAGTGGCGAACCAACATAATTTACCATGCCCTGAATGGTTGGATGGTTGGGTAGGGAGTGGGTGGAACTCGAATTGGAGCCACCTCCACGTGGCGAGTTCTGGGTCATTTCAGCAAAAATAATTTTGCGAAATGGGCGAAGAGCTGCAAGGTGATGTATTCGCATCCAAGTTGAATATATAAAATCACTCATAGGAACAATTAGTAAAAAAAAATGGCCTTGTATATATTTTTAATACAACAGTCCGTCTGTTTGTAAAACTGTAAAAATATCAATTTTTCACCAAAATTCGCAAACTTTAGGCCTTATGCGCGAACTCAATATGTAACGTATGCGATTAAATATTTTTTCTATTATCAGGCAACTAAAATGAAGTACTTTCACGCTATTAGAAGTTGAAAAACTTAATCTGTAAAATTTGAGCGTTAAGGTAATATTTGATGTTTTTTGTCATTTTTTTCAAACTTTAGGCCCTTTGCGCGAACTGAAGATTAAACATAGGAATTTTTTCAATATTTTTCCGTTTATCAGCATGCGAATACGCAACTTTTCCGTACTATTAGAATTCGATATTCGAAAATTCACTTTTTTCGACCCACCCACATCGTATAAGCGCGTCTCGAGTACTCACTTAGGCTCTATGTGCTGCACTTGTCACACATAAGTGAAAGAAAGGAGTGGAAGGAATAGATAGGTTACATAAATAGATAAAGAGGGAGAGACAGAGAAAGAGGTCATGTATTTCATTTCCCCAAGGGATAAGTACACAAGAAACAGACACGAATGTCCGTCATCATGAATAATACAAGAAAGACCGGTATATGTGCACAGCCGGTCTTAGATACACATTTCATGCACGGTGCGATACTATTTCTGCGTTAGTTCGTTCCTTTCTCTTATTTTACAAAACTATTTATACGAGACTTGCGACAAGTGTCATACTCCTATATAGTATACATTGTAAACGTATTTTCTTCATGCTCTTCTATTTCTTATCGTTTCATGTCGTTTCCCGGGACCAAGAACATCGTTGGATTTTTTGTGGAGATTTCACTTTATCGACATCTTATCGTTTAGAAGTCAAAATGGAACTACCCTTATTGGTCTTTACTGTGGAAGTCATTTAAAACTGTATTTGTATATTTGTACTAAGCCCTTATCTCTGTGAGTCTCGACGTTCTGTCGTACTTAATATGTTTTATGATTGATTGATGACAAGCCACGTATTATAACTATTATAACCGCCAGTACATTATCTTTCTTATGTATGGATGTTTAGTAAAAGGTTTAATATACAATTCAGTCAGTTATATAACAAATACTGAGAGGAAACGAAAAACAAAACTCAGAGAAAAATTCATAAGATTTTTATTAAGCTAGTCATATTTACACCTATTTGTTGAATACGGTAAAACAAAAAGTAGAATACAAGTAATTTAATATACCGTAGCCTACTGATTTTTCGCCGTCCGTATCAGGCATATTGAAAATTTTATACTTCTCTGAATTAAATTTTCGACGGGGACGGTCAAGGACGTTATGTCTCCGCTTGATAGGTTGAGAAATGAGAATTGAGATTACAGCACGTTCCAGAAGGTATACGTAAGCAAAATCATTCAATACACAAATAATAAAATACACAGTATTAAAAAAGCAATACACAAATAATAAATTATACAAAAACTGAATGTTAGTTAACACTTGAAGACATCTGACTGAATTATGGCAATTAATCTAGAGCTAACTTTCTTCCTTCCTCAAATTAATTTAATCTCTGTAATTTTTCACACGTATAGATTACAGACAGCATACAAAGTACAC
Source organism: Magicicada septendecula (assembly GCA_034769895.1). Lineage (NCBI taxonomy): Eukaryota > Metazoa > Arthropoda > Insecta > Hemiptera > Cicadidae > Magicicada > Magicicada septendecula. The sequence goes on from CM068367.1 coordinate 1,252,949,271, forward strand.
TGTTACAACAAAAGTATATTGGAAATTACGATACAAATAAAACAATTACATGATTAACAAAACCGAGTATGGAAGTTATTTGACACTAATATTTTTAGAACCCGATGAGTCTACGGTTGCTTTAAGGGTTGTAACTGTTAGGAGGCTTAAAAAAGGAGGTAGCGTGAAAATGGAGTTTCTCAACTTTATAAACGTCGACTCCAGTGAACAATTCTTAAATCTTTTTTGGATTATAAAATGATCTTTATTTGTTCATCTTGTTATTTGAATTAGCAGTCTCTGTAATTCCAACTTTGTCGTGTTTACTTGCTGAACTGCTACTTGTCATGTTCTGGTCAAGGCTTTACAGTGTTACCACTATTTTTAAGTCCTAATTCGTTTGTCGTGGTTTAGGACTTGATAATGGTGGAAACGCTGAAAGGCCTTGACCAGAACATGACAAGTAGTAGTTCAGCAAGTAAACACGACAAAGTTGGTATCTTTATTTGGTCTTTTGTTTTTACTCTGCGTGGCAAACGTTTACAGAGTTATAGACTTTTTAAAGGTTTGTTACATTTTCACTTCTCACTGAAACGTTATTTAAAGGTCTGTTACATTTTCACCTCTCACCGAAACTTTATTTAAAGGTGTGTTACATTTTCACCTCTCACCGAAACTTTATTTAAAGGTCTGTTACATTTTCACCTCTCACCGAAACTTTATTTAAAGGTCTGTTACATTTTCACCTCTCACCGAAACTTTATTTAAAGGTTTGTTACATTTTCACCTCTCACCGAAACTTTATTTAAAGGTTTGTTACATTTTTACCTCTCACCGAAACTTTATTTAAAGGGTTGTTACATTTTCACCTCTCACCGAAACTTTATTTTACTCTTGCTTTTCGTAAACAACTTAAATATATCAGCGTTAACAAACAACTCGTAATGAGTGTTTTGACGGCTAATCGAATTATCTTCAGTTTTACTTTTTTGCGACCAATTACGATAATTAATGACTGAGTTACAGGCAGTTTAACATGTAGCATCCAATACAACAAATTCGAGTACCGTGTGTTTTTAATCCTAAGACCTGGAAACTAAACCGTAAAATAAGGCTTTTACGTAGGCTTTAATTTGTTTTTCACCTAATTTCGTTCCTTTTATTGCCTGGTTTTTCTGTGCTACACTGAGACACGAGTGACGCGTTTTGTGCACCAACAGTTAATGGTGCGCACTATACATTCTGTAGTTTGTTTGTTAACCCGACTGTACGACAGTTACTGTGTCTGTGGTGGTCCACCTCATACATGTTTTCCGACCAATAGACACACTAATTAGTTAACAACCGTGACACATTCTATTGCCCGTGTCTCCGTAACGTTATTGAATACGCAGTTTACAGTATATGCTCTCTAACGAGAAGGTATCGTTAACACTGCACATTGCCTTTGCGCTTTTCAACAGCAAAATCTTATGTCGATTTACTGTTTCTATTGCTAACTGTTGTACTCTCTGTAGGGTATAACACGATAGTTTATCTGTGTATGTGTGTGTGTGTGTGTGTGTGTGTGTGTGTGTTAACTTTTCCCTAACGTCCCACTATTCGTGGTAAGGTACCTAATTGTAGATCTGACGACAGATTTTGGTTTGAAGATGCCAAAGAAAAGTTTCACTTTACCCATGCGCACAACAGTTTTATAGTATTTAATTGTGTGATCATCGGCTGCACCAAGGCTGGCATGCAAGTGTCTCTGTGAAGCGATACTATGTGACAGAACGAGATAGTGCGTGAGTGAGACAGCGACCGTCCCGTGTAGTCTCCACTTTCTTCTCTACGCTATCCATTTAAGTAGGGGTAATTCTTTGGTTTAGTCGGCGTATTTCACCTCTCACGATTGGCTGTCCGGTTTCTACTATATTATATGAGTACTGGACAAGCACTCCCGTATTGTTAATTCGTCTTCAGATCGCTTACTGGGCAAACGGCGATGATTCTTATGGTGGTGACTTGGGCTGTATAGTGTGTATGTAAGGAGAAGAACCAAGCTAACGATGTCAAGCTACACCCTCGAACTTCAGCCTTGGGCCATATCAAAATATGTCGTCAATCATGACCGGTAGCAAATACAAACTATTGGGCCATCTTACCTAGTTGCTGGGTCATATGGGAGCTGTCATGTATTGAAAACAGTTCAGCAAGATGAGCCGACACTCATTTGATAATTGTAGTTGTACAAGAAGATCTGGGAGTCAGCAGTATCACGGATGACATAGCGACGTGTCGAAAGAAATGGAGACAACATGCCCGTGGGGCTAATTCTAAAACCTGGGTTGTAATATAATGGACGGACGAAGTGCTGAAACACCGCGGAGGGAGAAAAAGACAGCCTTTGAAGTCGGAACGGGGAAAGTACCTAATCCTTGGTATTGTAGAAGAAGAAAAAGCAGAAGAAGAAGAAGCTGGTTTACATCGCCCTATTCTATACAACTTTGTAGACAAGTGTTAGTCCCTGCTTTGTCTACAGGGGGTACGTCGTGGCCATTCCCCTTCGAGGCAGGTAACGACAATTAATTTAATAGTGATGGCTTTTACCGATCTGAAAATAAGTCGGCGTTTCAAATTAAACGGATAAATAAAATCAGTAAAAGTTACTTTAATTATGAAATTCATGAAAATTTTCTGAACATTAGAACCATGAGCTTAGGAATTCCAGGTTAAACAGGACTAAAATACTTTGGCTGAAAACCTATCTAAAAAATTAATATTGTAGAAGTATTTCAAAATACAGCGTCAAAAACTGATAGTAAAGCTACGAGAAACGTCCTGTTTGCTGAGTATAAAATAATTCAAAACAGTCATACACTTACATAAACAGAATATAAGAATGGAAAGGTCGTGAGGGCACTGACTGTACACTAATTTGACCGAACGTCGTCATCTCGTCATTTATTACCGTTATTACATAATAACACACTGTCAAGCAGAATGAAACAGAGAAATGATAGCACGCATTTAAGTACACGTTAAACATTACGTCCACACACACACACACACACACACACACACACACACACACACACACACACACACACACACACACACACACACACACACACACACACACACACACACACACACACACACACACACACACACACACACACACACACACAAGCCCTTCTAAAGAGATTAGCGTAACAGATTAAACAAGCAAGAAGACGGTTTATACAACAACAGTGTAACTACTACTGACTTAACTGCACTTTAATACAGCACTTGTGGCGCAATGCAGCAACCCGTTATGTGGTGGGTATTTAAACAGCGTGGGGATATGCTTTATGTGCCGGCTTACGCTGTCCCGTTTGTGACTAAAGACGATATCATAAAGATACAACACACTCGAGTTTTAGTCAACAGTAGATCGTGACACATCACCTACTACTACTACTACTACTACTACTAATTACGCGCGCGCGCGCGCACATACACACTTATATTCCGTATTGTATTGAAGACAACAAACATCTGGAAAAGAAAAAAGAAGAGGAAACAAAGTTTCATAAATTCTGTTATATATTGTTTCCCTCCGTGAAAGTGGAAGAAAGAACTATTACGCTGTTGGAAGAGAATGGTAAGGATTTGATTGAAGAATAGACAGGACAACGATCAAACGTTAAAGAGAAAGTCAGAATAATGGAACGGCGGGTTAACACAGTGAAAAGTACTGAAAACTGCCTTTGCACGGCGATCGTTTTAAGTGTGGCCTATTGGTTCCGCTCAACTTCGAGCCAATCGCAGCCCCGTCTACCAACCGTTGGTGCAAAATCACAGTCTGGTTGAGGTAATCTGACCGTGAAGCTGCGGCCAAATACAGATTGGTTTTGTCTCTGGCTGTTGTGTGAGCTGTCTACGATCAAGGTTGTAACAGGATGTGGGCCTAATGCTTTAAGAAAGATGATGATCATAGTAGCAACTAGAAGGAAAAGTATGGAGAACATGGATTATGGAAAATTATAATTAAAAAGTACTATACCTGAACTCCTGGCAGGCACAAGTTAGGCGAATACTTAAGAAGACGTCTCGGATTGTTAACCTTCCCCTACACGCCCATCGTGCAAAGAGGTACCGCGATTTGATTTAACTCCGTGTGCCCAACAAACGACCGGGGTGAACAGTTTGAATCTGGCATTCATAGCGCTTCGACCCGGAAAACACAAACAAACCAGGGTGCAAGAAGTATAAACAAACAAACAAACCATCTTCTGCCTCTCTGTATAAAGAACTATCAAAGGCTGGATAATTAATTATAGTGCATGAAGAAGCAGTCATATGATTTTGAAAATTGATATAATTCATCAGTAAATTATCTTCTCCTTTAAAAAGAGACCATATCTTGTCTTGGAAATAAGGAATTTATGTCCTCTGCTATACTTTTGAATGCATTATACTTTCCAGTCTCCAGTCACCATCTGTAAATTGTTCAAGTATTTATTCCTTGTCCGACCTCTATCAGTATGCTAAAAAGCATTCCTTCAACATATTTAAGAAAGTTGTTTTCCTCTTTTCCATAATTTTAGAAATTTTCTTTCCTCTTTTACTTCTTATACAACAGTGGTTCTGACCTTAAGATGATCACGGAACATCGAGTCTTCTGCATTTATTTTACATTGTACGCCTGCAAGTTTACGAAATTTCAAATGTATAAATTTGTATTGATCAATAAAAGTAGTAAAGGTCAAGCTGCAATTCTAAGAGATGAAGACATTTTATTTCTTTACGTTGGCAGTAGCCTTATTACTATTTTTTAGCTTTTTAATCCAATATAGAATTTTTTTATTAACTTCTTGCTTAGTAAGTGTTTGTAATATTGAGAATAAAATCTGACTAGATTCATCCATTTGGTTTCTGCTGTTGTACTCTCGTATCTGCTTCAGCAAACAAATCCCCACTTTTACTTTGCTGAGAAGGTAACTCGTCACTGGATGATTCAGTAAATTTCAGCTGTGTTTTCTCTAACTTAGCAAGTTGCTGCGAATGGTGAAGGTTTTGACAATTCTCTCTCGTGTTTTCTGGAGTACGTTAGTAACAATACAGCCTTGATAATTTGCTGGGTGTGATTCACCGCAGTTGGCACATTCAGCTTTTACGAGTTTGTTAACTTTACAAACAGCAGTAAGATGTTTGCTTACACGTTTAACACACCATGAACCCCTACTGCAGTAAGATTGCATATGTCCATATGCTTGACATTTTTGGCATTGAGGAATAAGGGCTGTTTTTTACGCAGCGTTTCTAACTTAACATTTAATCCCAGAATAGTATCAACTTCATAATTATTTACATCTTCATAAAAAATACATCTTTATATCTTCTTTTTGTAAATATTTGTTCCATTTTCCTCATTAACCGAGGTAGCTGTGGTCCACATTAATTCGGATAATCGAGACTCCACTATACGTAAATAAATTAATGACGAAAATACGTAGGAAATCTAAAGTCGCAAGCTGTATAAACTTAATTCCTAGATTAATTTGATACAAGCAAAATAACCAAACATCTGGCAAGATGTAGATTATAACAATCGGTTTGCATTGGCGCACTTGGAGTACCTATTAGTTACCGACAACGACCGATCCAAACTGTTTCCGATAGCTAGAACAGGTGCGACTGCATTGTGTTGCAATTTGCCCTTCGTCTCCTCCCGCCATAAATTTGCCCAGCTGATGACAACGACTTGCAGCTTAAATGGAGAAATTTAGAAAAGCGTACAAACTGTAGCGCTTCGCAACAATCCAATGAGACTAACTTATACTTTTAAAGCCGTTACAGTGCTGACTATATCGTTGAAACGGGAGAACTGAAAACTGGATTCTGTTACACTACTCGGATGGATGAATAAATACCGAAACTTTTCCTTTAATAACATTTTACTTGGACATTAAATTTTTTTCTTTTTGCATTCTACGTTCTCTATAACCTCAGTTAAGATTTAAGAATAATACGTAGCACTCACTGTTTTTTGTTTTAGTAAAAAGTCGACGTACACAACACATTTAGCATTCCAAAGGCAGTCGTAGGAACCTTGCCAGCAGGCAAATGTGGTTTCGCCTTCAGTGAAGTTGTTTCATCTTTTGCACCCACTGCATACTCGACCATTTGATTTCAGGAGTATAGCAGTGTCCCACGATTCATCACATGTGAGAATTCGCATCGAAAATGAATCTTCCTCTGTTGGCAAGCGAACCAAAAGTGTCTCAGAAAGTTTATCTTTTACATGCAGGAGTTTTGGTACCCATCGTGCGTAATTTAAACTCTGTCTGCACACTTCCATAGACTACTGAAGTTACTGCACTAATTTCACGACTAGTTATTCGGCTATCATCGTGAATAAGAACTTCAACTTGAACTCTGGGACGACGTGAGTGAATAAGTAAGTTAGGTTAGAAATCTCTTTCCGACCTTCGTAGAAAAACTTATGCCACTTGTACATTTGAGCCTTCAAACGTGTGTCATTGCCAAATTGTTCAGGCAATCTGCGAAAAATTTGAATAAGTTCAACACCTTCGCTTATTGAAAACCTAACAATTAGACGCTGCGCAACGGACACATGCACATCTTATTCACTCATCGCGACAGTTTATTTGGACACAGCACTGCAGACGGATAATGTATTTCGTACAAGAACAACTGTATTTACATACTGAACTTTCATTACAGATATTTCTTTACAAGCAGTATCACTTTAAAACTTTAAATACTATTGTGGAGTTGAAGGCATTTGTTTTTTCTTATAAAGCTGAGTTTGGAGCTTCTACTCTTATGTGAAACCTCTGTTTCCACAATCACATTTTGTGAAAATTAAGCTATTAAGCTCGTTTTCCCTATTTTGTATACAAACAGACACAGGGGTCCGTCTGCCAGTACTAACTTCATGCCACACAGCATTGCTCTCTTCTGCCATACAGTGAACGTCCTCTTCCCGCGTTGTCCGATAGCGTGTCCAACGTCCGTCACGATCTCTTCACATAGGCGTTCTCTTCTCCATCCGCAGCTCCCGCGACCAATATAGTATAAACTATAACCGATATAGTTTATACTACCACGAGATCCATTCCCTTCCTTTCTTGTTGGTTTTCTCGCTCCTGATTCTAACTGAGTCCTTGCCTTTTCCGTTTGATATTTGCTACGTCAATCCAAAATTTTTGTTGACAGTCTAGTGTAATTTATTTTATGCACATATCCTCACCATGCTCTTCTTCTTCTTCTTCTTCTTCTTCTTCTTCTTCTTCTTCTTATTATTATTATTATTATTATTATTATTATTATTATTATTATTATTATTATTATTATTGTTACATCAGGCAGTAGGCAAATCACTTGTTCTAGTCCCAATTGAATACATCCACTTCGCCGACGCTTCCTAGGTTTTCCTGTACTTCTTTGTCCAATATGGTTACATTGCCAAACTTCCTTAGGCGACCTGCCATCTGGCATCCTGTTCAGATGAGCAATCCATCTCTCATTTTTTCCGCAATGTGATCTTTGATATTAAAAATGTTCTACTCTTTGCGACTGTTTTCATTGTAGAGTATATTTCTTCGTATGCAGCCTGTAACAGATAGCAAGAATCTCATCTCTGATACCCGTGTCCTACTTTGCGGGACCCAAGTTGCAGAACCTTACCACAAAACTGGCACAGCCATCATCTTAGTCGAGTCTCTTTCTTTCTCTTTCTCGATAACTCTTGACCATGTAATTTTTATATCCCTATAGGCCTATTCTTGACAATTGAGATTTGTGCTTTCTTATACTTTCTGACTGCCTAATCTGTACATTCATGCTCATCTTCGTAAATTTCAGTATCTAATAAGTTTGTTTATCACTCTGTGCCAATTGTCACGTTCACCTCATTTCACATCCACAGGTTAAAACGTTGTTCAATAAAGAATTATAAAAGGGAGTTTTTAGATCCCTACTAAAGTATGGAGAAAACTAAAGTGCATATAATTTTATAACTTCAGTAAGTATATATTTTTGCTCATTTATATAGCCAGAACGAGAATGGTTGCAAGAATATAGCGTTAACAATAACTAATTTTTATGCAGCTAATTAATGTAACTATTTCTGACGTTAACGATAAATGATAGTTATTCCTTTTGCCGGAGTAAGGATACATTCTCGGTTAACTTAATCTTTTTCCACGGCGATTTAAAAAGTTTTAATGAACGGTAGTTTCCCGTCAGATTCTTGTGCGTTGTATTCTGTGACGGTTACTTAGCGTACAGTGTAGCCTACTAATGAGAACAGCATTCGATGAATACAGAACCGTATTCAACGAAACACTTTTTAAATTTGTCTCTTCCGACACTTCAGGAATAGCACGCTTAATTGCTTATTAAAACTTCTGTGTGACTAGCTATAAGCTCTTCTTTTTAAAATCTTTACCCCTACATGTACGCTTCAAGCATTACATTGTGTTGAAGAACATGCACGGTAAACATTTTAAACACATAACGAATTAATACACAAGCAAATTGAAATTAATACAAAACAGAACAGAAATTAAATACTAAATATTGGCTCACAAAAGTAAAGTATCCAACAAAACCGTTTACAACACTGCAGCCGAGACAGCCCTCTTAATCTTAACCACCAGCAGTAACTAATTCAAGAACAAGTAAGTACTTCACCGGAAATCGAATTAACAAGATTGACAAAGAGCATTCGGCGTATTAGTGGTCGAATCATCTCTCAATTAATACAGGAATATCCAAAATATTTCATCATCGTCATCACCACTCCACGGATTATGCCTTAGATCTGTTCCGGAACCCATCTCCTCCTCGGTCTACCGACATCTCTCTTCCCAGTAGGGTGATAACCCAAGGCAGCCACAGGTAGACGGGTATCAGGCATGCGATTCAAGTGTTCACACCATCTCCTTCTGTGATCTTCGATCTTCTGGTGAAACGATAAAATGTTTAATTCGTGTCTAATATCCTCGTTCCTTTTCCGATCCAGGAGAGAACAAATTTGTGCCTCTCTTAGATATTTCATTTCAGCCGCCTGAATCCTCTGTACGTCCCTATTACCAAGAGTACATGTCTCACCAGCGTACAGGAATGTGGGGACAGCCACAGTTTTGTAAGATTTCATTCGGGTATCCTTCAGTGTTTTACTTTTCAGGTTTCACAGATAGGTCTAAATTCCATTAGCTTACTACCTCAATCAATGTCAGTTCCATATGAGATATCACAACCCAGGTAATTAAAATTACTAACCCGATCCAAAATCTTTTCACTACTATCTTTGTTCTTATAGAATACCTGCCATTAAATGCCATCGTTTTAGATTTTGTTGCAGAGACCTGTACCTCATAGTCTTGTATGATGGTACTGAACGTAAATATCAGCCTTTGTAACTGGACTTCTTTCCTGTATCATCATCTTGTCATCTGTATAAAGCAATGAATTCACATGAATATTTCGCTGAAGTGATTTTTTTGAATCTTTTGCACAGTACTTTTATATAATACAAATAAATACTTTAAATAAATAATACTTTTAAATAATATTTAATTGAGAGCTTTTGACAAGGTAAAACCATTTACTGTCAGCAATAAGGATTCTGATAGAAACGAAAAAAGATTTGCTAAATGTTTTATTTGGAGTGTGGTTTTGTAAAGCAGTGAAACGTGGGCTATTAAAAAGAAAGAAGAAATGAGAAAATGTGGTTGTGGCGAACAATGTTAAAGCGAAATGGACTAACAGAGTGACGGAGTTTTTCTTCACGATAAAGTATTGACGAGAATAGGAAAGGATAGAAAACTGCTGAAAGTAAAAAGAAAGAGAAACATCTTGGCTGGCGCATGTATTGGGTAGAAACTGTCTTCAGCTACGGGTCATAAAGAAAAGGTGGAAAAAATGAGAGGACGAAGGGAAAGAAGAAAGGTTGTAATGCTTAATGACATTAAAAACGGAAACAGTTATTGGCTGATGAAGACAAATGCACAGGATCGATAAAAAATGAAGATCGTCCAATTGAAACCTGCCATAGACAATTTTACTAAAGAAAAAGGAGACTTTTATAATTCAGTGCTCATGTTAAGTTCAGTCCAACAACACGCTCTTTGCATTTCCTTCTGGTTTCCTCAATTCTCTAATCGTTGTTAAATACACTTAGTTCATACATAGTGTTTAATCACACACAAACACGCGACCAAGCACACACTCGATACAGATTTTCTTCTTCTTGCCTCAAATTCTCCCAAAAATGAGTATTGTTTTATTGTCTTTTTAACTGGAGTATAAAAATTTTGTATAGAACAGAGGTACAGATACGAATTAGATGTGTAAAATTATAATTATACATCGTCATGAAAATAAATAAAGTGGAAATTATACACGTAAAATAGTTGCAAAAGCGATTGGATATAAGCAGCGTTCATGTGTTCCGTGAACCTTAAAAAGGAATTTGTTCGGGTAAAATTACCTGACGTTATAATCATTCTGATGGAAAAGAAAGTGGCGCAAAATTATTAAACACTATGGAAGATTTGTACAGAGGACAACTACATAAGTGCAAGTAGTCAGGTGCGTACGTATAATACGACAAGGCGACTCACTCAGCCCAGCTATGTTTCATCTAATAATGGATAAGCTTATTGACTCCACCAAGACAACTGTGGACAAAGTGAATAACAGGCAGATACGTATCGTGTGCCCGTAGCGGATTTCGAAGATAATTTGCAGAGACTTCTTCATACACTCGTAACAACAGCAAAAAATATGACATGATAGTCTTAACGGCCAGTTTGGAAACTACGAAGGATTCCAATCGATGCAAACTCGAAATTAGAAGAAAAGTTATAGAGCAGATCATGGACTTTTAACATTCTGGGACAGACGTCTGTAGTGACCGAAATACCTACGAGGAAACAAGAAAATAATCAATGAAAGGATATTTCTGGATATTTACCGGGTGTAACTTGGAAAAATAAATACTTTAGATTTGAAGGTACAGTGAAGATACACAAGATGATTGTACGACCAATACTGACTTGTGGAGTTGACACGCGAGCTAACACTAGTAGAACAAAACAACTGTTAAGGATGATAGAATTGAGTACACTCAGGACAATTGCTGGAAAAACGAGACGCGATAAAACACGAACATAAGAAGGCAGCATCAAATGGAGGATGTAGTCAAATTTGTTAGAAGCGTAAAAAGAGAATAGTATGATTATGTTAACGGTCGGGGCAAGTGACGATATATTAATAAAAATAGAGCGAGATTCTAGACCGCTGGAAAAACGGAATCCTGGCCGACTACAAAATAGATGAACTGGGACTTGCGAATCTTCTTGATACGTAAAGAAAAGTAGGCGATTAAGCGTACATAAAAGAAGGAGAAGACGAAAGTATAAACAAATAAGTGACGTTACGTACGTTATGATCGTTGAAATAAAGAAATAAAAACATTGGAAGACGACAAACTTCAATCATATCCACGGTTTCTTGTCACCACAAGATTCTAATGAAGACGGTCACTGAATGCCGTCTACGAAAATGAAATCATTTTTTCAATATAACGAGCGTCTGAAACCAGACAAGTAAGTGGAAGGAGGTGTGTGCGCGTTATTGATTTTGTAAATGCGTACGTTTTGTGGAAGCAAGTGGTGTTACGCTATGGTTACGGTATGCAGTTTCTAATTGTTACAGCCTTGGTATACTTGCACTCTAGTCTTTGACTCCTTCCATATACAGCGAAGGCATCCCGAGTATTCGCCGCTCGACGGCCATATTAATTGTTGAAACTGATCAGCGTTCATTAAAGTGATTCGTTACCGGTAGCCGCCACTATTAATAACGGAAACGCTTACTAAGCCCTTAACGCTACTATTTATAAACGTTCCTTGTCGCGTGACGTTGAGAAAATAAAAAATATCAGATTTCACAGTGAGCTTTGTCTAATCACTTTCGCAGCGGAGTAGGTCAAGTATCTGTAAATCCTCCTCGGTTGACTGGGACGGTTGTTTTAATAGGCCACGATGTCGCTTAGTAGCTTATAAAATTAATTATAATCTTATAGTGGCAGATAATAACTTTATTTACCGAAGCTAGAAAACAGTTTTAGTGATTTCCCATACCACTGTCTCAGGTATCAAACAGGATGTACGTGTGTCTGTATGTAACGTTTTGAGACTACCATTTTCCTTTCGATTTTCCACTTTTAAGTTGCAAGACGTTATATTTACTATTTTTCACTATATGGCTAAATATAATACGCTTCTCGTGCCTTTTTAGTCTGTATGAGTTCTGTATTTGTTTTAGCTTGTCCCAGTAGAGTTCAAAGCGCCACATTTAAAATGTTTCCGTACATTTCCGACAGCGTCCACGCTTCTATACGGTAGGGTTGTACACAAAAAGGTACAATGCGTTGTCTTTGTTTCAGGTAATATTTTAGAGTTTTGGAACTGATTCTAGTATACGACCGATCAGAAGTTACTTCACATACTAGCAACCTCACGTCATCATGAATCCCTCTGTCTTATACAGTTTTTAATCCGTGTACATCACAGATCTCGGTCAATACCTCATCAGCGTACTCTGTTTCATTCAGCGAAGGCCAACTAGAGGCTTGAACTCGAGGCGACAACATCGGAAGGAGGAAGGGTTTGTTGCGGTCGCCAATCTCTTTTTCTTCTTCTCCTCAAACCAGAGGTTGGTAGGCTTGCAATTTCTCCCTTTCCATAGACAGTATTGTGATTACTACATAACTTTTGTTTCTTTTATCCTATTCATGTACTCCTACCTGTCTGGGGCTTGCACTCCCACTATTCCCCTTGATCAGTTTGAATGGGGTAGCAGGTGACCAACCGTACTGCTTGTCCTTTTCACAATGGTTTCCATCAACGTGCTTTTTCACCCACTCTCTTCAAAACCTCATCATTAGGTACTCTTTCCATCCACGATATTCTTCAGGCTGTCCTCCAGCACCACATCTTAAAAGCTTCGATGTGGCTCCTCTCCAATTTCTTCATAGTCCAAGTTTCCAAGCCATAGTTTCACATGTAGCAAATGAAACTCTTTGTAAATTTCTTCCTGGTTTCCACGAACACGTTTCTAGACACCAGAAGAGATCTCATCTTGAAAAAGGTTCTTCTTGTTTCTGCAATACTACTGGTTACATTACTGGTGCATGCCCCATATGAACTAGTACATCACAGAGTGCGATCCCCAGTAAAAAACAAGAAATTTACTAGTTGGTGAAACTTCAACTAGGGTCTTAGATGCACCTCACCCTTGACAAGTCTGAGCTCTATTCTTTTTATGGATGATTTCTTTTTTCCAGTTTCTAACTTTGTTCTTCTTAAATCTTTCTCTCAGCAATTCATTCGTCTTCATCACTAGGTTTGCCTCAAGGAGTTGACAAAAGGTTTGAACCCGACTCCTAATCACGATGAATAATTTTGGTGATTATTAAGCCTCTTTGATTATTTGGCTACGATGGAAATTATGATACTGATGTTAAGTTAGGTAAGTTCCAAACGATCTGTGGAACAATCAACAAGGTACGTCAAGATACAAAATTAAAGTTTTACAAAGCTATGGCAGACCCTGTACTGTCTTATGGGTGTGAATTATGGACAACTACCAAAAACCAAGACAGTAAAATACAGGCCTCGGAAATGGCATTCTTAACAGAAATTAAAAGGTGTTCTAAACTTGACCGTATGAGAAATGAGGCCATAAGAGAAGAGTTACAAATTTTAACTTGGATGAAAAATTAAAAGATTACAAACTTATAGGACACAGGTGTGTGGATAGACCCAGGAAGAATCTGGCGGAAGAGTGGGCGGACCCAAAGAAGATGGGTGGAGGATTTTTAAAGGCGGAACAGGCAGCACCTTGCCTATGCCGTGTTATGAAGATGACGGTGATGATGAGACAATGCATTCCCAGTATTTTTCATGCTATTTTTATGTCCGGGTTTATTAAACTTTTCTGTTTATACACTCTTACAATTTGATGCGGCATTGACGTTCCTGAGCATGTTCTTTCTATTTTCTCCATCGCAAATTTTGTTCCTTGACAACTCCTTCTGTTTCAGGTCCTTGCACACACACTTCATTGAATTTCGAATCTTGGTTTTTCTAATTCGTTTTAGCGCAACTACGTAATTTTTAACATGTTAATACAGACATGCAAACAGTGCTTTACGATTCAACTTGTCCATCTGTCACTTCAAGTACTATAGAGTACTGTGAGTCTGTGAACTCTTTATACTTGAAATTTTACCACAGAGTCTATCATGGAACTTTTTTTTTATTCATCACTAGTGGAGACTACGTGAACCGTCCGCAAATGCAAAATAGATTGTTTCATACGAGATTTCTCGTCTTCCTGTTGGCGTCATTTTACCTCTTCCTTTCCCTTATTTCGTCACAAATAAAATACATTACTGACCGAGACGATTTCAAGTACTTGAAACTATCCACTCCTTTTAATTTCCGTCTACCAATATGAACCATTTCATTATGAGTCATGAAAAATAAGTAAACTACAAATTGCTTCCAATCATTTCATTGTTCAGCTACAGTGAAATTATTGAAACACTGACGTAGATTGGTCATTTGGAAAGAGGCTTTAATAAGAACAGAGATGCAGCGAAAAATCACAGGGTTACAGGACAATGAAGAAGGCCAAAAAAAAACCAGCTCAATCTCACAATCTTTTAGCTTAGTCTCACAAGGTCAGAAACCCAGTGTTACAAGACATTTTCTACGTGGTAGATACCGGAAGAAGACTTCAAATACAGAACAGCGCCATGATGTTTTGAAAACACGTTAGAACAGTGGTAGGTAAATGCCTGGAGCTATTAGGCATCTAACAAAGGAGAAAATTGTCGAGAAAAGCTAGGATCCACAAATGGCTTTAATCCGGGAAATATTCTACTTTATTGAAAGCCCTCTTCACCCACTGGACACCATCTGTTTTACATCTATATTACTTGTCATCACCGACTGTAACTTTTGAACGAGCGAAATGAGTTTCAGTTTTAACTCGACTCCTTGGCATTTGCCTGTCTGCCTGCCTATCTATTTGTCTACCTAAAACAGAATTAACACTGTTGCACCCCACTATAGAAAATTTTTCCGATTAGCGCTTGCAAGCTTCACAGCTCATCATCAGATCGGAAATCTGATGAGCCTATCAGCCCATTTCCGATCTGATGATGAGCTGTGAAGCTTGAAAGCGCTAATCGGAATAATTTTTCTATAGTGAGGTGCAACAGTGTTAGTCATTATATTCACTAACACATCTTTGTTAATTAAATATTTGTCCCACGATAACTCTTAAACGCATCAACTGATTTTCGTAAAACTTGTAAAGCATGTTCACACTTTTACCTTAGACAATCCTGTTGTTTCAGAGACTGATCCCTCCAAAAAATAGGTGGCGGGAGGCAAACATGTGAGGGAGTCAAAATGGCGAAAATTTCCAAAGGCCCGTTTGCAAATTAAAGAGAATTTTAACCACACTCTGAATATAGTATTCATTTTTTAACTTTTCAAAATTTTTAGACATCTGGGCTTAAAAAGTAGGTAAAAATCCCCCAAATCAAATTAAAGACAATTTTAACTAACTTCTGAATGCAGTGTTAAATTTCGGCAATTTCAAAATTGTAGTTCCTCTAAGACCTGAAAAAGAGACTACAAAAAGGTGAAATCTAGCAGTGTGACAGACTAAAGGGAACTGTAATAATAAATCCGACTGTTTTTCTTTCTAGCGTTTATTGTACGATTGCGTGCTCTACAATTATTGTTATATTACTGAAGAAATAGTAGAGTAATAGAAATTTTTGTAATAGAGTAATAGAAATTTTTGTAATTTTTCCTTAATTCAGAAATTATCTAATATCGAAGTTTGTGTAAAAGTAAATGTACTTCGTTCTAAATAGTGAGCGAGTTCTGCAGTTCAGGGAGCATACTAGTATACCCTGATTAAATCCGTAAGGCCAAGAGACGTAGACATACTGTTACTGATGAAGATTTACAACAAACTTTATACCATTGGCGCATTCTCACCGAGCCTGCTATATAGTTCGCCGAATACTCTTGAAATCAGCCGGGTGCAGTTGGGCCGCACCTCTAACGAGATACACGTTTCAGTGCTGTTGAAGTGAATACAGCGGTCGGTATTTAACAGATATAAAACACTGGGCGCCCGTGCACGTGCTCACATTTATTATTCGAAAGCCAAAACGCACACAATACGTTAAAAGTTTCACAATGGGAGGTGTTCGATAATAACTACAACGTATATTTATGCTGTGTATAAATTAAGACGGGCCAGGTTCGCAGTCAGCGGCTCGTGCTAGTGCGCGCGCGTCGGCGGGTCACGGCCAGAGGTCATCTCCTCTCTTTGGTACAACTGTCAGCATCTCTTCCTTATACAGGGACCACATACGTCATCCTGATGTACAGTGTTTGTTGGTTTTCCGTCTACATATTACAAATATCTTTGCTCCAAAATATCACAGCCCAGTGATTCTTTTTGCTTATAGGAATAAGATGAACAATGCTTGGAAGATCAAAAACGATGAAATTATGAACAAATAAAGTGAGAAAATAATAAAGCCTACTTGTCTGACGTAATAAGAAAGACAGCACTTCTGGTGATTTTTAAAATTGTTAGTCTATACAACAAGGAAAGAAGCAAAACAGAAGCTGCAATATTATTTTATGAGGTTGTAGCAGTTCCCATTTTTTTAATGTATCCGAAACTTTAGTACTACTTACAAATATGTAAAAGTCACCAAGTTCAATCTGTTTTGGATAGGCTACAACGTAGTCCTATGGACTGAGGAAACGAAAGCGATGGCGTTCCACGGTACATACCAATGAGGGTCATCTAGTAAAAGTAAGTTTCCCTATTTTGTAATGAAATACAAATAACTTGGATAGAAATAAATAAAAAAATATTTTTGTTACACAAAGTTTTATGTACACTGCGTCTCCACACAGTTCCCAATCTTAAGCAGAAATTTACCTGTTGTATAACCTATTCATCATTCTCGCAAAAGCAAAAGTGTCCCCCATCTAGCGCACAGCTTTGTCATACACAAATGTTCGTGTAAGATACTGCTCACACATTCCGTTCATATACCAACAGTCTCTGCTATCTCACTCACATTCATTCTTGCACAATGTGCTCAAAATCTCCCGTCCATATTTGTTCAGACGTTTCCGTCTCCAACGTGCAGTTTGAGGACGAACGTTGATTTCCATTGTTTTTTTTAAACATGCCTCGTCTTTACTGTTTTGAAGTGAATAACAGTAGTAGTCTTTACTGTTTTATTGAAGTTACGATCTTTAGAACGTTTTGGCAGTATCTTTCAGCGATGATGTTTGTCTCTTTCGACAGGTAGTGTACCAATAGAATGCTTAAACTGCCCGCCAAAATGGAATGACAATACACAATTAACAATATTTTGCACGACATTCGTTGTTAATGCCAAGTCTATGTAGCTGGAACTGAGAATCTGGTTTCCGGATGTTTGTAAGGCTCCTACAATGTTACCACAATTGTTCAACAAAACGGCCCGTCCACTGACGCTAAAATTCCCTTAGCAGTTCATGATATTTATGACAGGGAACGTTACTTACTGGATGACCCTCGTAGTAAGATGAAACACTTTCCTAAACAGTAACACCACTGAACAAGGTTCGTACTTGATTTATATTGGCTGTGACGTGAGTTTTCAGTATAAAAAAGATGTAAAAATTGAGGTCAATATTTTGAAATTCATCATAAGACGAATAATATCTAATATCAAAAGACGAGTTTTCAGAGGAAAACAAAATACAACAGGGAAATTAAAATCAGTTACAGCAGTTATAGGTCTGTGTGGTATTGAAGCTTGGATTCTGAGTTCTCATCAAAGAAATATAGGTAGTGCCCAATTAATAGAAGCCACGTTCCCCGCGAACTATCAAGAGCTACAAGAAAGCAGATATCTATTGCCGAGAAGTGGTAGTGGAGGTAGTGGTGGTAGTGATAGTGTTATTAGTAGAGGTGGTGGTAGTAATAGTGGTAGTAATAGTGGTGGTAGTAGTAGTAGTAGTAGTAGTAGTAGTAGTAGTAGTAGTAGGAGTAGTAGTAGAACAATAATAACAAGAAGAAGATAAAAGTTACATCATACAATCTGTACAGAAACATTCTTTCTCTCCGTTTGAGTTCACACGCAGGCCGAGTCAATCCCTTGTGGGATCAGTGTGTGAACCCAGACTCAAAGTTTTAAGAACTTAAGCACCGGTGTAGGTTACTCTATGTGTTTCTCGCCAATAAAGTAACCGACTGCACAAATAAGAAACAGATGCAAGAAAGAAAAGGACTACGAATCGTTTACATTTTAATCGATACATGGTCGCGAAAAACGAACAGATGCGAATTTTAGTTTCGAGTTTAATGCTATTAGCATCCGGACTTCTTTGCTTTCGTCTCATAAAATTAATTAAGCGGAGTGTTTTATTTGACAGGTGAATAGGAGCGGGCCGTGATTATTACGCAGAAATCAAATGTCGCTATTTAAAATTCACAACCGAAAACGATAAATTAAAGTAAAGAAAGAAAGGACGTTAAAGTAGGCGGTGAGACATCTGTTATTATCGTTTTGGCCTGATGGTTTTAAAATTTAAATGTGGACCCGCCGGTTGGTTAACCGTAACGCGCTCCTCAGAACCGAACCGCCGGACGAATTTATAATGCATCGATTTCTTCTTCTCCTCCGCTACACACAGCCATCTACATATGCGGCGACAATAATAATAAATTGCAACACGTCAAAAAGCTAACAGCGAAAGCTTTAAGGGAAACAAAACGAATGATGTGCACCTGTGATCACATTAATAACTTGTACACGAATTTTGTAGCATCATCGTATCAATCATAATGTAGCAGATAAATTTACCGTGTATACTAACTGCATGTCGTAATGAAATCACGCCGCTCAAGCCGTCCGCTCTCTAATCTTTTCCCTGTCATTGTCTACTTATTTGTCTTTCTTTATTTTGATTTATTTTACAATTTCGCTTTGTACTGATTTACCACACATGCCTTATTTAAATTACATAAATATTTAAATTCTGTGATTTGCAGGATACAAGTAAAGTACTGTTAGTTATTAATAGTAATTCATCATCATCATCATCATCACCTTCAAGGTTTAAACCAAGAATGGTTTGTTCCGGTCTCAAATAGGCAAATATTACAGCTGGTCACTCCAGCGCTTCCTCGGACGTCCCACACCTCTCCGTCCCTTCGACTTATAGTTCCATAGTTGTTTGGGGATGCGGCAGTCATCCATTCGGCAAAGATGTTCCCACCAATTCAGCCGATACTGGGCGATCCTTTCGAGTATACTCATAATATTCAGTTCCTGCCGTATATCTGTGTTTCTTCTTTGATCATGGAAGTATACTCTGCCACGTGCCTGAGAAATCTCCTTCCAGCCGCTTGGATGCGACTGGCCTGGCCTTTCGTTAAAGTCCAATACCGGTACTCATTAATAGTAATTAATTATTACAATCCTTTAAAAATTGAAATTATTATTATTGTTACTACTACTACTAGGCCTATTATTATTATATCACAGTGATAATTGTTAATAACATATGTTTACATTATTGTTAATAAATCCTTAAATTAATAGCTGCCAATCAATGAATTTTCCCGGTTAAGGGTTTGTGAGGATCGGTCAAAAAGTATAACAAAAATTTTAAATTATTTGTGTCGACGTTTCGACAATATTTATTGTCATCATCAGGATCTGTGTATGAATACAAAAGAAATGTCAAACATAAAAGATCAATTATTTGAGTGAACGTGTTTGCGTATGTGAGTGTGCGTGCGTATGTGTGTATCGTTGTATATGTGAAGGAGTTGAAACAGTTTGTTTTACATCATCAAATCTTTTCCTTAAATACAACGTGAAAATTATAATATCCGAGAACGTAATTTGTACTATATTACAATGATTAATTTAAATTGTAGGCGTAATATTGTATAAATTATGTTCTGGGATAGTATAATTTTCTCTTTCTATTTAAGGAAAACATTTGATGATGTAAAACAAACTGTTTCAACTCCTTCACATATACAATGATACACACATACGCACGCACACGCGAGCGCACATACACACACACACACACGTTCACTCAAATAATTGATCTGCTGTGTTTGACATTTCAGCATCATCACAGACGCTGATGATGACAATAAATATTGTCGAAACGTCGCCACAAATTGAAAATTTTGTGTTATAATTTTTAACCGATTTTCACAAACCCTTCCGGAAAAATTATTGTTAATGTAAGTTATTTGCATGTTTAACGACACCAACACCTATCATTGAAACTTAAACTCTGTTGTAAATACTCATATGAAAGTAGCATATTATTGTAGTCAATATTTAATTAAAATACAATCTCCCTGTCTGTCTGTCTGTCTGTCTGTCTGTCTGTCTCTCTCTCTCTCTCTCTCTCTCTCTCTCTCTCTCTCTCTCTCTCTCTCTCTCTCTCTCTCTCTCTCTCTCTCTCTCTCTGTCTCTCTCTCTCTCTCTCTCTCTCTCTCTCTGTCTCTGTCTGTCTCTCTCTCTCTCTCTCTCTCTCTCTCTCTCTCTCTCTCTCTCTCTCTCTCTCTCTCTCTCTCTCTCTCTCTCTCTCTCTATACATCCTGTTCGCGGAGGAAAGATCTCAAAATGAATTTTGAGACGAGATAAAAATAAGTATAAAGTAAAGACAGATCTGTAAATGTTCTTTCCTAGAGTTTCACCCAAGTAAATATTTCGCTCATATTTCTGTTACGAAAGACATGTAATACAAAAATTCCTGGAATACAAATTATGGGAAAAATTATTCATTTTATACAGTGTATGAGCTGAAGTATACCCGAGCAAAAAATTGGTCCCAAACTGTGACAACTGTCTCTAAAATGTGGTGAAGTGCAAAAAAGTGAAGTAAAGAAACATACATATTTGTTTCGCATAAAATAAGATAAGATTTTCATGAAGAGAGAAGATTTTCTAAGAAGACTTTATAAGAAATATTATGTGACTAACGTCAGTTGAAAAAAGAAGAACAAATACAAGTTGATAAATATGATTTCAATTAAAAACGAAACGTGGCAGAAATGTTACGATTCTAAATGAAAATAGTCAACTGTTTTATTTACAATCAGCTGATAATGGTAAACATTTCTATTTAAATTTTATTACTCTGAACAACTAGTTGGGATCATTGATTAAATAAACTGCAAATTAATCTGAATGTGACCTATTGTGGTCCATAAATATTATTGAGTACGTCCAGCCGGTTGGATGTTTTAATTGTTTTTATTTGTGTTTAAAACATTAATTTAATATGAATCAAAAGAATTGAATTTTGACTTAATTTTGTCTATTTGACTTAAAAACTGTAATTTATTTTGTGTTTATAAGAACTACATTTTATTTATCTTTATTTTTTTCCCCAGTTATTTTCTCAAGCCAAAATACCAAGAGATGTAGATTTTGCAATAGTAACGCTAAAGCTTCATCTGCAGGATAACGTCACAGTTCACAATACGCACAGTTCCAGACAGTAAAACATTTGGTTGAATATTTAACAACTTTTGTTAAACTGGTACTCATTCTAGCGTTCATATTTCATCTGAACCTCGACTTGAACATCATGATGAAGTTCTTGAAAACATTGTCCGAGAAAAGGTAAGAAAACACTACACTGGATGAAAGCTTTGAAATCGGTTACTGAGCAAACTGATAGAAAAAACGGGTTTAGAAGGGTACAGGATTCTTAAAGTAGGCAGTGAAAGGAATCTCTTGACTAGTTCAGAACATAGCCACCTACCGTTCTCTGGTAAAAATTGAGGTTGTAAAAAAAGAAGAGATGCCGTTTTTATACTGAATATATAAAAATAACTTACTAAGTAATATCAAAACACATTACTAATTCGTGACGTTGGTAAATCAAACGGATTTTATATAAAAAAAAGAGAGATTAGAGAGATTCAGAGTAGCAGGAGAAACACGATATTCAGATGGCATTGACAGAAGCGGTAAAAACGTACAGCACAGCTGTCACGGGTCCGCGACTGTCTTTCAATCCTCCGGTGGACTAATAAGACAACTAGTAACTCTTATATCGCCGATTGTCTTGCCCAACAAACCTGTTGCGTGTACGTTAGAGTACGTCTGTCACACACACATATGAGAATCAGGCCAGCAAGCGGCATACTTGTTAGTTTCTGTGAGCAAACTACTTATTTACAATTAGTGTCAAGAATGTCTGTTCGACAGTGTGCAGTACTTTGTTAAAAACAATTTATTATCTAACAGTCTCTGCGTACGTAACAGAGCACCGTGTACACGACAGAACTATGTACATCATGTCCCGGCCTGACAGATGTGACTGAAGTGAAATATTTTGGTAAGCTGTTAACACAAAGAATGCACGTCCTACGTTATAAACAGAGTTCCAATTGCTATCTGCAAAAATTAGGAATAGTGTTTTGAATGAAAAAACTACTATAACATTTTAAACAGAAATATTTTTAATCTACTTGTGTTTACTGCAACGGGCTGGGTCAGAAACACGAAGAACAGACGACAGTGGAGAAAACGGTGGGTTATACACAAAAACATTGAAGGCACTGTGCTAAAAAAAAAAAAAAAGGAGAGGCGAAGGAAAAATTAATTATATATAACTTACAACCAAATTAAACGATTTGAATTACGTAATTAAAAAGAATCTGGCTGTAGCCTAGGATCAAAAGTCCAATGAATGTTCCACAAAACATTAAGGATGAATATGATAAATGGCATTTAGATATGAATGTTATGAAAACAAAGCACAGATGAAATAGTAAGACACGAAACGATTTGCGCAGATCCTAGTGTGTGTGGTAAGGAAGATAGTGCAGGAACTGGGGTACGAAGTGGCCAACCATGACACACAACCGTGTGGCACAACAACTATGCAACTGTTCTCAACACAAAATGATTGCACGGCAAACAACGCGTCAAAGCTACGCATGCTCTATGAAATCTTATTACACTATGCATCAGACATCTGTTGTATATTATTTTATTTGTATATAGTAATGAAGCATAAGAATTAGTAATAGAAAAAATATTAAAAAAGAAACCCACACTATCTTGGTTTCATTACGACAACTGAAGTCACATATGAGGCAAATCAAACGTAGAATTACGCAAGCTCCCAAAGCAATTGGATGTTTGAACACAGTTTTATGGAGCAGTTGGATAACAAGTTACAGTAAATTATACAGAGCAAGTCAGCTGAGAAATAGGCTGAAATGGATGTCATACTATCATAACAAAAACACTAGTCATCATAACAATTATTCAGAATTGATACACATATTATTTATAAACATGTATAAACATATTAGCAGACTTCTATATATTGGGTAGTTAACGTAAGACGGAATCTGTGTGCGATAAACTAGTATGCTCCCTGAGCTGCAGAACTCGCTCACTATTTTAAACGATGTACATTTACTATTAGACAAATTTTGATAATAGGGAATTTTCAATTGCCAGAAAAATTTCAAATTCCCATTACCCTAATATTTTTTGTTTAGCAAAGTACCAATTCTGGAACAATCATACAATTAACACTAAAAATTCACAGAATCCTATTTTTGTATTAAAATGCCCTTTAGTCTGACACCCGGATGAATTGTTACAATTTTTTATCACATTTTTGAACTCTGAGATTAAATTTTTTTTTAATTTCCAAACTCCACACTATGTTGAATTTTTGGTTAAAATTCTGTTTAGTTTTATATCCCCCATGTAATTTGCAATTTTATCAAACTTGGCGTGCCTTATCCAATTTTTGGGCCTTGGCTTGTCAAAATTTTGAAGTTTCCAAAACTTAACACTGCAGGCACATGTCAGTTAAAATTCTTTTTGATTTTTAACGCCGCATGAATTTTTGCGACGTTATTGAAATTTTCAGATATTTTAACCGCGTTTAAAAATTTCGACATTTTCAAAAATAAACACTGAATCCATATTTTGACCAAGATTTCCTTTAGTTTGATACCCCACATGGTATTTTGCAATTTTTCACAATTTTGACCCCCTTAAATTTTTTCTTCCGCCTCTATTTTTACGGGAATCAATCTCAGAAACATTAGTGTTCTGTAGTGTAAATATACGGACACACTTGTCAAGTTTCACGAAAATCGGTTCAAAAGTTACAGTGAGACAAACCCGTATCCATCAAGAGGTGGACAGATAGATAGATAAATTGATTGTAGATGGATAGATAGATAGACAGACAGACAAAATGTCAAACGGTCGGATTAAAAGTGAGAACACGCTTGGCTCGTTCAACAAGTTACTTACTCGGATTCTGTTCATATTTATAGTTACATTTAATTTCTTTTAATTTTTTTATATACACTAACTATATAAAATAAAAATGTCGGACACTTTATGGACAACGAAATTAAAGAATTTTTATACACGTTTTTTCTTTTTAACAACTTGTATTATTTCATAAGCAACCCATTTATTATTTAACTATAATAAACTATATAATTTAATAATAAAATATAACGATAATAATTTAACTATAAGCATTAACATTTCAAATTTTGTGCGCACTGAAAATACTTTGTAATTTCGCCTTAAATTAAGTCTCGTCTGGATAAAGTTGAATAATCCAGGGAGGGAAATAGCGTGGCGCGTAAGTGTGGTGCTGACAATGTTACTTGTGTTTACTTACAACAGAGGATAGAGTACGCAACTAAACTGTCGTTATATACGTGGTATCAACAGAAACCAAAATAAAATTAGAATATTTTCTAAATTTTGTCCGTTTATACTAATAAGTTAACTTTTATAGGACATGAGTTAGAAGAAGACTCCAAAAATGTAGTAGGTAAGTTTTAATGCTTCGAAAAATTACAGGGACTTGAAAAACTAACAATTACATTACAATCAAACAAACAAAATAATGTTACTTTGAATGTTCATCTTCTTCATTCACAGCACTTAATGAATATTAATTGTTAAACTTAACTGTTAAACATACAATAATTCGGATTCCCGCGCCAATTCCCCCCCCCCACTCAACCTACCAACGAAAAAACCGTTACAAGTTCCGGACATTCTGTATCACACCGCTGAAGAAGGCACACGTCACGCCGAAACGCGTACGGGAAAAAACAAAGTAAGTTCACAAGTGAAAGTTTAACAATTAATAAACAAAATAAGTTTTAATTAAGAAAAAGCTTGTAAAGTCATATTTCTAAATAGAAGAGAAACCGTAAGGCAAGTTTAAACAACATTTTTCTCGGTAGGTGCATAAACACCAAATCGAATTACGTATTACACATACAGTGTACTTCGGTTTAATGGGGCCACCGGTTATTAGGGCCAGCCGCTTTATTCAGCCAATATTCAAAATACAAAAAACTAAACGGGGTTGCACATAGAAAGTTTCTTCGCTAAGTAGGTCCGGACCGCCGGTTATTGAGTCCAGTAATGGCTCAGTTTTTCTCTTCTTGAATAAAAGTAAAAACAATTTTTTTTATTTTGAGGTCGTAATTTACACGCGTACACTAGTGAGGGCGACAAACCATAACAATACAGAACATTGTTAACAACATCCCGACGACATGTGTTCGATTTCGGACTTTGCGTGTTTGTCCTTGGCGACATACCATAACCCAACTACAGTCACCACTAGGGCTTCCAGGATTCTTAAAATATCGGTATGGAGAACCATACATAACTTCCATGTTCTAAGATTTATATTTAAAATCATTTGCGAAACGAAATATTTCGGTAGAAACTACTTCTTTCTTCAGCCTTAACTACAGTATTGTGGTCACTATCGTATACCACCTTATGTTAGCGTACTCGATTTTCACTGATGCTGGCAGTCAATGGCACTGCCGAAACGTCTGGTTTTACAGAAAACATTGGACCAAGGCCAAACAGCTTGGTAGTACACATAAAAAATTATCCCCTCCCCCTTCAACTAGAATTTTCATTTATAGAAAATTACCCCCTCCCCCTTCAAACACCCTTTTCATTTATAGATATTTCATCTACCTTTTTATAGTGGATTATTATGACCTTCTTTTCAGGATACTTTATTTATAAAAATTAAGTACTTTACTCTTGTTGAAACATAAAACGTTGCAGGTAAACTACCCCTTCGCCTTAACAACTTCACCAAAATCAATAGGCCTTGAGTCGTCTAGCAGACATGCAAAAATATATTTGTTTCTGTTTGAATTTGCGGCAGTTATCATTCGCCACAGAAAAAATTCTACACACAGACAGACACTTTTCGGAAAATGACATTTTCATGTTTTTAGGGTAGTACAATCACAATCAGCCCGAACAAGGTTTTTTTCGCCATCACCATACTTCCTTTTCCTTATGCAACATGGAAGTAAAATAGGCCTACTCATACTATTGCATTATAATTATAGTATCATATTGTTATACATTTTTTACTGTATTTCCTTAGACGTGCTTCGTTAGTAACAAATCTTAAATGTAGTGTTTACTGTAGTTAAGAACTATGTTTGAATTTCCGTTATTACGTTTATACGTTTATTTGCTTACTTTTTAGAAATTTCGGTTAACAGGGCCAGCCACTTAACTGGGCCAATTAATATATTCCCGATGTGTCCCGATAAAGCGGAATCCACTATATTTTCAGAGTGAGTAGTATAACGACTGCTCTGCCTCATTAAAATAATTCACCTGTACACATCTTCAATGTACCAGGATGCTTGTCTTAATTAATCTAGATGTTGGTATTTTTGCGGCATATAATGGATATAGCCCAGTACAGATACTAACGCGATTCCTTACGGGACTCCAGAGTTTATATTTTGAAGTCTAGTATACAGATTTTGGTATGGAAATGTACGTTGTAATATATTTAAAATATTACAAATAAAAATAAAAATATAAATTAAATTGAATTGAATATATAGAGAGATATTGTGTGTGTATCTTTGGTGATAACAAAGGTATTGTGCTCTTCCTTTAGCCCCACTAGTTGGGCAAGCCAATTTGTAATATTATTACAAATATAAAAATAAAGATATAAATTAAAAATAATTGAATTGATATGTGTTGATGCGTATTGTTTATCACTGGGTCAGTCTGACTCCTTAAAGTCCCACTGTTAGGCTAGTCAAATTGTAATATAATTTCAAGTGTAATAATAAACAAGATATAAAGATATTGATGATAAGAATATGTTATAACTAGGTGTGTTTGATTGATAAATAACAAATACATCAAACTTTAAAAAATTTTGCAAATATTTTTTCTTGTGCTTGTATCGAATTTGACTGAAAGATTTGATTTAATTAATTAATAATCAATTAATTATTTGAGTTTGTAATTTCCTCCTATATCTATTCTCTCAATGTGAATTGTGTTTTTGCTTAATAAAAAAATAATAATAACATTAATGGTAGAAATAAAAACAATGCTGGTAACTGAATACTGATTTGCGTTTATTCATTCAAAATTGTGCGCCAGTCAAACTGCGCATGTCCCAGGCACTGGCGAATATTCGCCACAGTCGGCAGTGAGAAAGATTAACAAATATATTTTTTACAAGTTTAAATTTATGGTTCTTTTAACGAGTCGAAATGGTCAGAGGGCAAGGAACAAGATACATTTAACAGGTATTCTTAAACTAAATGTTAATATCTGAAATAGAACAGAATTATTATTACAATTGACAATTAGAAAGAAATTATTTAAATTTCGAACCAAGTCGAAGAAATGACGTCACTCCGCTCCAGGAAGCACTGGCCGGTCGTCTTTATAGAAATTCAGCAATGGCCGCCATCTGCTCGATTTTATCTGCTATGACGCTGTTGGAATTGAAGATCTTCTCCCACAGAAATAAAACGATGTTCCCTTTTTCTGCAAAGTGGTGTTGGTCCAAAATATAGTGTTGAATGTCCCCTCGTCGTCTGCGATGTCGAATTCTGGATGGATCTCTTGTGTAGTGTGGTGTTCAAATATGTGTGTTGGTTCTCTGTGAATTCGTTCTAAAAATTGTTCAAAATGGCTGTCGATTTCTGTCGTTAAGTTTTATGGTGTTATTCTGTGTTTTTGGAAACTTGTGAAGTGTTAGACATAGATAGATAATGTTATTTCACTTGTTAGTTCATCTCCGTTACACGCCACATAACCACACTTGGTTTTAATATAAATTATTTCGTTTTCAAAACTCCGCTAATACATTTTTCAACTGTTCAGCTTTGCGATTAACAATAGACTAAAAGACGCAACGTCGTCGTTTTAAGGCAATTTGTGGTATGTCTTTTTCCTCTTCATATTGTTTAATTATAAAATATCTGTCTAAGACTTGTTTCACTATCTAACTATACATAACAAGTTTTCTTATTTTTTACTGTATTTCAAATATTTCTTAATTTTACATGAATCTAACTATTCAGTAATATTGATTATTTAATTTTACATCTTTTGGTATATAGCTGGGTTTGTTTCAAACTCATTTAAGCCCAAAAATTACAATTTTAGATAATTATTGTATGTCTCATATTTTGTACAAATTCAGTGTTTTAAAGGTTTTTATTTGTTTTTTCGGTATAATATTTCCCTGGAATACACCTAATAACTCCGTAATTACTTTGTTTTTAATAATTTGGTTATTAAAACATTTCAATATTGATTAATTTGCTGTTTAGTCTGATTTGATTACTATCATAAGCCTATTTTTGACAGTTTCCAAAAGAAGTTAGTTTTCTTTCTTTTGTCATTCTATTTGCTATTAACTGTATCTGTATTAATTATACTTTCAATTTCTGTATTGTATGAATAGGAATAGATCCTATTACATAGATTAATTCTTTGATAGATAGTTTTTTTTTTGGTTTATAGGCCATTCTGTGTTTACTACAATGGTGTCTTGGCTGGTCTGTTTGTACATTATACATGGTTTACTGATTTGAATAAAATTATTACATTTTTATGCCCTACTTGCCTCTCTGACTTACACAATGTAAAATTAAATGACATGATTTTAAATACAATATAATCTCTTGTATCTATTAAACTTTCTTTATACTAATAACATCATTGAACCATAACATGAACATCTTATGCCTAACTTTAACAAAAACATCTTATTATCAACTATCTTCCATATATCACCTAATTTTAACAAAAACATCTTATTCCTATTATTTTTTACTGTATCATCAAATGATAACAAAATAGCTTATCCTAGACATAATTTAATTAGAAAACATAAAAAACTCCTATTACTAGTAACACTGTCAGTCACTAACTGTCTTGTGTATTTATTATTCTTATGAAAACACTTTAACTGTGATTAAAAACCTCGTGTATCTATTTACACCTTACATCTAAAATATTATCTAATTAATAATAAATAGCAAACATCTTAATATTAGTCATACCTTCAGTTATGAACTGTCCTTTGGTATTTTTGTCCTTCTCACCATTTACTTAGCTATAATTAAAGAAAACATTTTATATATACTAGTTTTTCTTATATCTAATTTAAAAACTCTTATTACTAGTAATGTTGTCAGTCCTTAGACTGTCTTTCATTCCAATGGTTTTGTTATTATTATTCTACACTCATGGTAGTCTTTTTATAATACTTAAACTTCATTGAAGATTTTTTCATAGGTTTTTTAACTATGTTTCTCACTATACACTCTGTAGTTTCTTAATTTTGTTATCCCACTTCACTTTATTGGATTCTACACTCTGGTAGTCTTTTTAGTGAGTTCTACACTATGGTAGTCTCTTTTGACATATTTTTTAACATATTACACTTACAACTAATATACAATTTGTGTTTTATAGTATTGTATCTTGTAACTTGTTTGGGGTTTACCTATATCGGTTTCAATTTTGTCTCATGGTATTTATTATATGACTAACATTTTGTTTTGGCATATCTCTTCCTGTTTCTGGTCTCTTTGTGGGAATCTTGATATGTTTTGTCCCTTCTTCAAATATCACATTAGTAGTTTCCTTATTAAAATGGTTTCATGACAGATTATTTCCTTTTTTATGGTCCTTCCCTTTTTGTACTGCTTCCCCAATCTACTGGGTATACTGCTGGTTTAACTGGTTTTTTCATAGTAGGTTATTTTAATTAATGGTTTTCTTTATTATCTTCCATTTTTATTAACATTTTATAGACTTAATTATACAGTTTCTAGGGTAATCCTTAAACAATTTATTCCTCTCACTCACTATGGAACTTTTTCTTTTATTTATGTAACATTAATTCAAATGTTTAGTGTGATAATTTTGTTATGTTACAACGTACATAGCGCTGTTGTACTGTAGGTAGTTGCCTACGAGTGCACCGTATGAACAGCTGCAGGCTGAAGGTTATTGTGCGTTGTGCCGTAAACAAGGGAAACACAACGCATAAATAACTCGTTCCATTGATCACCTATTTATAGAGTTGCAATCGACTTTTTATAGATTTCGATAGGCTTGAGTGTGCGGTCGATTATAGCGCGCTTCTTTTCCATTTAGTTTCGTAACTAAACGAGCGCGCGCGCGCGTGCGTACACACACACACACACACACACACACACACACACATACACAAACACATTTTCATCTAAAAACTTTTAAAAGGATTTTACTACTTTATTCTCTGTCGTGTGAAACTGATCATTACGTCCGATTCAATTGACTAGTGTCGTCAAGGAACCTGATTCAGTGTCCGTTAAGATGCTCTGTCTCTGTCTGTCTGTCTATCACCTATCTCTCTCTCTCTCTCTCTCTCTCTCTCTCTCTCTCTCTCTCTCTCTCTCTCTCTCTCTCTTTCTCTCGCTCCTACCTTCTTCAGGCACGGTAACAAAAACGGATAGTTTAAGCATAACAGTTTTTTAACAATCCACTCGTTTTTTACAACAAAAACTGTCCAGTTCTTTCGAAACAAATCACACTGTGTTACATCTCCCTAGTAATTTTATACTGTATTTTAAACTATTAACATGTTCACCTCTTAGCGATTACACGAATTCGTCGGCGTATTTTTTATATACTTATTTTATTTTATACTTCTTGAATTCAAATAGAAGACAAAATCCGACTAGTTATATGCGAAGTACACAAACTCTCCAGTACACCAAGCTGCGGAGAAACAGTGGGCACGCATGCTCATGTACATTATCATCGTTGTTAGCACAACACTTCACGAACTCCTCTACTGCATGCCTTATCATGCAATGGGAACCCGCAACTTAACTACGTTCCTGCAAAAACGATCGCGCTGTTCCGTAGGAACCTCCGATCCGGCTAATACCCAATAAGCCCCGCCCAACTTCTGTTTGTCTGTTCATGACCATTTGTCATGGTCATGCCTACCCAATGCCCATTCAAACTTATTTATTCTTAATTCGGAATACGAGATATCATCTATTCTAGAACGGTTGCGTATCCGTTCTCCTATCTCGCTTTACGTTTTATGCAGGTAGTTGCATTGAACATTCACCTCCTCCGTCTTTAAACCTAATCCTACTGTTAAAATTCATGTCCTCAGCTGGCGCAGATTTATAAACATTTGGTTGGACTTTCCCGTATTTACTCTCATACCAGATATTCTGCTTTCCAGTTTAGTTTTCTGAACATTTTTTCCACTTCAATTATATTTTCATTAAAACGTATCAGGTATTTCATGTTCTGTGTTCATGGTGTGTTACTCAACTGGAGTCGAAAATTTATATTTCTTTTATAATGTTTTAAGATTTTTAAATTTCCTTACCACATCACACAGACTAATAGCGAAAGCATTTATCTCAAGTGAATAGAAATATATTATTAATTTTCTTCGTATTCCCTCCTTCCAGGAATACTCATGTTTTGTCTGTTCCGTCTTCAGCATCTTATCCTCAGTCTTCCAACCATTTATTCTTACCAATGGTTTTTAATGTAAAAATTTACAGGCATTGCACAAATGCAATGCACAGAGTAGGGCACTGAAAATGATTCAATACATCTAAAAAATATATATATTTATGTTCATTCACCAATCAATGAATTCATTCTTCATTCACCAATCAATGAATTCATTCTTCAATCACCAATCAATGAATTCATTCTTCATTTACCAATGTACAGATTATAAGTTAAATGTAGTCGCATTCAAAAGCGAAGTTTTATATGTGTACTACGTTATTGAAAACAAAGAAGTAGTTTCTATGGAAACTCACCGGTTCCCATTTTCGATCACGCACCAGCGGTCGTTTTCAAATGTGCGACACGTCCTTATAAACATTTTCAATGTTAAAATTTCAGCGGAAAATTTTTTGTCCAAAATGGATAAAACAGACCCTCTAAATTTTCTTGTGTAGGTGTTGGTACATTTCTTATTGTACTACGTACTAACTCTTATTTTGTATGTAACATTTCTGATGTGTTCAAATCATGTACAGCCTTTTACCGATCTAAACGTTCCATATCTGATGAGCCTAACTTTTCTATTTAAAATTCTTTCTACATATTATTGTTCGAAGGCTTTTACGGCCGGTGTCACTTGAATTTAAACTAACTGCCGTGCTGTTTGGGCGTAGTCCAAGAGGTTTTCATTAAACCAAACGTTTCAGCAGCACCACTGGCTGCCATCTTCATTGGATGTAACGAATCAAACCTAACGCGCGGTGTCGTACGTTAGGCATAAGGCTAAAGATGTCCCGCAATGCTACCTGTACTTATAAATTCATTAAGATCGCGGGGCACCTTTAACCTTAACCACAGTACTGTGGTCCTAACGTACGACACCTCGCGTTAGGTTTGACTCGTTACATCCACTGAAGATGGCAGCCAGTGGTGTTGCTGAAACGTTTGGTTTAATTGAAAACCTTCCACCAAGGCCAAAATAGTCCGGCAGTTAGTATAAATTCTTTCTATATATTCGCAGGTAACTGTTAACTATATTGATAATACCCTTAACGACAATATCCTCCTAAGTTTTCAACCTATGTAAGTAAGAATATTTAATTTAATATGGGTCGAGAGTGAAATTTACAAGTTAAATAAACACGCACACTGTGTGTGTGTCTGTGTGGGTGGGTGAGTGCGCGCGCGTGTGCACACAGGGATTTAAAAACCTCACTATCCATTTGAAATGATCCACTTAAATTTATCTATTGATAAAAATAACTTGTACACTGAGTAGTGAAACGTTTGTAGAACATATTTTTCCTATTTCCTCGCAGAGAAACAATACGTCAGGATGCAAGAATTCAGCTGGTTAACATAATCGCTCAGTGCATGTAATTTGTCTTATAAAAGTAGTAAAGCGTATTGTTGTAAGTGAGAAACAAATGAGAGAGATGTGTGGTTACTTTCATGATTAATGACACCATTATGTTCCGCTCCATTAAAGCTACGATTTATAGAAGTACAGTAATTGTTGCTGTTTAACTGATTCCCAGACGGGCGGCGGCTATAAATTTTCATTTAATACACTTTACCTTTTTGATATAAACTGGTAAAGCGCCAACACATCATTCAAAGTTTGTATAATTTGTAATGAGTTTTTGTAAAGCGTTTGTGAAAACCTGGAAACGATTTTAAAACATAGACTTATACAATAGAAAAACTGACATTTAAAACAGCAAACTTCTGCGGTTAGGTTAGATAAATCTTATTTAATTTGATTAGATTTTATTACTGACATTTTTATGATGATAAAATTTCATAATTTTTTATTACTTATATATTCATAACGAAATCTTATTTTTTGACGATACAATAATATAAGATCTTGGACCTTATCTAATCAGAACCATAATTTTCTGAATTTCAAAAATGTGAATTTTTCAGCACATCTCAAACGGTCAAGAAATTAACCCCTGGGAATATCTAGAAGTTTGAAAGGACAATGGAGAAAAT
This sequence comes from Magicicada septendecula, assembly GCA_034769895.1. Taxonomy (NCBI): domain Eukaryota; kingdom Metazoa; phylum Arthropoda; class Insecta; order Hemiptera; family Cicadidae; genus Magicicada; species Magicicada septendecula. The sequence goes on from CM068367.1 coordinate 1,252,983,253, forward strand.
AATACGTTAAAAATAAAGTAAAATGTATGACATCTTCAAAGTTTAATTTCATTAAAGTAATTCACTTTGATGTTGTTTTATTAATTTATTTTTCATAGTTTATAACGAACGGTGTTTTATTCCGGTCTCAATTCACATTTCCGTCTATCGTTTACCATCTCCTCCTCTGTCAGTGCTCAGTCCGCCATTCTGCCATTTATCCCCTCTTGCAAGATTCTTCTAGAGCGTCCTGGTCTCAGTCTTTCAACGGGTTTCCATGCTGCTAGAACGCACGGTAATTTCCACGGTATGAGTATCCTTACCTTTAACGTGATTTCTGGAATTTTTTTCAATGTTGTGAGTCTTCCTAACCACCTTTTATTCACGAATCCTTTCCTTAGGAATCGTTTGTAGTCTTAATATCCTTGTTGAGCGTCATTAAGTGAGAAGAAACACTATCTCTCTAAATGAGAAGGAACGCTATAACGGGAGAGGCGGCTTCCAGTCTTGAAAAATATTTTCTCGCAACGCTCAAATGCACTGAGGTTTCAGCGTATGTCGGAGGAAATGTTGCCGCCTCGTGGGGAACTGACTTAAAGAAGAGTTACTTTCAAGGCGAAGCAGAAAGTTAAGAGCATCACATAAGATGAAAGGGTATAGTAAACAGGCTATCAATGCCGGAAACATTAGTTAGCCCTAAAGAGTTAAAAATATCGGGGTATTGGGCCGTGGCCGATTGCTTGTTTGTGTGTTCTGTTATTCACTAGAGGTTTCGGCCACCCGCCGGAAGGAAGCCTTCTTCAGTAGTAAAAATTAAAAAGTAGTTGGACAAGGGATGGCAGGCCGAACGTGCCCCAAGGTGAGGTAAAAGCAATAATATCTTAAACGTCTAATGAATAGAATGAACACACTAACAAGCAATCGACTACGGCCTAATAGCCCAGTATTTATTAACTCATTAAATGGAAATTAACTATATTTAATTATATTATGAAATAATTAATAAACCATTAAAGTATAAGGCACCGAGTGCCACTAAGTTGAGGTTTCATAAAGCTACAGCCATTCCAGAGTTAATATAGGCCTACAGAAGGGAAACATATACACCTCCAGTGGAGTGGAGCCATCAGGGTCCTTAAGGCCTTCAAATCAAAATTCTTAACATTCGCGAAGAGATGTAGCCTAATTGAGAAATTCTCTTACAAAAGGAGCTAGCGGGAAAGAACGTAATTTATTTTCCATTATAAAAAGGACGAAAGAAAATAAATTTTTGGATTTGGAGATCCGATGCAAATATTTCTAAAAACCATACGTACAACCGACTCGTATGAAGCATCATGGTGGACAGAAGGAACAATGATACGCTAATATGTCACTAATATCGGAACGGGTAAAAAATCAAAATTACGTGCAGGTTGAATGAAAGTAATTAAAAAAAATCTTGTTGCTGTTCCCATGGACCTGGTGTCGATTTATTTACACAGTGTAAGTATCGCTATCACGTAATACTATATATGTAAATTAGCGTATTCTTGGTCAGGCTTTGTAAGAGCATAAAAAGTCGTCGTAATGCTATTAGTATAATAGGATACATATGGTGGCGTACAAAGAGAGAACCAAAACTGCGGTGATGTATGTGCTGCAGGTCTTTGTAGTCGTAGACGATCAGCAGTCGACAATTAGCAGTAAATAGCGGATCAGTTCTTATTAAAACAAAAAAAAACCGCTTACAAAAGTGATGTAACACTCGGACAGATATGAGAGGCATGAATATTTTTCGTTCGTTACATAACAGTGGATTACACGTGAACCTCTTACGTAAATACTTCCGCAACAGCGACCTGCTTTTGCAATTTTTTTGCAACGTGAAATAACATTTCAATGTTGTCTTTAGCGACTACTGACGGTCTTTAGCGTTAAGTGTGTGGACGGTGATAACATTTGTAAAGAATTTACTAGGAATTAAAAATGCTCTTCATAAACAATGACGGTAAGTAAAAAAAACCATCTTCTGGATGTACAATGCTCGGTGCATATCAGCGTTACGTAAGTATGTAAACGTTGATAATATTTAATCCGCAACACTTGTGAATTATACGTTACTACTTGCGCTGATAGTATTTAATCTAGCTGCTGTAGACGTTAGGCTAGTACACTGTCATATGCACATTTCGAAGAAAGAAAGTAGTACAAGAAAATCGATGTGTAGCAGTTGTCCGTCAGGAATGTGTATAGCGCCTATACCGATATGATCAATAGAGGAATTTAGAGTTTGAAAAGTCAGTGGTTCCGCGACAACGTTTCAGAGGATCCGCGGACACTTTTAAGAAAAAATAGAATATACCGTAATTTTCTCCGAATTTTTTGTAGTCTAAAATCTAAATTTTAGAATCTTAAAACAATTAATAGAAGATTCCAGTATTTTTGGTGCAAACTAATTGTAATTGTAAAGTAATTTCGAACTAATGGCTTTAATAATGTCTTTAAATCATGTCGTGTAGCAGATCTGTTTGTCAGCCGAACTGCCTAGAGCGCTGTATCAACGCAGCACTAATCGCGCTGTTTTAGTCCACGTATAAGCACTGTAGCTAAGGAAAACTTTTTCCGTGTAGCTCGTTTTACGCCTAAGTAGCTGGATTTCGAAACGTGTGGCTAGAAAGATACAGCCGAGGTTGGCAAAGTTAAGAAATAAACTTGATGTCAAGAGTGATTTAATATTGAAATTATCAGACATTAAACCTAATATTGCAGAACTAATTGATCAAAAACAGCTTCATTGTTCACATTAGACTATGTTTGATATCATTAATATTATAATTTTTCAAGTTAAGAGAATTTTAATTTTAATACATTTTAATCAATATATAAGATCTTGTATCATATTTACTGTTTGTTTTATTTCATAACTCAGACGGGGTCCGTGAAATTTTTAATTTTTTGAGGGGGTCCGTGGACTGAAACGTTTGGCAAACTCAGGCAAATATGCAAACAAATTATTTGATTCTGTTTGAATTTGCGGCAGATATCTTTCGCCATAGAAAAAGTTCTACACACAGACACTTTTCAGAAAATGAATTTTCTTCATGTTTTGGGGGTGGTAGTACAATCGGAATCAACCCTTATCGCGAACACGATTTTTTCGCCATCACCATACTTCAATTTCCTCATAGAACATGGATGTGAATACAGCCATACAGCTGGAAATAAAACAATTTTTAAGCTTATGTTTATTGAACATTTTCCTTCAGTTTAATGAACAGAATCATTCCCCGGAGTTTGGCGCCACCTTTAGGGAACACCCTTACATGGTATCAGATATAACTATCTATCGGAAAGTTTAATCACTTTCTAGCAGCCTTTCGTTATTTATGCTTTACAACTGGTCCACGATAATAATCTTTTATTGATGCTGTATGTACTTGGCTCGGATCAAATGTCATGGTTACTAATTCTAATTATATTAGTGCTCTTGATTCCTTTCACGTGTCGTTAAAATTTTTAAGTTTTATTCATGTAAAATGACGTGTAATAATGATTTTACATGCAGGAATAAATCATAGTAATAATGATTACTTAATCCTAGTGATTTTAACTGATTTAACTAATGATTTTAACTCCTAGTGAGATAAAAAAAAAAAAAAAATAGTCTATAATTTCACAGCATGTAGAAATATTATTTTACTGAAGTAAGGAAACAAATAATTCACTTAAATATATTGTTTGAGTGTTGACGGTGTAATTAACTGCGTAGCTACAGAATTCAATTTTAATATGATTTGCATGAGGAAATTCTTATTAGTTAATTAACGTTACGTAATAATAATAATATAAAAATATTTTATTAAATAACCATATGGTATTTTTATAATGTACGAAAAAATGTCCATATGTTATAATTACAAAAGTTAATTATGTTTTAAATACGCTGTGATGGATTGCAAATTAAATTAGTTAATTTTAACGCTCAAACGTGTATGGTCTACCTCTGTACTAAGCACACATAGGCTTCTTATTAGTTAGTATAACGGGTGATTTGGTTATGGATAGACACCGGTCCATTGGCATTTTAATAAAATATTTTGTTGTTGAATAACATAATTGACTTTTGTAGCAACTGATTATGGAAATTTATCACCATATTTTATAAAACATTTAAATGGTTTAATTTTTATTAGAATATTTTGAAGTATATGTCTGTTATTAGTCATTTCGGGACCACTGTGGATTATAAGATGTACAAATCTATCGTACATCTTTACGTGCACGTGATGTGGACCACCTGACTTTCAGAGTTTCGATATAGTCTTGCGCCACTGTTCGCCTTTTACCTCTGTCACAGCACGGATCTACTCGTTTCTTCTGCGATTCTTCAAAATCGTCCTCACCAAATGTGGCCCCAGCGCTTTCTATGAAATTTACCGCTTATCATCATCAGCTGCAGCAGCAGCAGCAAGGATTAAACCAAGGATGGTTTGTTTCCGTCTCAAGCAGGCAAATTGTAGAGCTGGTCACTCCGGAGCTTCCTCGGACGTCCCACACCTCTCCGTCCCTTCGGCTTATAATTCCATAGTTGTTTGGGGATGCGCCAGTCACGCATTCGGCAACGATGTTCCCACCAATTCAGCCGATACTGGGCAATCCTGTCAAGAATACTCATAACATCAGTCCTGCCGTATATCTGTGTTTCTTCTATGATAATGGAGAGTATACCCTGCCACGTACTTGAGGAATCTCATTTCAGCCTCTTGGATACGACTGGCTTGGCCTCTTTGGTTAAAGTCCAATTTACCCCTTATAAAACTCAGTATGTTGTCCGCTCAGTTTGCTAGTACGCCCAAGGTATATTAATTGAATACGTGTGAATGATTGTATACGGGAATTTTCTTGTTCTTCGATGCCTTGTTTAGTAGCCTGGTTAAGCCAGCCTTTTTGATATTTTGAAGAATAAATGATATATTTGGTTTAAAAAGTATTGTATGCTATAAAAACAATTCTAAAACAGAAAAAATTTGAATCCATCATATCGGAATCGTCACTGAAACACCTGTAGGGTTATACATTGCTATAATGTGAGACGTATCAATATAAGCTTCGAGGCGACCGCCGTATTGCCATGTCGCTTCACTCCCCGCCCTCCCCGCCTTTGCCTACGCATAACCAAGTGTAAAGTGCGACATCGCTGGTTGGCGAGGGGTGGGGAAGAGCTGTTACTATTGCGTAACCTCGAAGCTTACAATGCTAAGTCCCGTACTATAGTATGTTTATCTGACATTATCCAGTAGCTGAAAAAGGGTTGAGTATATGTATCCACTTGGCAATTGTAGAATTATAGAAGAGTAAAGTTTACACACACACACATACACACACAAAACACACACGAGCGCGGCATACGGGCGCTCGCACATATAGTCTATATCTGATCAATGCTTCTCTTCTCTTTTGGACGCAATATCTCTCACATCCCACTTTTATTTTTATTTTGATAAAATAAAATGTGTTTAAATTGGTGATACAGCCCCAGATATACTTTTCTGTATTACTTTCTTGTCCTTTCGTTCTTACGATATTACTTTACAGGTCGGGTTATCTAAATTTAATTTTCTAGAATCCATTTCTCCTTCACTTCTCTTAATACTTCTAAATTTTCTTCCATTATAATGAGACCGTTCATTGCCAATTTCTGCCAAATAAACATTTCTACTGCTTCGAGACAGCTACGGTTTTCCATGACTTGTTAATGTGCAAATCTCACTCACACTTAAACAAAAGATTCTCAATATGCTCCATATAAACGATTTCCCCCAAACCGTCCTTAATTCTAGCTCGGGTCAGGAATAGTGTTTTGTTGTCTCTAACATTTTCTTCATCTTCTTCTTCTTCTCTTCATTCTTCCGTCAAGGAGTAGGCTCCTCCGCCTGCACTGCTCCGGTCCTGAAAAGATCGGACGACTTTCAGTCGTATAAAAATGCCAGGCCACAACCGGTCTACAACTTTCGCTTAGTGATCTTAGTTACCAAGTTTCCTATAGGCCTACTACCATACGGCTCGTTTTCAGATAACAATCCGGTTCTCTTTGCTTTTGACTTTGAATATTAAACATTTTCAACTCACCATAAGTATGTGGTCACCGTAGAATGCATCTACATTTACTAAGGTGGCTTTTCACCAGAACCCAGTTGCTGTAGAGCGATGGTTGTGCCGGTGTTGTTATTGCCATAAACAATTAGGCCTACGTCAGTATAACATCAAGAACTTCAACTTTGTATGGGATGTAGAAGCAAAGTGGTTCAGAGGATGCGTCACTGAAGACGCGTCATCGTAGTGTGGGCGAATAGTTTGGTTCGAAGAGAAATGAAACGACGTGATTTAAACCCAAAACGGTGTTGTTATTATGTGGTTCTGACTTGTGCTTGTCAGAGCCTAATTTGCGTGTTTGGATAACATGTACAGAGTTTAACGCTAGGTAGTTGAAAGAAATAAATGTATTCAATAACAAAATATTAAACTTCAGATAGATAACAATCAGACAGTGACACGAGAAACGGACGCAAGGCAAAAACATCGAGAATGTCAGAGGGGGGGGAGAGAAACGGGGCGCTGCCGCGGTTATAATGAGTTACCACGTCGTTTATTTGCCTACCGCAGAAGCGAGCGGTCACGAACGACAAGATCAACCCGGCGCCGCCGAGCGAGAGAATATTGGTCACGGGCCTACCACCTTCGGAGAGATGGATGTCTTATTTAATCTTGTTAGCGGCAGTAGTAGTAGTATCTGGTTTGTGGTGGTGTTTATTAAAGTATGCAAATTTACTTGTTAGTGCGCTAAGTGCAAGCTGCGGGTATCCACTCTGCGGCCGCTGCACGGCTTGTCCAATTAATATTGTGTGCGCGCGCGCGTGTGTACACTAACTAGGAGCGACTGCGCTAACGACTAGGTGTAAAATAATAATTAAACTGCTTGTATTTGACGCACGCGCACTCACGTCACTGCAGTTCGTTATCATAGAAATTACTAAGCCTCTGTTTTAATGATTTATTTGTGCATACTTTATTCGATTCGCACACACACACACACACACACACACACACACACACACACACACACACACACACACACACACACACACATTATCAACACGAGTCCGCGAGCCTTACCTCTTTACTATAAGTCTTTGTGATAAAAATGTACTTTTTATGAAATTGAAACTGACAACACTGAAAAAATATTATTATGAATAAATAAACATATATAGGCTATATTTAAACACTTTTTGCTACAGTCTGTTTTTTGATGTATATAGTATATTTAATATTTATAATGAATTAACCTCAAGATATTTTCTCCTTATTTGGAACATGTTTCGGGAAGCATTGTGTTCTCATCTTCCTGATTTTGAGTCTAGTGAAGTACTTGTGTGTTGGTTGGTTCTTATTGTGGTTTCCTGTTGGCCTCTGGTACTTTAAATTTGTATTATTGTGTGTGATTGTGGTGTATGTATTAGTATTTTGTGTATTTTCGATGTTGAGTGCTTTGAAAATTGTGTCATGTTTTTCAAAACAACTAACCAACACACAAGTACTTCACTAGACTCAAAATCAGGAAGATGGGAACACAATGCTTCCCGAAACATGTTCCAAATAAGGAGAAAATATCTTGAGGTAAATTCATTATAAATATTAAATATTATATATATATATATACATATATAGTAATTTAAAATTTATATTTATATTACCTCAAGATGTTATTTTTCCTTATGTGGAACATGTTTGAGAGCTCCCGTGTTCTCATCCTCAGCCTTTGCGATCTTGCGTCTGGTGAAGTATTTGTGTGTTGGTTGGATGCTATTAAGGTTTCTTGTTGGTCTCTGGTATTTTAAAGTTGTATTATTGTGTGTGATTGTGGTATATATATTTGTATTTTGTGTATTTTCGATGTTGAGTGCTTTGAATATTGTGTCATGTTTTATATTGATTTGTATTTGTTCAGGTATTAGTTTGTTTTGTGTTTTATGTTTGTACATTTGTAAATTTTCCCAAATGTTCATTATGGTGCCTTTGTGTGGTATATGTTTTATTAGTGTCACATTAGTTATGTCTGGAATTCATGTCCTGTGTTTATTGCATGTGTGGCTAAATTGGATTTATATATTTCTGGTTTTTTGTATGCGTTTAAGTGTTCAAAATAACGTTTTTTCAGCTGTTTTTTTGTTTGTCCTAGGTAACATTTATTGCAATCTTGGCATTCAATTTTGTATATACCGTTAGTTGTTGTATTACCTTTGTTGTGTGGGCTATTTAGTTTTTGTAAATTATTTTTAGTAGTTTCATTACTTTACTGGCTTTTGCACCACGTGGTTGGCGACAAATATAACTTTTTTTGGGTTTCAATTGTAATTATTAATTTTAATTTTAAGTATAAAATGGTGGGCGCCAGAAATAACTAGGAATCTCAGGGTGTTGTTAATAACAACTCTTCTGTTCAGATGCTAAGTAAAAGATATTATATTTACCATTTGAATACATTTATGAGCTTAATTGCACATTAAATATTATTTATCATCCATATAAGATTAATAAACATATGAAATATTATTTATGATCAACAAAATATTAATGCACATATGAAATATTCTTTATCATTAATAAAAGATTAATAAACATATGAAATATTATTTATGATCAACAAGATACTCTTGAACTATAAAATCTCCTTCTTTCTCAACATAAATTACCATGAATCAATAACATAACTTAATATCTAACATTTCCGAAATATCAAATCATATTCAAATTTTATACTTCGTAATCCTATTCTAGGTCGTAAGATATAAAACTCTTCAGCATCTGAACAACTCGTAGGTTCTTTAGAATGAAACGGGTTAAACTGAGTAGACAAATATATTATATGCAATTTTCTGATTACAACAATTAATGTGATACTGTTACTTGAATTCGATTATCCATTTTCCGCCTCGCTCGTTCTACACTTTGCACATCACAACACAATTTGTATTACTCTGCTTTTATCTTATTCACCACTCTCGCGATAATCTTTCGTCTCCGCGTCCTCCGAACTTTTTACTTTTCATACGGTCGCGCACATAAAACTTCTTCGCAGTTGATGCCGCGCACAGAATAAATAATACTACTTGACTGACTGATTCTCCGACTCTTGATTCTGACTGTTGATTGACGACTGTCTAATTTACTGAACGACTGAGTAATTAACTAAGTAACTAGCTAACTAATTTGACTGATTGCTTTAACTGATTTCACTGACTGACTCTAACTGATTGCGCCTGTCTCTTTTGATTTTACTGACTCCTTGTCTGCGATTGTCTCTATTGATTTCACTGACTGACCCCTTAAGTTCCTGCATCAGTTACTTTTACGTTTTCACCTAAACTTCCCTTACCGCCGCTACTCTTAAAATTATCATCATTGGCTGAAATTCGAACTTGTTACCGGTAAGTTTGAAGTTGTCCAGTAACCACTCGAAATAACTTCGCGCGCAGAGGTGACGCTTTTTCTGATTGGTGCAATCTTATAGACGCGCACTTTTTGCCGCGTGACCGTTTTCTCGTTAAAAAAAAGAAATCTGCGTTCTCCCCCACCCTCGTTTATGACGTTTCACTCATTGTATTTTGAAGGCCGAAAACACCCTAAATCTAACGGTACTGCATATTTTTTCTGTTTTTAGCAAACAAAGAGTTTTATATCTTTATGACCTAGAAAGTTGTACTTACAATACAATTTTACCCTGGGTCGGCGTCAATGTGTTGCCTCGCCCATACACACCTCTCTTATATAACGACTACTCGGTATAATTCTCCTCTATATGCTTATTTATTAACATTATTAAAATTAATATTAATAATCTACATCGAAATATGTAATTGATATGAGTGTGTTTTAAGCTGTAACCGATAGTGTTACGTTATAGTTTTGTATGTTATTTTTATATCTGTGTTTTTAAATAGTTTTGTTAGCTTTGTAATTTTATTATTTATGTATGTGAATGTGGCCCATTTTTTGTTGTTATTATTTATGTGTTGCTCATTTTGATTAATTCTTAATTGTTCAGTTTTTATTTTATATTTGATTTTATTTTCTATTTTGTTTACAGTATTTTTATTGTATCCATTTTCATAACCAATTTGGTATATTGTATTTCTTTCTTTGTCAGTTTCTTGTAAAGAAAGAAATATATAGGCTATACCAAATTGGTTATGAAAATGGATACAATAAAAATACTGTAAACAAAATAGAAAATAAAATCAAATATAAAATAAAAACTGAACAATTAAGAATTAATCAAAATGAACAACACATAAATAATAGCAACAACAAAAATGGGGCACATTCACATACATAAATAATAAAATGACAAAGCTAACAAAACTATTTAAAAACACAGATATAAAAATAGCATACAAAACTAATAAAAATAATTTACAAACACTAAATAGCCCACACAACAAAGGTAATACAACAACTAACGGTATATACAAAATTGAATGCCAAGATTGCAATAAATGTTACATAAGACAAACAAAACAAAGCTGAAAATGTTATTTTGAACACCTAAACGCATACAAAAACCAGAAATATATAAATCCAATTTAGCAACACATGCACTAAACACAGGACATGAATTCCCAGACATAACCAATGTGACACTAATAAAACATATACCACACAAAGGCACCATAATGAACATTTTGGAAAATTTACAAATGTACAAACATAAAACACAAAACAAACTAATACCTGAACAAATACAAATCAATACAAAACATGACACAATATTCAAAGCACTCAACATCGAAAATACACAAAATACAAATACATATACCACAATCACTCACAATAATACAACTTTAAAATACCAGAGACCAACAAGAAACCTTAATAGCATCCAGCCAACACACAAATACTTCACCAGACGCAAGATCGCAAAGGCTGAGGATGAGAGCACGGGAGCTCTCGAAACATGTTCCGAATAAGGAAAAATAACATCTTGAGGTAATATAAACATAAATTTTAAATTACTTCATATATATCAAGAAATGAACTGTAGCAGAAAGTGATTGAATATATATATGTATATATATATATATATATATATATATCACACACTGTAACGGTACATATCTTCACCGTACCCTTGAAAGCAACTATAAGAAACAAAACGCTCATTAATTAACACTAGAACACCCAAAAGATGAATAATTGTGTACTAAAAATTATATCCAGTCCACGAAATAATTGGAAAAAGAAACTGAAGAAGAAAAATAGTAATGACGAAGAAGAATAGAAGAAAACATAGTAATGTGATTAACCAATAACCCAATAGATCGGACAGTGAGGAGAGGTATACAAAACAACTATAACAAAATATTTATTAAGGATCAGTGCAATTAGGGAAAATCAAATAAAATCAACGAAAAGAAGAAATAAACAATGAGAAGAATTAAACAAATAATGAGAATATGAAATATTGATAATGAGGAAGGAAAAGTGGCACTTTAAAAGCTAAATGCAAACCCTACACTATGACATCAAACCATCAATAAATTAGTCTAACTGACCTGACAATATGACCAGAACTCAAAGGTAAAACAATGATAGAAGAAACATAAGGAAGAGAGTGAGTCTAAGAATTGTATTAATATAAATTAAGAATGTATAGTAATATCAAATGAATTGTATCACAAAGACTAGTTAAATGATTAATGTAAGTATAAGAATATAAGAAACGCTATTAGTCAACAATAAGGTTGAGAAAAGAAACACTAGACAATAAATAATAAAGAATAATGCTAATACAGTTGAAGAATTAAGTAAAATGTGTAGAAATTATTAATAAGACAAATCCATTGTTGTGAATTAAGATAGTGAAACATAACCTAAGCTAACAAGCAACTGTCAATGGTAATTACCAAAAGTAATAACAAAAATGTTGTTAAACTAGAGTGTAGTAAACTAAAATGCAACTAGAGATTATGAGGATCATTCCAATAACAAAACTAGTTATCTAGAAAGACTTGTATAAGTCATGAGTGTAAAATAACATGCTGAAATGGACAGAATTGAATTTGCACCATGACCAATCTAATTAGCCTAACATGTAAAAATGATAATGAAAGAGAAAGGGGTTAATGTCAGTAGTATAATTGAGATGTAATACCACTAATAGAAGGCAAGTCAATGATTATTGCCATGAATTAAATAATAATTATGGAAATTAAATATAATTGTCATATAAAATTAGGTGCAAGAAGTGTTAAGGATTTACCAACAAATTGCAATACCCTAGGGCAGAACAAAACATTGTCAAACTTTGTCACTAATGTGATGAACATTATGTAAACAGTCATGGATCAAAAGATAAAGTTTTAACACAAAATAAAAGCAGTTAATGTAACACCCAATGGTATTGAACTATAGACTGATGTAAAGTATAAGTACAGTAGAATAAACACCTACTGACTAAAACTGAGATAATCAAAAGACGTAATGCTTATCCCAGAATGGTTAGGCCAAAATAGAAATGGTTTAGAAACCAATATTAACATGAAACAAAAATAAATGGTAGTGTCATAGACCAAGGGTCAAAGACAAGATAATTATAATAATTATTATCAATAACTAATTAATCATATCAAATACAGCAATGTAATAGTCATAAGAAGTCATATAAGACAATTGTGAACAATAATAGTATATTAAAAATAAGTAATATTACTATAAGTGAGTTATCAAGATATAATAGATCATGGTGAGATAGGCCTCAACTACTAAAGGACGATTTTAGCAAATTGCCATACTATAACTTAATGAAAAAGAGTAATATTCGATGAGTAGATAGTAGCCATACATGTTTATTGAAATTAAAGAAAATAATTTAAATAAAATAAAAAGTATTATATGTAAATAGATAACAAAAATTGTTAGTAAGTTTATTCTGTTAATAATAATCAGACATATAGAGAGTGGGGAATCAAATTGCTCGTCTAAAAAAGACAGGAGCAATGGGAGTAATGAAAAGTGAATTAGATTATAGATAAGGGAACAATTTTAATTATTAAGAATTAATAAAGTACAACTCCGTGGGCGTTGATAAGCGAACCAATTTTTAATACTCTCAAACCCAGCAAAAGGAATCCGTGAGCGCGTCTGTTTTAACGAAAGTTACCGAAGAATTACGGAATTTACGAAAACTCACCAATCAGAGGTCGTTATCCAACATTAGAAGCCGAATTCTGACGCCGATGAGAGGAACAATTCATCAACAGACAACGAGGAGGAAGCCACGTCGATCGCGGTACTCAACAATGAAAAATTAATGTCATACAGCTGACTAGAGCAATTGTAACCTCCAAAAGTGAAAGTGAGGTTAGACGGAGTGGAAACAAAAGTTGTAACGTTTTAATTGCAGTGAACTTATACGGAGTATGTGCGCACAGGCAGTGTAATCATTATTAATTATTAATTAATAAAAAATTAGTAGTGCCAATCCAGGAAAAGGCAAAGAACGCAAGTATAGTGACTTAATAATTACTTAAAATAATTATGACCTTTTTTTGGTAACCAGATTCTCGAACACAATTAATAATATTATGTCAACGGAACACTACAAGGCATGAGACCTTATTTAATTTAACAATTTTAATAATTATTATTAAAGAAAAAAACAATATATCAAAGAGACAAATCATTTTGCTTATATAAATGTTCAAATGTTGTAATCAATAACAGTTAATATAACGGAAGAGACATTGTAATATGGGAAAATAAACATCCCATGAGTTTAACGAGAACTATTAAGTTATTAATAAACAAAAAATGAAAAAAAAATCAACTATAGTTGAACATAATTGTTATAATTAACCTCCGAACATTCCAAAGTAAAGGGGTATCAGTTGATTAATAATAAACTTTAAGAAACTTTGAACTATAGTATAATAATTATGTGTATTGTTTTAATTTTATAATTGTTCAAAATATTTAATAATGTGTAACCATATTGTAACCGATCGAAGTCGTAGTTTTTCTTACTTCTCTCGCTGACGATGAAGATCGCGAACCAGTACCGATTCTTTTCCTTCCCTGTCCTTAATTGATGTACTTACTTCCCGATAGGCGCCAAATTGTTTTACCAAAAACAATTAAAAGTTTCAATTTGTGTCGTTTTCTGTGCGATGATAATAAAGTCATCTTACTCACCCGGACTGGCGGGAATTCAAATCTCGCGTAGCGCCCGTCGTGTTGCCAACATGTAATTCTGGTAAAGACTTTTCTTCACTCTTACAGTACACAAATATTACAATACATATTAAATAAAACAAAGGACGGTTATTAATGTTCAGTACTTATTTTATTAGTGTCCAGATTCGCTAATCATTTATCATTTAAATACAAAATATATTATAAAAAAGTTTTGCTCCGGCTATAAACAAGTTATACCTCAGGGGTTGGCTATGTTGACTGAACAGTTTAACGAAACCAGCGTGGACGCTGTCATTAATTATTTATACAATTCATTCAGTCAGTGAGTTCTTTTGATTACGAAAAATTAAACAAGATGTTATTAAAGTGCACAACCTTACATCAATGTTACTTAAATATTATAAAGGTTTACATACAATTCGGTTCGTAGTGTTTAAAAAGTGAGTTAACCTTTGGTCTCGCACATAGGTTAAGTTATAAGTTACATACAGTTTTAATAAATGTTTTCGATTAATCCTTGAAAGAATTTAATATACCAAGTTCGGAGTGAGAGTTATTGTGTTGGGGAAAAGTTAACTAGTTTAGTTCGCAATTACTGATAATTCATTTATACTTAACAAAACCTTGTCGTTTCTTGTGATGAGTCACATGTATTTCTTCCAGATTGTGTTGATATATTAATTAATTCTTCATCATTTGGTTTTCCTCCTTCTTATGATTTCACTTTTAATTATTCAAAGTTTTATTAATTTGGATTATTGAATTTTGTTTTCCAGTTTCTTCCTAGGTTTAATGGATCTAGGTTCAACTTCTTGAGTTCACTTTACTTTAATCTTGTGACTGAATTTATCTCCTTTTTAACTTTAATTGAGTCGAATTTAGTTTGGCATCTGTCTCTCTTGATCGTTAATAATGGACTCCCCGTTTTATATCGGTTTTCTATATAATAACGTTTCGTTGTTATAGTAACCATCTCATACCTTATTGGTGGTAAATATTTGTACCTAGTGTTACAAATCGTAGGTTTTGGTTCAAAATGAATAAATATTTTATAATTGCTATTGTTCCTTGGTGTTATTCCCAATGTGTGAGATATTAACATATATGTCTCTATTTTCTTTCAAAGATTAATTTGGTATCCCATAAAGCTGGGCTTGGTCATGTATTAATGTTTTCACAAATTTGCTAATCTTATGTTATTACATATTTCACTTAATTTTCTGTTTAGTCTTTTCGTGACATTCTATTATGGTTAGCTAATTGAAATAAATAAGTTACTTGGTCTTAATTTTCAAATACAATGGTTAATTGCTTACAATTGTTTTTTTCTGAATTTTGACAGTTGTGTATTTTATAGGCCTAAGCTGTAACTGTCTAGAATTTCTTATTTTACAGAAATTAAACATTATTTATTGCATTCATATGTTCTGCTTACTGTCACTTAGTACTTGATTACTTTTGAATTACTTATGGCTGTTTTAAAACAAATGAATGTTATTATAATTTCACAAAATCATTCCTTGTCTAATATTCTTTTTCTATCTTTACAATGATGAGTACTATTGAAACTGTTAAATTTATACACTTGCTTGCTTATACTTACTACTATCTATTACACACTTTTTTATCACTTAATCCCACTGTGAGAACATATAACATAAAAATAGTTTTATGGTCTGTTCATGATCCAGCCATATTCCTTCTTATAAAACACAACTCTTTTAAATAAATTAATAACTACTTTGTGGCTTAATTGCTAACATAATGAAATTGGCTGTCTATCAACATTTTTATTATTGTTACTGTTTTCTTAACATTGTTCTTTTCTTTTGTTAAGATTATAAACTGTTTATCTTAATTCCTTCTTATTCTCTTTATCACTTTCACTGTTTATTATTATCACTTCCTACCTAATTCTCACTCTTGGTTTATATTACTTTTTACAACATAATTGTCAAGTCAGTTTTTTATCATTTTATGTTTACTTTTTATCTCTCAATAAGGTTATTACAAACACTCCTAATATACTAACAATTTGTTTACTTATTTATTATTGGTAGTGTACTTCCTTTTATATAACTTAAATTATACTCGTTACTAAGTTTGATCTACTATTTGTGTTTTTTCTATTAGTTCACGTTTGTTTATTTTATAGACTTTATCTGGCCAATCACTGGAGTTGGGTCATAGTCATTTGTCTGTCAGTCTAGTCCATTCACTTATTTATTATTGTTTGTCTATTAGTTTTCTTTTCTTTCTCTCAATACCATTTTATATTTTTGATCATTATTATTTTTTTTTTACTTTAAATTAGTTTACTTTTCTTCAGCTATATAATATTTGTGGATCCCCTATAGGGTCTGAGTTCTGCACGTTACAATATTAATGAGGAATATCTAATACCTGTTTTGTTTGTTATCCACTCTGATGAAGTAGATAATTAATTTTTCCACTGAAATGAATTTATAACCGTGCATTACGGATAATTTTAATAATGTTAAAGAGTTGTTAGTAATTTAAAAGTTAACTGGTTCTTATTCACTTAAACCAGCTTTAACCTCAAATGTCGATACAAAATCGTATGTTGAATTTTCATGTTATTAATTAAGGTGTTTTCAGTAATGTAATCACTCTCCTACTACTAAGTAATTATATTTCTTTTATGAATTTGCTAACTGCTATAATTTTTTATTGTTCGACTAAGCTTTTCGTCATCACTGACATCATCAGGTCTTAAACAACCTCCATATTTTTTCCGCCATATTTTTCACTTGGTTTGCTAAACACTGTTTATTAAACCAAATTTTCCCTAGCGTTCCATATTTTTTCCGCCATATTTTTCACTTGGTTTGCTAAACACTGTTTATTAAACCAAATTTTCCCTAGCGTCTAATTTTTTGGTTTTGGTTTAATAAACAGTGTTTAGCAAACCAAGTGAAAAATATGGCGGAAAAAATATGGAGGTTGTTTAAGACCTGATGATGTCAGTGATGACGAAAAGCTTAGTCGAACAATAAAAAATTATAGCAGTTAGCAAATTCATAAAAGAAATAGTAAGGATGGCTGCTAATTTAAACCATACGAATAAGTAATTATAGTAGTGGAATTCTTTAAGTGTTGTTGTATCTTGCAGTCTCAAAGAACTCACATTGTTTTTAAATAATCTAACCAAAACATTAACGTCCAATATGTGGCGAAAACTGGAATCAGAATAGCAAACCCTGAGAAATAAGAATTTTTAAGAGTCTATCAACAAATATTAATAAACAAAAAAATTTTTGTAAATAATTTTTGGAGAAATAAAACATAAATTTACCTGACCAAAGAGTTCAACAAATTATTTCCATAGACTAAGACGTTACAGTTTAGGTGGACAGCAACCACAGTTGGCAGCACTGGTGGCGGCAGTGAATTGGTTTAAATAATTTTAACCATTTTAACCAGCATTGTAAATCTGCCTTGCTTTACAAAAATCAATCCAAGTAAGTATATGTTTAACCGATAACTTCTAATTCCAGCGAGAAGTCACCTACACTGATTCATCTTATCGAAAGGAGAACAACGAAGCATAAACCACGAATTCATTTAAACCAAAATTAAGTAAACTTTTTTATTTTTATTTAAACAAAATACTAAATAATCAAATTATAACGAGAAAGAGGACCACTCGTCCAAAGTAATCGTAACAATACATACATACATATATACATACATATTGATATAAGTTTACTTCAAAATTATTACTTCGTTCTTTGGGAAACGGTGGAGAAAGATTTAAATGGATATTTTCGTAATAAATAAATGAACGTAAATGTTAATAACTACCTGATTGGCACACGCAGATTTTTCAATAGTAGCTATAGGTATAATACTATAATTTTCAGTATAAAATATTACGCATGTAACATGATACATCGCAACATTTAACATGATATATCGCAATTATTTCAATTAAAATACAGTAATTACTTCATACGCCTTGCGCCTATGGCTTGATTTATGAACTTAAGTGTATTAAACTGAGCTCAAATGATTCTATTAATAATTAATTTGTAAAAATGTACAGTACAATACAATAAGTCAAATTTTCTGTTTTGTTTCGAGCCCATTTCGTAGAAAGACGATTCAAGGATTTCATTCCGTGGGAAAATAACGTTATCGTCATCACTACAATAGTTTTCTGCACTCAAACAAGATCTATGGATGTTCTTTGTTTGGAGATACTACAGTTCACATCACACATTACAATGTCAGTTTTCATTCAATCACTTGGAGTGAAGATCTGCTTGCTGCGTAATTCCCATAAATTTATAAAACAGTTACTTGAGAGCAAAGGTTACGTAAAAACAATGACGTTTACAATCTGTAAAAAATTAGTCAAACTGATGTTTACGACCTCAACACACACACACACACACACACACACACACACACACACACACACACACACACACACACACACACACACACACACACACACACACACACACACACACACACAGTAGCGATGAAGAAGGGGGGATAAGAAGAGGGAGGTGACGAAATATTTTACGAGTTTCTTGATTTATTAGGGGAACCACAGTTTTTTGTAGAACGCTCTCACTCAAGCGTGGATACACGCGCGCGCGCATAGATACTCAAACCTAAAGGAGCGAGTTTATCCGCTTCCATGTGCTACAGACGAATACAAAATGGTGCCATCAAACTGTGACACTGATTTTATTGTCATTAAATTATTTCAAACGGCTCTGTTGGTGTGAGAAAAACAGATTTTTACGAACTTCTCTTTGTATTTCAAAAGAAAGGATAGGCTATAAAACGCTTTGAATACTGTTTGTTGATGTCCCTGGCATCTGTCCATCATTCTTTTGATCTCTCTCCTACTTTGTCTGGTTCAATCCCTCTTTGCCTATCATTCTCTACCCACCCCCTCTCTGATAGTTCAATTTTGTTAATAGATTGTTTATTTATTGAACAATATTAAAAAAGAATGAAAATATATAACACAACACGTCCTTATACACTTTACACTAATCATCAAATAAATGTCGGCAAAATCCTAATCGAATATAGTAGGAACACGGCAGAAAATAAAAATAAAAATACAATCACACATAATTATAAATATGGCAAAAACAAAAACCATATATGCTAAACGCAACGCCATAAATCAATAAGCCTTAAACTTTGTGGACCATACAGGGAAAGCCAATAATTAATCCACACTTTGAATACAAAAGAAGCGTTTCTGAAACTAGCAATATATAACAACATAGCATCCCACGCTATCAACCCGAAACGTCCTTTCCTTTATACAAAAAAATACTAAATTTATAAATTCATTACAAAAGGTTAATAAGCAGACATACGTATTTAGACCAGTAAAAATTATTTTAAAATTTCCCGATAAATTCAATACACTAATTCCTCGAACTAATACAACACCATATTTGAAATAATAATAAACTGACAAATTAACAATCAGAGACACACGTACACACCACACACAAATACAGCAACGACAATAAACTGAAAAAAAAGAAAGAAAGCAGGTTGAGTACAACTTCAATTATTACCAAAGTAATCAGTTGCTCTGACGAAGAGGAGTGTACGAGACAGTACCACGAGAAAGTGTTACAAGAAATTAAAATAGAGAAGTTACTGTGTGTGTGTGTGTGTGTGTGTGTGTGTGTGTGTTATATGGTCATACACTAGAAGAGCTCGAAAAAGCTTTACTAGGAGTGTAAAACTGCCATGTTGATTAGGATGCCATATTAGAATTCTGACATGAATAATTATGATTGTTCTGATAATTTGTGTGTGTGTGTGTGTGTGTGTGTGTGTGTGTGTGTGTATTATATATTTAAGTATATATTTACGTTTTACGTGAATTATAGCCTATACAAGAACATAAGTCTGAGCGGTCGTCATCACGCGCCGGGCCGGTTTCCTTCGATCAGGGTACATTGCAATTTCTCGCGATGGCGGAATCGGGGCGGCCGATGAATCCGCTTATAAATTATCAGTAAGCGACAAAATGTAACGTATTGCCACGTTAAAAATTCAGGGAACCCATCTTAACTGACACTTGCCAATTACATGGGCTGCCTACGTTGTAACGAACTGTTATTAAACTCAAATTAATAGAACAAATTACATAAGATAATTATAAGGAAACAAGGGAAGGTATTTCGCTGATTTATGCACTCATTTTCATGTGTAACAAGATGACTTCTCTTTATTAACAACTGTTACTCAAAGATCCCATGACATCATTAATTAGATTAAAATATTTAAATGCTTTTCATAAAAACTTAGGGATCAAACTGATTCTGTATTCTTTTACCTCGGATCCGAGTTTACTTTAAGTATATTTATAGTAAAGACTTCTAAGTATTTTGAGTCCATCTAGACGCTTGCAAGACTTCTTTTACCATTTGAAGAATGGTATTATTAACTAAAGTGATTATAATTTACATTTACATATAATGCGTTACAACGTATGATATTGAATCTTACAGTAAACTCTTAGCTTGTCTCATTTTAATTTTAAACAAAATTTATAGTCTTTGAAAAGTCTCTTTTTAATGTGAGTTGTGTATCAAATATGATTAACTCTCGATAGGCAAGCTATCGAGTCACCTTTACAATGGGTCGTAGTAACCTCGTCCTGGGGTGTCTCTCTTTGGAATTCTTGAAGTCGGCATCATCATCTGGGTCGTGTCTTCGGCAAGTACTAGATAGGATGTTCACTGCGGAGATTGAAGTTTCTTTTGTGAAAGTAGGTGTAGATCCACGGAGGTCCTCGTCAGCGTCTTATGCATCGTCTACGTGTATTTATGAAGTTTATGCAGATCACATCTTCATGTATAAGGTTGTACTTGTATTTACCTCTTGAGGGCAGACGTCATCTTGTTTACTACTAGTTAAGTTTTTGTATTACTTATTACATTTTTCTTCTTCACATATCTTTATATCATTCACACATTACACAACGCTCGCCACGTTTAGCAGTGGTAGCTAACATTTTAAAATTAAATTAAAAAAACAAATGCATTTTCGTGGAGCTCTCGCTCATACGTCTGTACGGTCTGACGGCAGCATAGTGACTCTCTACTAGATTGGACTGGCACATAACAACGGAGAGGGGCAATAACTCCGCGACAATATAGTTCCTATTTTTATTTAAATTGACATTCTTATTACCAAAAACAATACATTAATTATACATATATAATTTAAGTGAGTTATTTTAACTACTACTCGTGCCTTCAAATTTCTAATTACAAACATTATGATTTTTATATCTTCCTAAATTACAGACGACTCGATAAACACGTTGAGTCCGGAACTAACAGGTCACCGCATGATGACTAGCAAAGGGTTAATTGTGATATTAGTAAGTTTTTACAATTCGACTTTTTATTAGCGCTTCTGTTGATTTTCATTCACTTCTCATTCTCATTCTGATTTAGTACAGGGGCTTTAGGTTTAATGTGCGATTTAAAAATACTTAATCGCTCGCCAATTTAATTTTTATTTATTTAAGATTACAGTTTCAATTAAATCGTCACAAAAATAGTCTGCATTTTACCCGACAGCTTTTATATTATCTTTGATATGGTTTCAGGATCTAACGTAGGTCATGTACAAGCTGAGAGACAAGGCCATCCGTGTGAGCTTTAAGCTGTAAACGAGTATTGCACACGCGTGCCACGTCTCACCGTTGACCTGCGCATTTGATACGACAGGTCTCGTCTCTTCAATTGTACACTATTTTAGCCGTTAAGTTACACACGTGAGGTAAGTTAGAGTGTACTCAATTTACAAAGTCCAGTGATTAACCTTTTGAGAGACATCGGATAACGTTCAGAATAAACATAAGCTCAAGGTGAGAAAGGTGGTTTCTAGTCCGATCAGACGATTAGCTAAATGTCTCAAAAGCGCCTATTGAGAATCACTGAACTAATGGAAAACAACAGGTTGGTTTGTACGCATGATCTACATTCCTGTCATATAAATAAGACATAGAGACCGCAACATGAAACAGACGACAATGACAAGACAAACGAGGTTCTCTAATACTTTAAGTTAAAAGTTAACATAAAGGATGGAAGCGAATATGATTCAGTAAACAATACTAATTATCTTTATTATAGTCCGTCTTACAGACAAATCACTATTAACAAATATAACTAGTAGTATAGTTACACGTGACTTGGAGACTCAACAAAATAGACAATGTTCACTTAATAATATTAGACCGAAAGACGCATTTGTCAGAATTAGGGTTAAGAACAATGTAATTATGAAAGTAAAAGCAAAACTGAAATATTGTGAATTAAACTGAAAATGGGAGTAACTTTTTGGTTACTATTAGGTACAACAGAGAATTCTAGTACATGTATAGTCATATAGAATTGTTTGAAATAGGCCTATAGGCTAATCTTCCGTTAAAGTAGAAAACTGAGGCTAGCCATAAGTGCCTTACACATATGTTTTTTTGATGACCTTTAGTGACGAACGAAAAGTTTTGTAAGTTTCAGTCATTATCTAGACATAATTTTAAAACGTTTTTTGTCAGCATTTCGACACTTTTCTGCCGAGGTGAATAATTAATGGATATTATTGGGGCCTGCGTACGGGAAACATAATTAATGCGCACACAATAAATGTTAATATTCACGTAATATTATAAATTGTTCTCGATTTTGATGAAAAATTTTGTTGAAACGCGACTCACATTTTTTTAATATTGAGTCTCGTTACCGACCGAACCTCATGGAACTTTTTATAATTTATTAATTCACAGTCAATACTAAAATAAGAGTAACTTGTACCATCAAACGACTTGGTGTGGTACCATGTGGTACCCACTCTCTGTTGAATTTTAGCCCTACAAATCCCTACAATTTAGCCCTACAAATTGTTTTCGATGGAAACAAATCGGAAAAGAAAAACACGAGGTTACGGAAACAAACTGAGTAGCTCACTGGGAGAAAAGAGTCAAAGGAGAAGAGACTGTCTCTGCATGATTATGGAAAAAGAGAATTTGAACATGTAAATTGTAGATTTCAATAATAGGAGAGACAGAAATGTTAGCAAAACTATGTTGCCACTTGAAATAAGTCATGACAAAAACCATTATAGGCAGGTTTCAGTCTGATCTGATGTGGAGTTTTAATTTCGCTTATTAATAGTAGTGGAAAACTACGAGCCGAACTGTACGTATAAACCTACAATCCACTACTGCAAGTATTTAAGTGGATTAATACTAGGGCTATTCAAAAATTATC
Organism: Magicicada septendecula; assembly: GCA_034769895.1. NCBI lineage: Eukaryota > Metazoa > Arthropoda > Insecta > Hemiptera > Cicadidae > Magicicada > Magicicada septendecula. The sequence continues at coordinate 1,253,006,763 of CM068367.1, forward strand.
TTCTTATTGTCTGGAAAATGAAAAAGAAAACAGGCAAAAATAATTTATTTTATCTAAAATTTACATACAGGTCTATTACTTTTTCACCACCCACAAAGAGGCTATTGTTATTTCGTTACACTAGCTCTTGTAATCACTAGTTTAAAAAAAACACTGCTGCCAGGATGCCCAGCTAAACGTTGCCATTAATGAGCACCATGGAATGTTCATTGGTTTCAAAGACCTGGCTAGCCACCCAGACGATTATCTTCGTGACGCGATGGCACCTTTGACCAGAGTCAGTAAGACGGAGCAACGGTTTCGAATTGGCCGCCGACAGGACACGCACACGATTGTCCGCTAGTCTGCTTCTTCTCCTTTAGTACTACAGCTCAACGTGAGCCCTGGCTTCCAACACCAAACATCTCCAATGTCTCCTATCCATTGCCATCTAAGTGTAACCCCTCACATGACATCCATTCTTCGATCTTCCAGCACATCATCCAACCGTCTTAGTCTAGGTCGGCCCTCTTTCTGCTTTTATAGACTTGCGCCCTCAGGGTTTTCTTTTCCATATGCTGATCATCCATCCACTCGCTCTATGTGATCTAGCTGTTACATTCGTTACGAATCTTGTAATGTCTTCATGCTCCAATAGCTCGTCTATCTCCTGGTTATTTTTTATTCTTCATTCATCACCTTCTTTAGCCGGGCCATAAACAGGTCTTACAAACTTTCTTTGAAAACTTCTTAGTCTTTCTTGTCCCTTTTTTGTTAATAAGTAATAACCGGTCCTCCTCCATAAGTAACATCCGGTCTCATAAGTGTCTTATATAAATATTTACTTTTGTGCTACGACTAACGAATCTGCTTCTCAGTAGTCTACTGTTGGCATAATATGCCCCATTCCTATTTGTATCCTGTCATGTATCGTTGTGTTTATGGATCCTTCTTGATCGCCCGCTAGTACCGTCTGCCAACTAGTCTGAAGTGCAAACCCTTCCAGTACGCAGAGACTATCTTCCACAACACTCAGACCCGTTAAGGTGGCCAGGGAAAGAGGCCGATCGGCTAATAAAGAACACCGATGACCCGGAAACTCGTAGTATCTTTTGATCCAATGGTGATTCGTTGGCCGTTAGCCGTTCACACCGGGCCGTTCGGAGCCGATCAGTTTTGCTCCCGCCTTTCCTTCCTTCGACCGAGACCGTAATCGTGCGACGCTGTCCAGCAATTGGGGGATACAGTACAATAAATTACGGGACGTTTAAGTGATTCCACCACGCACCTTACTGCTGGCGAAGGAGTCAATGGGATGTTTTCCCAGGCACTACTCCAACAGATACAAACAAAATGGGCCGCGGACTGGTGTGTAGCGATACTGATGGCTATGACTGTATCAGCCAAAGGAAGATTAATATTGGAATAATCCTCGTACTAGCACTGCACCTATATCGCCTTCATTTGTCCTCCTAGATAATGAGGCAAAAGCGAACGCAGAGCCCGATGGACGTAGTGAAAAACGACCCATCTCGAGTTTCTCACTGACCAGCGCGACACCCAATGGAGTTCCAATCCATTCGCAACGATGGTGATGATTGTATAACAAATATAAAACGATACTAATAAGACTTCAAGAATGGAACAATCGCACCGTTATAATAAACGGAACAGACGGCTTAATTACTGCATTAACCGAAGACAATGCTTGTTTCGAATCTACCCTGACGGATTAGTGTAATATAGTGAAATTAGTGTATTGTGTAAACTACGCAGACACGAGTTATCGGATTATCTCGCCTATTGTTAACTACATACGAGCAGATTGCATAATTAAGCGTAGTCTCATCAGCAATAACAGTAGCCGTGATTGCGATGATGGTATCATGTGGATAAATAATTTTAATTGTATCGTGATCAATCTAATGATAAAAGTGGAACAGCGGTTTTAATGCACAGGGCTCAGCGTTATTGGTTGCTTTCATTTCTTCGTTGTCACTAAAACTTTAGAGCATTAAGTTAATTGGAACGTGTATCAATAAATGAATAATTAACTGACTAAATTAAAACTTGATTAATATTACAGGTGCATACGCTGACGATTGTATAATGCTACAGCAACACAAAATATGGAAAGACGGCAGTAGCAGACGATGAAAAGCAACAACAAAAATGCATGGTTTCGTCTAGAATCGTAAGCTTTCCCTTCATCTGTATTTTAGCTAGTGAAATGTTGCAGAGTAATAATTGTTAATTAAAAAATGACCAAATAACTCAACGAACTCTTAAATCAGCAAGTAAAAAACACGCCTAAAATTCTACAAGGTGATGGCCTTCTCATACTTCTTTATGGGTTTTAAAATTGAACTTTAACGAAAGTCCACGTCAGTCACATCCAAGCGGCTGAAATGAGATTTCTCAGCCACGTTGCGGGGTATACTCTCCATGATCATAGAAGAAACGCAGATATACGGCAGGAACTGAATATTATGAGTATACTCGACAGGATTGGCCAGTATCGGCTGAATTGTTGGGGATATCTTTGCCGAATGGATGACTGCCGCATCCCCAAACTGTGCCGGGATTTGAATTTTCCCGGCGTGATTTGAACGATCTGTGCCGCCAAAGTGCGTGGCCGCTGGGTGGCACAGCTAACGTGATTAGTAAGGCCATGTCTGCGCCACGGAGTCGCGATCTAGTAAGCCAGTCAACCTTGTCAGCTGATTGCGGGACGCAACTGTTAGAATACATTTTGCCAAAGGTTAGCTTCTGCAATCCACAACAGGTAGAATTTATGTACCATGGTGGGTTCGCAGAATGAGTGGTTCTCTCTCATTTCGTCTTCAACCTTCCAACAGGGTGGGCTGGTCTGACGGTCCAGGGGAGCACCTAGTTTATATGTACCTAGTTGCATCTTAATATGACTTCGTGATACAGTAAAGGGTTTTCAGGTGAGCTCAATCATTTTGTTCGATGTTAATTTAATGATGGGTATGTGTGTTATATTTGTGTATGTGTGTGTGATCCAACTGTGTAAAGCCATTTTATTTTAATACCTTTGTATTGTAAATTAAATTACACGTTATTTCCGGTCTGGGAGCACGTGGCGAGTTTGCATTTAACTGTAGAAGTAAATGTTACAAAAATAGTAAACGTGATGTTCAAACAGTATGAGGAATTTTCAAGTTTCTTATTACACAGAAGAGTATAATGTACTGGTAACAACAGAGTAGTAGTGTTGGTGCTATTCAATGAGAAATTATGTTCATCATGTTATGGCCATATGTATTCTAGTAAATTCAGCTAATATGTGTAGTTCATTGGATCTCTTAAAAATGTATTTTGCAGTTACTAGTTATTGTGAATCTTTTTTGCTGTTGCTTGTCACCCCTCTAAATAAAAGTTTGATATGTCAAGATAATCAAACCTTGGTGAGTAGGGTGAAACATATATATATATATATATATATATATATATATATATATATATATATATATATTGTAACGTAACATAGTTGAGGTTCCCCAACGTTACATAAAAAATTGATTGAAATATGGTCAAGGACCATACCCTGACTTAAGGTTGTTCAATAGTTCATGTGTTTGAGAAGTAACTCAAGTAAAAAGGGGTCAATGACTGATATTAAATGTAAAAGAGCCAGACCAATGAATGATTGGATGTAATGAAATGTTTGTTTTGTACTGTGACATGTTAAGGTCTACAGAGTATTTATATTGTATGTTGAATATGTTAAAAATGAAATGATGTTGTTTGATAATAATACTTAATCAATAATTATGTTTATATTTATATTAGATTTGTTTTTATACAGCCCAGTATAGTTACCAATGTTAGGCACTATACTAAGTTGTCAGTATTGTATAAAATTGAAAAATACTGTATTTCTAATTAATGTTTATAAACTGGATCAGGAGTGTGACCAGTGTTTCAAGTCTAACAAGTAGTTCTGACAATTATGTCATAAATTAATAAAGGGTTCCAGAACCAGTTAATTAATATAAAAACAAATAACCACCAGTAAATTAAAATTCATGTAATTAACTATGTAAACAATAATTAATTGTACAGTAGGTCAGGTAAAAAAGAAAATTAAGTTAAAAAAACCAAATAATGTTATAATGGTTGTAAATGAATCTATAGGCCTAAATTCCATATTAGTGAAAGGAAATTAATACCTTTTTAGTAAACCCAGTCCAACGAAACTCTAGTAAAACATTTACTGTTTAGTAAGGAAGGTTAGGGGAGAATTTTATGTGATTCAAGATTAATCCAAGCATGGAGTATTTTATTGGAAAGGAGTAGTAATATTCTATAATGCCGGCTCAAGGATATATAGAAAACGTGGTTGTTAAGGCAACTGATATATAAGGAGTTGTTGATTTTGGATGAATTGGTGCTGATTGTTACAAGCTATTAGATTGAGATGGACCGATATGTTTAAAATATATGAATAAATATAAAGAAAATATATATCCAAATTGAAAAAGCATTTTTGCAAGACAATTATACTTGAATGTTAATGAATCATACAAATTAAATAACCCTCTAAATTATCAATGAATACAATAAAAGAGAATTGAAAGCATCTCACCTCATTCACTAAATAATTCCGCTGAATTTGGTATTAAACCATTTCATGCTATAAATCGAAGACCAGTAAAGAGTTAAAACCTGAATTAACGGGATTATTGGAAATACAGAAGACTCGGTTGGACGAAAGAACCTTCATTGGCAGCAGAAGCTGAGATCCTAGTTCCAATTCACTGGGACCAAGACTTGTGAAGACCGCAAAAGAAGAATAGAAGCCAGAAGATCTCCTGAGGATTTACCAAGTACACACCATCATCAATTTTATTGAAAATCAGAGCAGTTCCACTGGAGGAAGACGAGATAACCCGCATTTTGACCAGATACACTGTTGACAAACGTTCACCGCCAGCCGAAGTTTCGTCGGTTTGGTAAAAAACAACTTATTTTCATTCCATTGTAATTTAAGTAAATAATATTATTTTGTAAATTGAACAACCTTAATTATGCGTTTTACCTGGCCTTACTAATGGTTCAAAGAACTATACGAACCCTGGGATAAGAATTATTTGTCATTATTTTCAAGAGTATATGTTTTTAGAGTTTGAATAATTAAGAATCGATATATGTTGGGATAGTCGATTGGATCGTCTTATTGTTTGTCTGAGACAACGTAACTTGTTAAATACCAGAGAAAAATAAATAAAGTACATTTGTTGTATGAGATAACGTTTTAGTCATTGCAGAGAAAATACTATATGTAGTTGGTGTAATAATTTATAAACAGATTGATACAAACACTCCGAATAACTAACCTATAAGTACACTCATTTCTAGTAACAGCGTTTAAAATTTGCAGCTGGTGGGACGGGAGATTGTTGAACTAACTGGTTTTTTAATACTAAATTTGAACGAAATTTTTATCATTGAGTGATTAGGGTTGAAACAAATATCACTTACATTCAGTAAATACGCCATATATATTGCTCATATTAAACAACCACTGAGAACTAAGTTAAGTCTATAGAATAATACCATTATAAATTCAGGAACATAATTCTAATTTTGTTGACTTAATAATCTATGTTCTGAGGGTTTCACCGGTCACAACCGAAAGGTATATTAGTTAATAACATATTAATTAAACCAGGTAACAGCATTTTAATTGTTACGAATCGCCACCTACAACGTATTACTTGGCATTTGTTACACAGGAGTCTCTTATAACTAATTACACCCATAGACAAGATTTCTTTACAATTTGACGTCTCCAGCTGGTATCATACACTATAACATACGTCCTCACATAATTAACAAGTAGTTCTCTACAAAATTGGTTACAACAGTGGGGTTTGAATAAGACGGACGTTTCACCGCTAGTACCCAACATACTTATTCCATAACAAATTGACGACTCCTACGAGGGGGACTGATCAAAGAAGGACTCACCATACGTAGTTTATTACAAATTGCCGCTTGCAACGTGGGGCTTAAACGAAAACGAGGACGTCCAAGTAGTTCATTACAAATTGGCGCTCAACGAGTGGGCTTTAGTTAAGTAAAAAAACATATTATTTGTTACTTAACTTGAGCAGGCAGCCATTAGAGGCACAGGAATGCTTAATACCAGAGGCAGATCGAAGAAGAGGGCAGAAGAGAAGGAGAAGGAAGAAGGTGGACAGGAACAAGAAATAGAATGAATCACGGACAGTGAAATGGATCAACAGACAGGTGATACAGAAGAAACCGAAATAGTTATGGATACGGAAACGGAAATAGTGGAAGAAGATGCCCAAGGGGACCAACCAGATAAAGAGGAAGCCAGAGGAGGCCTAGATTTACAAAAATTATGGGAATTAATCAAAGAAGATAATAGACAAACTAATGAAAAAATAGACAGTATCAAAGAAGATTCCAGGAAACAGAAGGAAGAATTAAATAAAAGATTTGAAGAAAACTCAGAAAAGCTAGAAAATAAAATAGACAGTATCAAAGAAGATAATAGACAAACTAATGAAAAAATAGACAGTATTAAGGAAAGTACTAGTAAACTTTTAAGGCAAACCATAAATGAAAATAATGAACGATTGAAGGCCGATTTTAGACAAATCAATGAAAAGATAGACAGTATAAATGAAAATTCAGAAAAGCTGGAAAATAAAATAGACAGTATTAATGAGAACTCAAGAAAACAAAACGAAATTTTGAGCGAAAATTTAATCAAGCAAATGAATAAAAGTTTTGACAGGAATGATGAGAGTTTGAGGCAGATTCTGGAGAATACCAAACGAATGGATGAGAAAATTGAAAACCATAATAAGGAGTTGCGACAAATCATCAATGAACAAGGCCTAGCGTTGAGGGAAGTCATCAATGGAAGTATTATAATTGTCAATGAAACATGGAACAAAGGAGTTGATAGCTGTGAAGTGGAGGTAAGACAGCAAATAAATGAAATTAAGGTGGATCTGGAAAAGACAGATGAACCTATCATGCAACTCAGAGTGGAAGTAGAGACCAAAATTACTCAAATAGGAAAACTACAAGCGAAGACCCAAGAAAAATTTGACAAGATACCAATTGATAGAACCGGAAGAATAGAACGGATTCATGATGAAATGAAGATAGTGAGAATAAGACAAATGTGTAAAAGGAAATTAATAAATACACGGGAAGAATTGGAAATGATTAAAAGGGGGTTGGTTCAGCTACATAATAGACCAATTACGGAAAACAGAGAAGTAAGGCAAGTGAGAAACTTTAAACGAACCATACTTGAATTCCCAGATGGACTAGAAGGACCAAAAAGGCCAAAACTAACTAAGGAGCATGGAGGACTTCTGGAAATTATGTATGAACCATTTGGACAATTAAGAAACTGTGCAGAAGAATCAGCTCGAAAAACGATGGTAGACTTCAGCATTAATGAAAGTTTTATAACAACAAAATGGCGGAACTACCTGATAGTGAGATATGTCACAAGGACAGAAATAACTCTATACACTAGAGAGACCCGAACAACCAGTATAGAGGAAATAATGGACCACGGTTAAACAGATTCCAAACAGAATATAATGAAAAGGGACGGATTTTATGGATACAGGACCAAGCAACCCATTGTAAATAAAAACCCAAAATTCTAAAGAAACTGTAAGAACAACTTACTCAATAATTATTCAGAAACAGTATAATTTAAAGTGAAGAGACTAAAACCCCAAAATTCAAAAAAATGAAGTAAGCCCAACTTACAAACAAGTATTTAAGAAAACAATTTATAAGGTATATAAGAAAGAGAATTTTGAAGATAAAAAAAAAAAAAACAACCAAAGTCGAAAAATAAGTAAGAACACCTTACTATACAATTTAGAAGAAATTGCTTTAAACTAATATGAAAAAAAAAAAATAACACTGATTCAACCTAATAAAAAATCATCAAAACCAAAAGACGAAATAAGTTTATCTAATGTAACATAATAGTGAGAAATGTAATTTAGAATGTAAAAAGAATAATAATGATTGTGCCAGAAGAATATAACTACATAATGTAATGTACAGTACTGACCAAAATCTCATAACCAGCTGTATTGATCATAAAGGAATATGAGCCAATGAAGATAAGAGAATGAAGAAGCCAAAATGGAACCGTCAAAAGGATCGCAAGAAAAGAAAAAAAAACAAATGGTTAAGAATTATCCGTAAAAAACCAATTAATAAATGTCAATAAAGTAGCCAAGTATTGGAGAGAAAAAGTGTATAATAGAAGGAAGAATTAATATGAAGAAGTAATATGATCTGAGTTAAAGTACAGTGAATAATCCCTAGAATATGATTATTATTTATTATTTTTTGTTTGAAGGTCACATGATGACTACCTTACGAGGTTTATTAATGAAGATTGACTGTAGAATATTCCAGCAATCATTTAACTGGGCAGAGATGATGTTCCTCTGATCCCAGAAAGTATGTAACGGACGACGGTAATTGGTTAGCCGATAGAGCACCACCGATTCGATTCCAGTTATAATGTTAGGGAGGTTTAGGAAAATTAAATATTAGAGGGAAAACTCACAAATAAATATAGAGAATTAAATAAAACCAGATCCAAAATGTATAATTAATAAAGAATGTCACAAGAATGATTATAGAAATAAGATTTAAACTTGGGAAATAATTGATTTTAAGAAGGAACGAAGAAATGATAATAATATAACGGATAATTATGAAATATAAAAGTACCATAAATAGGAAACCAATTGGCCAAATACAAGTTAGGAGTTTATTTCTTGCTAAACTTTGTTTATACCAAAATAAACTTATTTCGAAGGGGGGGTGTTATGTAACGTAACATAGTTGAGGTTCCCCAACGTTACATAAAAAATTGATTGAAATATGGTCAAGGACCATACCCTGACTTAAGGTTGTTCAATAGTTCATGTGTTTGAGAAGTAACTCAAGTAAAAAGGGGTCAATGACTAATATTAAATGTAAAAGAGCCAGACCAATGAATGATTGGATGTAATGAAATGTTTGTTTTGTACTGTGACATGTTAAGGTCTACAGAGTATTTATATTGTATGTTGAATATGTTAAAAATGAAATGATGTTGTTTGATAATAATACTTAATCAATAATTATGTTTATATTTATATTAGATTTGTTTTTATACAGCCCAGTATAGTTACCAATGTTAGGCACTATACTAAGTTGTCAGTATTGTATAAAATTGAAAAATACTGTTATTCTAATTAATGTTTATAAACTGGATCAGGAGTGTGACCAGTGTTTCAAGTCTAACAAGTAGTTCTGACAATTATGTCATAAATTAATAAAGGGTTCCAGAACCAGTTAATTAATATAAAAACAAATAACCACCAGTAAATTAAAATTCATGTAATTAACTATGTAAACAATAATTAATTGTACAGTAGGTCAGGTAAAAAAGAAAATTAAGTTAAAAAAACCAAATAATGTTATAATGGTTGTAAATGAATCTATAGGCCTAAATTCCATATTAGTGAAAGGAAATTAATACCTTTTTAGTAAACCCAGTCCAACGAAACTCTAGTAAAACATTTACTGTTTAGTAAGGAAGGTTAGGGGAGAATTTTATGTGATTCAAGATTAATCCAAGCATGGAGTATTTTATTGGAAAGGAGTAGTAATATTCTATAATGCCGGCTCAAGGATATATAGAAAACGTGGTTGTTAAGGCAACTGATATATAAGGAGTTGTTGATTTTGGATGAATTGGTGCTGATTGTTACAAGCTATTAGATTGAGATGGACCGATATGTTTAAAATATATGAATAAATATAAAGAAAATATATATCCAAATTGAAAAAGCATTTTTGCAAAACAATTATACTTGAATGTTAATGAATCATACAAATTAAATAACCCTCTAAATTATCAATGAATACAATAAAAGAGAATTGAAAGCATCTCACCTCATTCACTAAATAATTCCGCTGAATTTGGTATTAAACCATTTCATGCTATAAATCGAAGACCAGTAAAGAGTTAAAACCTGAACTAACGGGATTATTGGAAATACAGAAGACTCGGTTGGACGAAAGAACCTTCATTGGCAGCAGAAGCTGAGATCCTAATTCCAATTCACTGGGACCAAGACTTGTGAAGACCGCAAAAGAAGAATAGAAGCCAGAAGATCTCCTGAGGATTTACCAAGTACACACCATCATCAATTTTATTGAAAATCAGAGCAGTTCCACTGGAGGAAGACGAGATAACCCGCATTTTGACCAGATACACTGTTGACAAACGTTCACCGCCAGCCGAAGTTTCGTCGGTTTGGTAAAAAACAACTTATTTCCATTCCATTGTAATTTAAGTAAATAATATTAATTTGTAAATTGAACAACCTTAATTATGCGTTTTACCTGGCCTTACTAATGGTTCAAAGAACTATACGAACCCTGGGATAAGAATTATTTGTCATTATTTTCAAGAGTATATGTTTTTAGAGTTTGAATAATTAAGAATCGATATATGTTGGGATAGTCGATTGGATCGTCTTATTGTTTGTCTGAGACAACGTAACTTGTTAAATACCAGAGAAAAATAAATAAAGTACATTTGTTGTATGAGATAACGTTTTAGTCATTGCAGAGAAAATACTATATGTAGTTGGTGTAATAATTTATAAACAGATTGATACAAACACTCCGAATAACTAACCTATAAGTACACTTATTTCTAGTAACAGCGCTTAAAATTTGCAGCTGGTGGGACGGGAGATTGTTGAACTAACTGGTTTTTTAATACTAAATTTGAACGAAATTTTTATCATTGAGTGATTAGGGTTGAAACAAATATCACTTACATTCAGTAAATACGCCATATATATTGCTCATATTAAACAACCACTGAGAACTAAGTTAAGTCTATAGAATAATACCATTATAAATTCAGGAACATAATTCTAATTTTGTTGACTTAATAATCTATGTTCTGAGGGTTTCACCGGTCACAACCGAAAGGTATATTAGTTAATAACATATTAATTAAACCAGGTAACAGCATTTTAATTGTTACGAATCGCCACCTACAACGTATTACTTGGCATTTGTTACACAGGAGTCTCTTATAACTAATTACACCCATAGACAAGATTTCTTTACAATTTGACGTCTCCAGCTGGTATCATACACTATAACATACGTCCTCACATAATTAACAAGTAGTTCTCTACAAAATTGGTTACAACAGTGGGGTTTGAATAAGACGGACGTTTCACCGCTAGTACCCAACATACTTATTCCAAAACAAATTGACGACTCCTACGAGGGGGACTGATCAAAGAAGGACTCACCATACGTAGTTCATTACAATATATATGTATTTCTAAAAAAAAAAATTATATTAAGGTAATGTAATAAAACAAATTTCCAGATTGTGATGTGTTGTATTAGTATAATAAGAGCAACTAGAGTGTTGATAAAGATTGTGACAGTGTGTGTGTGGTGTCTTTGTTCCGAGGCGAGAGACTGTAGGGGTAGCTGTATTCTCTGACGGCTAAGCTGCAAAAATTTATAGGGTCCCCGCACAGCCGGGAGAGAGGAGGATGCGAAGATGGTGACACCGAAATCTGTCACCGTCTGCAGAGCAGTGTAGCACGAAGCTCCCCGAAGCCGTCAGGTACAGGAATACTACGCCTACAGAGCCCCAAGAGACATCTGCCCAGATTGAACTAGCTGGAACTTATGGACTCTTCAAGCACCACCACCAACACTAATCGCAGACTGGTCTACGGGATATCATGTCAGTTCTTCAAAAGTACAGGTTGGAGCATTCCAATTACTAAACCAGTCGACAACAACTCCACCGGTTTTAGATCAAAACTAATTGACATTTTATATCAATGTAAAGACATGCTCTTAAGGGTACCAGAAGCCCAGTTAAACTTTTGACATAATTTAAATTTGTAATGTAAATCAAACTAAGATGCAATCTTTTGAAGGCTGTCATTAAACCTTTGACATAATTTAAATTTGTAATGTCAATCAAACTAGAGTTCAATCTTTTGAAGGCAGTAATTAAACGTTCGACATAATTTAAATTTGTAATGTAAATCAAAGTAAGATTCAATCTTTTGAAGGCTGTAATTAATCCTTTGACATAATTTAAATTTGTAATGTAAATCAAACTAGAGTTCAATCTTTTGAAGGCTGTAACTAAAATAGCACTAACAAAAATTGTTACTGGTTACAAGAGTATTTTATTGCAAGTCCTGTCACTCTGGGCTCTAGCACATTTTTCGCTTCGTCTAGGCCAAGTGGTTTAGTTTTAAATTTTACGTAACGGCCTAAGTGGCCGTTACAAAACAACTAGAACTATAAATGGAACTATAAGCCGAAAGGGCGGACAGGTGTGGCACGTCAGAGGAAGCCCTGCAGTGACCAGCCCTAGACTCTTTGACTGTTTGAGACCGGAACAAACCATCCTTGGTTTAATCCTTGGAGATGAATAAAAGATAAGAAAGAACTAAGGAAATAAGGACGAAAGCTTGCGTATCAGATGAAGACGGATAAGTGAGAATCGTAATTTCATAAGAGCGAACATTTATTATTAAAAAATTGTTTCGAAATTTTATTAATAATTGTTTTAAGTTTTATTTGATATGGACATTGTACCACTTGGTGTCGTTTGATTCACTGATACATTCATACATTAGTGTCATCTTCAAGAAAGGCGGTAAGAAGTCTTGAGAACGATTGGTGTACTGCCATCAACAAGTAGAAAACTCTGGACCGTATAACGACATTGGCGATGAGAAGAGTCAGGTCGTACCTGGACAATGCACAGCTACGTGCAATTGGAAATAATGGAGGTATGCTTCAGTATAATAGACAAATTAGAAAAAGAGATGATTTTTTACGGGCACGTTAAAAGGCTAGACATTCCATGAAGATGTGGAATGGACTTCCGTTTAAAGGACGAAAAGAGGTCAACCACAGAAATTAGGAAACCAAACACTTCAAGAGACCATAATGAGCAAACAGTTGACAGAGGAAGCCATAAAAGCCATCAAAGGCCAGAAAAAAGGAGCATGTGAAGTGAGGAAATAGCGAGTAAAGTAACTTACATGAAAAAATATGTCATGTTGAAATAGAATCTAAGTTGTCTCCAATTTTATTTAGAGCGAGTTTCAAAAAGTAAATTTGATCTTGTACTGAACGCACGCACGCACGCACACACACACATCTATTTGAGGATGATCAGCTTGTGATCGTTCAAGACAAAGAAGCGTTGAATGTATATTGAGAACAAGGAAGTAACCTAGGGAATGCATATCAACTATCAAAAAACAATGTGTGTGTGTGTGTGTGTGTGTGTGTGTGTGTGTACAGGGGGGCAAACGACGAATATCCGAAAGTATACAAATGAGCGTACATAACAAGTATCAATTGTCGACAACGATGGTAAATGTGATAAAATACTAAAACCCAAGAAACAATAGAGAAAAGGAAGTATAAACCTCTCCACGGACTGCAGTGGAATACAATTTTCGCCAAGACGTTTCATAGTACACTACGACATACACCATACAACTGTATGGTGCTAAGATAAGTATGCAGCCTCTTAAAACAGATATTAGAGACATAATCAGGAATACGTTTCAGCAGTAACTACAGCATAGAGAAAAATTGTAGGACGAAAAACTGATTTAGCCAACGACTCTAGTACACTGATTTGATTAAGATTTCTTTGGAATGATACAACTGAAAAGTACAGGCATTTCTAAGTATTACTCAGTTGTAACTGTCAAGTGACAAGTGCAACTGATGATATTCACGGAAACACACACACACACACACACACACACACACACACACACACACACACACACACACACACACACACACACACACACACACACACACACACACACACACACACACACACACACACACACACACGCTCGTGCGTATATATCATTTACTTAAAATTTATGGCAGCAACAACCTACTCGTGGCATCATCAGTGATGCCTTTAAAAAACAAAGTTCCCAACAACGAATTATTCTTTGTCAAAAAGTTAACTAATGTATAAAATAATGCCCCTTGTGTTACCTATAAAGTACTAGCAAATACCCGTGCTTCGCTACGGAGTTTCACGTTGTACGTAATTGTACAATTATTGCTCGCTTAATAGTATAGGATTAGATAGATTGTACAAATTTTCAACTCTTAGTTTGTTTATTTACATTCATAGCAACAGCTATTTATTATTTATTTCGAGAAAATCGTTAGAGCCGTTTCCGAGAAAAAAATGGACATACATTTATTAATTAATTGAACTTCGAAATTTTCTCGACTATAAGAACCTGCAAACAACGAAGTTTTTTTCAATTTAAAACAATGATTAAAAACTCAGGACTAAATGTATTCGGGGTTTCCAGTAAACTGAGATGTCAACCACTTCATTTACAAAGTATGCAATTCCCGCGATAAATTTCAGTATTTGGTTTTTTGCCCCTTAGGAGTGAAAGTTTTTAAAACCGTTTCTTAGTGAGCACCTAAGACCTATGATGAAGCTATGTTCAAAGTTTCATTGATATCCATTCAGTGGTTTCAGAGATATCGTGATCAGTGAGTCAGTCAGTGGTATTTGGCTTATATAGATATCTATATCTAGCCGATTTACCCAGCGTTGCTCGGGTTCATAATTTATTCATAGGCTCATAGGCACCTATTCTTGTTCTAACGTTATATTATTTGTATATTGTATAATCTTCCTTATATTGTTACGTTCGCATTCTCACTGGAGGAATACTCTGTAGCGCACCTGTTTAAGAACATGTCATAAACTGTATTCTTATATCTGGAGAAGAATTCTGTTGCGCGTGATGCTCCTGCTCGATTTCTAACTCTGGGAGAGGGCGAACAGCTAAATTAGTTTTCAATAAAATGTCTACAGTACTTGACCGCGCTGCGTATTTAACTGTCGTTTTATAATTCATTGTGTTAATGTTGAAATAAGGCATTTGTTAAATTAGTGTCTCCTAAACTTATTCTAACAATACAATACCTCTATAGACTTCAGCTTATCCACTTTTAAATTCAAACTGAAACAACTCTGAATTCACACACTATTAAGAAGTTTCTTAAGATGCATACACCACCTTTGATATCATAACCTATATCTTTATTTATAAGAACCGTGGACTCTGGCTCCGCCGTCTTTCGCGGGATCCGTCCTAAGACTCCCCGGGTTCCATGGATGAACTCCGGGGAAGGCCCGTCGGACCATTCCCGCGCTATTTCCTACGCGGGAGACTTCCACCGATGGTATGGTAACCAGAATCTATTCTATTGGGTTGCCATAGTAACCAGATCTAATAGTTTTTAAGACCCAAAGGACCCCCCCAAGGATTGTAACGAAAAAACACTTGTCCTATGTTGGTTCTCCCGTCGCGTAAAATATTTGTGCCAAGTTTGGTTGAAATCGGTCCAGTGGTTTAGGAGGAGATGTGGAACACATACATAGATACTTACATACAATGGGGGGGGGGTTGCCCATTAGGAGTGAAAGTTTTTAAAACCGTTCATAAGAATAACCTTCAAATTTTGAGATCATTATCTTCAGTAGTTTTTACTCTACGTTGATTCTATGTCAGTCAGTCAGAACTTCTCTGCTTATATATTGTAGCGTGACAGAAAATCCACTACATTTTAAGTCATGTGAAATCATAACGTTTAATTACACCAACAAATGTTATAATAATATTGAATGACATTTAAATAAATCAGAGGAATGAAACACGATAAAATAAAAATCCTCATTACATTATATATAAAAACCACTGTTTTAAAAGACCAAAGCAAGTATCGAAACAACTCATAGTATAATATCAGTAAGTTACCCAGGAAGCTCAGAGCAGTAAACCAGTTATATAAGCCCATATCAAGAAAAAAGAGACTCAATTAAAGAGTGGTGAATACCAAAATACCCCAAAAACAATAAGAGGGAAGAATAAAGTTTGTGATCAGGAAGAAAACAATACCATGAAAACTGTATGGAAGAATAAAGTCAGTTCAGTGAATAAATTAAATGTTCCAAACTAAACCTCAGTCGAGATAACACCAAGTACCTTGGTTTACCCAAGAATGAGGAAGGAAGACCAGAAGAGTTAAGACTAGACGAGGGACAAGAATGAAGACTAGAAGAGGGACAAGAATGAATACCGGAAGGAAGATACGAAGAAGGACAAGAAAGAAGACAGGAGGAGAGGAAGAAATAGTATGAAAGAAACACCGTAGTAAAACCTATTATTATATAAACTACTATCAACTCCAAACCCACAAAAACTATGCAAAAGAAAGTATAACATACCCAAAATCCTATAAAAATGTAATTATTGAGAAAACTAAAGTGCTGTATAGCGATATAAGAAGTGAACCGACTAAAGCTATTGTGTAATAAAGAAAATAAACTAGTCTTAACGGTCCATGATTACTAAAGGTCTGGTCTGAGATAATAAGACTCAAAATATCAGAACCAACAGTGAAAGTGAATTTATGTAAGTGTTTTTTTTTTTTAAAATGCAATAAACTTAAAGTTGGTGATACTATAACTTATCAGTATGCTATATCACAACTTTGATATCTAATAATAAACAGCATAATAAAATAATAAAATGGAAGGTTTCCAGTATTTTATTATTTTAATGTAAATCTTTATTTACAAGACATTTGTAAAAAAATGATAATAAATAGAGTATGGGAGTTAATGTTTACTGATGTAGGGGATCACAATAATAATGGTTTAAACCAGAAAGGACTGGCATTAATATAGTATTAATAAGTGTAAAATGTTTAAATAGACTGTTTAGTCACAGTCCTAAAATCAGTGTGTTAATAAAATGTATTTGTAAGGGTTATTAGAAAATAAGATTTATGTTATGTGTTTTAAAAAGAATTATGTTTGATAAATAATAGCCTACATACCATTAATAATGTTCCAATAGGTATGCTATGCTAACTCAAAAATAGTTAAAAGATATATGTTCAAATCATGTCTGCAATATGTTCAATTATGCAGATTGCTAAACAATGTTCATAATTAATTATTTTAATAACTGTAGTGTTAATTAACTACTACACCACACAATAATTTATAAACCATGTTATTTTCATATAATAGTAATTATGTAAAGTCAGAGGAGGAGTTAAGTTTAAATTTATTTGAGAAAGAAAGAAATATAAAATTCTAAAATCTAGGCCATTTGGTGAATTCACAGAACCAATATAAACTAGTATAATTTACTTATAAATCCTGTAAATTACCAAGATTTAGATAAGGTAACACAGTTAAACACTACTGGGAATGATCTTATGAATTAAAATGATAATAAGGAAATATACCTTAAAACCTTGTAAACTTTCAAAATATATAAATTAATTAATTTTAAAGAGCAATGTCAAATTTACAGATTAACACAAAAAACCAGTTCAAAGGTGTAATTTATATGTATTTAAGGAAAGGAAGAGGAATATGACTAATTAAAATTTATTATAATAGTATTAATAATATTTAAAATGGAGGAATTTTGTATAAAGACGGAAATCCAATTTTGAGCCTATATTTCCAAAGTGTGAACAAAATTTGTTAATTTCCACAAAATGTCTACAGATATGGACTATAATACATCAATTTAAAGGGAATGAGATGGTTAAACCGATAATAAGGTTCATAATTCATAAAAGTGATGAATAAAATCGATAAATTCCAATTATAATGTAATATTTTATCATGTGTATGGTAAGTCGAAAAATGTTAACAATACTTTTTCAAAGATTAACTGGGCCAGATTTATGACCAATTTAATTAGTCTTTTGTCTTTTGTTGAACATCAAGCTGGACAGTTGTGTAAAGAACGTTTCTTTAAATTGAGAAAAATGGTACTAGCGTTTAGCCATTGAAATAAGTGAACGAGAGTTAGACGGATTAGACACTTTTTAAAGCTAAAGCTGTTAATACATTCACGACAATAGTGAAAACAAACACTTAACTCCATAATACGAGTGATAGAAACAAATAAAACATTATATTTAAACTGATTCATTCTACAATCCTAACCACATCTTGAGGATTTTAACCCACAGAAGAGAACACATTCAAAATAAACTAACTAACACAAGTTTACACAGAACACTTTGCCAGAATACACCAAATAACTTTACAGACATATTACACCAGTGCGGGGACATTTCAAACCTTAATGAAGGTAATTTTATTGTGATTTTCTGACACGACGCATTGGCAGTAACCTGGACCAACCCGAGTAGCGGCCATCTTGAAAACGAAATCTGCTTACTACATCGCAGTGGCGTCAGTCTTCAATGGTTCGAAAACATTCAAACACATTACATATAAGAATTATTTAAATTCCATTGAATAATAATTATTGTATTTATTTTTAATTGTTAATGTTATACTTTCTCGTCACCCTTCTCTGACTATTAATTCTAATCGCTCAAAGAACCTGTCTTTTAATATAATATATCATAAATTTTGTTCTGTATGACACAATCGATAATTCCCGAGACAGAGTCGATAATTGCTCTCCATCGATAAAATATCGATTCTTTATTTAAATTGTCAATAAATATTTATATTTCCATTATTTCGTATCTGTTACTTATTTCACAGGATAATTTAAGGGTATTTATAAGGCTGAAGGACTTAAGTAAGAAGAATATATTCTATTTTGAACAAGATATTGGACCAGTCAGAAAAATCAACAATCGATTATTAACTGGAGTTAATCTATTTAACTCCAGACTTGGTTCAAATCTTCATGAAGTGCTCGACGGTCAATAAATACCTACCTGTTATTAAAATTTTACAAGAACCTTTTAAAACAGATGTATTTATCATTTAAACACACTTATTAACATA
This sequence comes from Magicicada septendecula, assembly GCA_034769895.1. Taxonomy (NCBI): domain Eukaryota; kingdom Metazoa; phylum Arthropoda; class Insecta; order Hemiptera; family Cicadidae; genus Magicicada; species Magicicada septendecula. Next base: position 1,253,025,715 of record CM068367.1, read on the forward strand.
ACAAAATTATTTTATTATTTGAAAATTCTATTTTTATTGAATTTTCCATTTTATTTTTATTCTTTTGTAACGACCGGCATACAGAGGTCTTCTTACAAAGTGGCGTCCAACTTAGAGGGCTTGAATAGATAAGCCTGGCAGCGGTTATCCAGTCAGGAGAAGGGCAACAACGATAAACAAAAATGGCAGAACTTACAAGAGATGAGAAGTTAGACAAATTGAAGGAAATGATATTACAATTTGGAAAGAACATGGAAAAGAAAATGGATGAGATTCACGAGTCGATGATGAAAAAAATGGATGAGAGCCACGAGTCGATGAGGGGGGAACTGGATGATATAAGTAATGATAATAAATTGTTTAGGGAAGAATTAAGAAAGGAGAAGACCGAAGAAATAAAAAATGATAGCCAACCAGAACCAGAAGAAGTAATAAATGATAAAACGCAGGAAGATAGCCAACCAGAACCAGAAGAAGTACTAAATGTTAAAACGCAGGAACAAGTAATGGTAGTACCTGAAATTGAAACTAACCGAAACCAGGAAGATATTAAACCAAGGAAAAGGAGAATGTATCCAAGAAATGTAATAAAAACGAAGGAAGAGTTGGAGATGATGAAACATGGGTTAATTGATGGCAATAATATCCCAATTACCTATGACAAAGACATCATGAATTCTACGAATTATAGAAGGAGAATCGAAGTAATTTCAGAAATAATTTACCACAAGACAGTAGTTTATGACTGGGAAAGGACCAGAGGTAAACAGAATACGACATGTGGAACAGATCAATTTCAGTGCTGGACTGGACAGTGTATTTCAGAAAGATGGAAATATAACATCTTATCAGACTGTGACGATGGCACTGGTGAATCACCAGAGTGTGTTCCATTAGTGCGCCATCCAGGACTATTCCAGTATACAATTACACAAAAATTTATACCTTCCGGATGGATATGTGATGATGAACCAGATTATGGGGATTCAGAGAAGCAAATAATTGATAAACCAGATGAAGACCATCACAGATATTTTTCAGGTCATACAGCATATGGACCAGAGACATATTGGAATATAAGACAATATAATAATGGGAACAATACTCATTACAATGATAATAATAATACGGGTCCAAATTATCAAAACCCGAATCGACCCTCTAATGGTTATCAGGGTAACCGCAATCCCTACCCTAATAACGTAAATAGTCAGAGAAGCCCCAATTATGGTAATAGTCCTTACCATAATAATACCAATCGTACGGGTCCCAATAATGGTAATTTTAATAATAATAGGTTTCCTCGCACTAGAGTGAACTTTATACGAGCCACAGATGGAAGACAGCGAGGATTCAACCACAATCGACGAAACAGTTACCGCGGATACGAAGAAATGCGGAGGAGCCTAGAACGGGACCAACCGAGGTACTATCCGACGCGTAGGAGCAATAGTTTGGACAACATTGAACAGAGGTCGCACCAAGAACGACCGGAAGACTACAGGACAAATCGGCAGGTAACCACTCTGAGCATCCCGAATGAGGCATCGATTAGTATGGCTCAAAGGAAACAAATTAAAACCAACCAAATTCTAAAACAAAGGTAAGCCCATCTTACATAAAAAAATATTTGAAGGAAATTTTATGGCAATGATAGAAGAAGAATTAGAATTGAAAACCCCTAAATTCTAATAAAAATGTAAGCCCATTACATACAATTTATTTGAGAAGAAACATTTTTTAAAGAAGAATAACAAGAAGAATTTTGAAAAAATCCCCAAAATTCTAAAATACGTAAGCTCCCCTTACGTAAAAAAAATATTAGAAGGAAATTTTATGGCAATGATAGAAAAAGAGTTTAGAATTTAAAAAACCTCAAAATTCTAAAATACATGTAAGCCAATCTTACATAAAGATTATTTGAAAGAAATTATTTGAAAAGAAGAATGATAGAAGAAGAGTTTAGAATATAAAATCAGCCAAATTCTAAAAAGAAATATAAGCACATATTACCTACAATTACTAAGAAGAAATTTTATGGCAAGAATATAAGAAAAAGAATTAGAAAAATAAAACCATCAAAATTCTAAAAGCAATAGTAAGACCACCTTACATAACAAATATTTGTGAAAAAACTTTATGGCTATAATATAATAATAAAGAAGGAGAGAATTTAGAAATAAAACCATCTAAAGTCAAAAACAAGTAAGGACAGCTTACTAAATATTTATTTGAAGAGAAACATTTTGACAATAATACCAAGAGAGGTTAGAGAAATAAAACCAGCCGAAACACATGTAAGCCCACCTTACATACAAATTATTTGAGAAAACTTTATGGAATAATATAAGAAGAGTGAATTTTGAATTATGTATAAATCAAGTTTCCAAACCAAGTATAAGTACAACTTACCAACCAATTATAAATAAAACACTATGGTGAGATAAACTGAAGAGATTTCATACCATATTTATGGTAAGAATAGAAGATAATTACCATGGTAACAAAGGATCATAATGGGATGAAGAAAGGAAACAGATTTAGAATTAAAACAAATAATTCTGGACAGTATGATCAAGTCTAAGTTCAATATGAAGAGGAAATCCTTTCCATAAAATGATGCTAAAGGAAATAAAAAAAGAAAAAAATTCTTTAATACGATTTGAGTGATTGAATAATAAAGTACAAAAACTTCTTTGGAATTATGAGAGAATGAAACTTTGAAGTGGTATGAGGAGAAATTATGACCTCATTATGAAATTAATAAAAAACCGTCATTCGAAGGTATAATAACAATGACAGGAATAATGTGAAAATAATGTCAAAGATTTATATAATTAAACGAATTAATATAAAATGATTTATGAATTAAATGACAATTATGATAATGACAGTTATAAAAATTCTAGAAAATAGAACAAGTGGAAAATTTAAGAACGAAGAAAGAGTCTAAAAATGTCATAAAGATATGCTACTATAAATAATGCAGATTATAATGAAAAAACCAGAAGGTAATAAAGAATTTATAACCAAAAGATTTATATGATAGGAAAAGTTGAAAAATGTAATAATAGAAGAGCTTCCTACCATAATATCAAATGAAAGAAACATCCAGTTAAGGAGTCAGAAGAACAACTGAGATAGGAATATTAAAATCTCTGAGAAGTATAATAAGTAATAAGTGAAGTATCCCAAAGATATTTTTTAAATAGTAACAAATGTGTACTATTCTGAATAATTTTTTAATCTGTCTGAAGATAATTCCAGCAGGATTAATATGTTTTTTGAGCAGAGATGATTTGCCTCTGTACTCAAATATGTGTGAAGTATTGGACAGCAGAGGAAAGTAGCGTACAGTGCCTCTCTGAACTGAACCAGCTCACAAAGTAGGGAAAGATAGGCAGGAAATATCCCAAGGAGAAAATACTAAGAAGAAATATGAAAATGAAATAATAAATATGAAACTCAGATGACTATTACTATCAAGGAAGATCAAGTGAGAATGATATAAACTCAAATATAAATAAGAAAATTTTAAAATGGAAGGAAGTCCAAAATAATAACAAACCTTGAATAATTATCATAAGCAATTGTTTCAGACAAAGCAAGTATAGTCTGAAAAAATTACTTCTGGAGAAGGGCATTCTGTAGCGTGACAGAAAATCCACTACATTTTAAGTCATGTGAAATCATAAAGTTTAATTACACCAACAAATGTTATAATAATATTGAATGACATTTAAATAAATCAGAGGAATGAAACACGATAAAATAAAAATCCTCATTACATTATATATAAAAACCACTGTTTTAAAAGACCAAAGCAAGTATCGAAACAACTCATAGTATAATATCAGTAAGTTACCCAGGAAGCTCAGAGCAGTAAACCAGTTATATAAGCCCATATCAAGAAAAAAGAGACTCAATTAAAGAGTGGTGAATACCAAAATACCCCAAAAACAATAAGAGGGAAGAATAAAGTTTGTGATCAGGAAGAAAACAATACCCTGAAAACTGTATGGAAGAATAAAGTCAGTTCAGTGAATAAATTAAATGTTCCAAACTAAACCTCAGTCGAGATAACACCAAGTACCTTGGTTTACCCAAGAATGAGGAAGGAAGACCAGAAGAGTGAAGACTAGACGAGGGACAAGAATGAAGACTAGAAGAGGGACAAGAATGAAGACCAGAAGGAAGATACGAAGAAGGACAAGAAAGAAGACAGGAGGAGAGGAAGAAATAGTATGAAAGAAACACCGTAGTAAAACCTATTATTATATAAACTACTATCAACCCCAAACCCACAAAAACTATGCAAAAGAAAGTATAACATACCCAAAATCCTATAAAAATGTAATTATTGAGAAAACTAAACTGCTGTATAGCGTTATAAGAAGTGAACCGACTAAAGCTATTGTGTAATAAAGAAAATAAACTAGTCTTAACGGTCCATGATTACTAAAGGTCTGGTCTGAGATAATAAGACTCAAAATATCAGAACCAACAGTGAAAGTGAATTTATGTAAGTGTTTTTTTTTTTTAAAATGCAATAAACTTAAAGTTGGTGATACTATAACTTATCAGTATGCTATATCACAACTTTGATATCTAATAATAAACAGCATAATAAAATAATAAAATGGAAGGTTTCCAGTATTTTATTATTTTAATGTAAATCTTTATTTACAAGACATTTGTAAAAAAATGATAATAAATAGAGTATGGGAGTTAATGTTTACTGATGTAGGGGATCACAATAATAATGGTTTAAACCAGAAAGGACTGGCATTAATATAGTATTAATAAGTGTAAAATGTTTAAATAGACTGTTTAGTCACAGTCCTAAAATCAGTGTGTTAATAAAATGTATTTGTAAGGGTTATTAGAAAATAAGATTTATGTTATGTGTTTTAAAAAGAATTATGTTTGATAAATAATAGCCTACATACCATTAATAATGTTCCAATAGGTATGCTATGCTAACTCAAAAATAGTTAAAAGATATATGTTCAAATCATGTCTGCAATATGTTCAATTATGCAGATTGCTAAACAATGTTCATAATTAATTATTTTAATAACTGTAGTGTTAATTAACTACTACACCACACAATAATTTATAAACCATGTTATTTTCATATAATAGTAATTATGTAAAGTCAGAGGAGGAGTTAAGTTTAAATTTATTTGAGAAAGAAAGAAATATAAAATTCTAAAATCTAGGCCATTTGGTGAATTCACAGAACCAATATAAACTAGTATAATTTACTTATAAATCCTGTAAATTACCAAGATTTAGATAAGGTAACACAGTTAAACACTACTGGGAATGATCTTATGAATTAAAATGATAATAAGGAAATATACCTTAAAACCTTGTAAACTTTCAAAATATATAAATTAATTAATTTTAAAGAGCAATGTCAAATTTACAGATTAACACAAAAAACCAGTTCAAAGGTGTAATTTATATGTATTTAAGGAAAGGAAGAGGAATATGACTAATTAAAATTTATTATAATAGTATTAATAATATTTAAAATGGAGGAATTTTGTATAAAGACGGAAATCCAATTTTGAGCCTATATTTCCAAAGTGTGAACAAAATTTGTTAATTTCCACAAAATGTCTACAGATATGGACTATAATACATCAATTTAAAGGGAATGAGATGGTTAAACCGATAATAAGGTTCATAATTCATAAAAGTGATGAATAAAATCGATAAATTCCAATTATAATGTAATATTTTATCATGTGTATGGGAAGTCGAAAAATGTTAACAATACTTTTTCAAAGATTAACTGGGCCAGATTTATGACCAAGTTAATTAGTCTTTTGTCTTTTGTTGAACATCAAGCTGGACAGTTGTGTAAAGAACGTTTCTTTAAATCGAGAAAAATGGTACTAGCGTTTAGCCATTGAAATAAGTGAACGAGAGTTAGACGGATTAGACACTTTTTAAAGCTAAAGCTGTTAATACATTCACGACAATAGTGAAAACAAACACTTAACTCCATAATACGAGTGATAGAAACAAATAAAACATTATATTTAAACTGATTCATTCTACAATCCTAACCACATCTTGAGGATTTTAACCCACAGAAGAGAACACATTCAAAATAAACTAACTAACACAAGTTTACACAGAACACTTTGCCAGAATACACCAAATAACTTTACAGACATATTACACCAGTGCGGGGACATTTCAAACCTTAATGAAGGTAATTTTATTGTGATTTTCTGACACGACGCATTGGCAGTAACCTGGACCAACCCGAGTAGCGGCCATCTTGAAAACGAAATCTGCTTACTACATCGCAGTGGCGTCAGTCTTCAATGGTTCGAAAACATTCAAACACATTACATATAAGAATTATTTAAATTCCATTGAATAATAATTATTGTATTTATTTTTAATTGTTAATGTTATACTTTCTCGTCACCCTTCTCTGACTATTAATTCTAATCGCTCAAAGAACCTGTCTTTTAATATAATATATCATAAATTTTGTTCTGTATGACACAATCGATAATTCCCGAGACAGAGTCGATAATTGCTCTCCATCGATAAAATATCGATTCTTTATTTAAATTGTCAATAAATATTTATATTTCCATTATTTCGTATCTGTTACTTATTTCACAGGATAATTTAAGGGTATTTATAAGGCTGAAGGACTTAAGTAAGAAGAATATATTCTATTTTGAACAAGATATTGGACCAGTCAGAAAAATCACCTATCGATTATTAACTGGAGTTAATCTATTTAACTCCAGACTTTTTTCAAATCTTCAAGAAGTGCTCGACGGTCAATAAATACCTACCTGTTATTAAAATTTTACAAGAACCTTTTAAAACAGATGTATTTATCATTTAAACACACTTATTAACATAACAAAATTATTTTATTATTTGAAAATTCTATTTTTATTGAATTTTCCATTTTATTTTTATTCTTTTGTAACGACCGGCATACAGAGGTCTTCTTACAATATATATATATATATATATATATATATATACATATATATTGTAGCATAACAAAGTTATCACGTTAAACATTTAACTTAATGCAACATAAATAAAGAAGAAAAGTTCCATAGTGAGTGAGAAGAATGAATTGTTTTAAGGATTAAACTAGAAACTGTATATTAAGTCAACAAAATGTTAATAAGAATGAAAAATAATAAAGAAAACCATTGATCAAAATAACTTACTATGTAAAAACCCAATAAACCAGCAGTATACCCAGTAGATTGGGGTAGCAGTAAAAAAGGGAAAGAAAAAAAAAGGAGATAAAAGGGTGAAAACAATATTAATAATGGAAATTTATAAGGTCAAGAAGCAGAGGAACCACAAGACCAGAAATTTACTAATATAATAATGGAGAAAGGACAAAATATGTCAAGATTCCTACAAAGAACCTAGAAACAAGAAGAGCTATTCCAAAAATGTTAATAATGGAATACATTCCTTTGAACTAAATTAAAACCAATATATTTAGACCCCGTAACTCAAGTTACAAGATGCAATCCAAAGAAAACCGAATTCTAAATTAGATATAAGTATACTATGTAAAAAATTATTTAAAGGACTACCATTAGTGTAGACAATAATAAGTGACACACTATAATAAAGTATAGTGTAAGAAATAGAAATCCATTAAAAAGACTACCATCAGTGTAGGGAAATACTATATAAAAAATAAAAGACAGTCTAATGACTAAGGTTAATTTTAATAATAAAAGTGTTTTAAAAAAATTAAGTAATATAAGATTGTAATAGGTATAAGACGTTTTTATTTCATTGTGTTACCAAGACACTTATAGTAAGTGAAAGAGACAGTTAATAACTGAAGGTGTCATTAGTTATAAGATATTTTTATTTCATTGTGTTATCAAAATAGTTATAGTGAACACAAGAGACAGTTAATAACTGAAGGTGTCATTTGTTATAAGATATTTTTATTTCATTGTGTTATGAAAATAGTTATAGTGAACACAAGAGAGTTAATAACTGAAAGTGTTATTAGGAATAAGATGTTTTAATAGGATTAGGTTTGTGATAAAAGGAAACATAAAATCAAAGGACAGCCAATGACTGAAAATATTGCTGATAATAAGATGTTTCCATTATAATTCTATATGTATAAAAAAATAATAGGCATAAGATGTTTTTGTTATGTTTAAGTGATATAAAAAAAAAGTTAGTAGATATAAGATATTCTGTTGTATTTAAAATCATGTTATTTAATTTTCAAGTTTGTAAGGCAGAGAGGCAAGTAGGAATTAGGAATATAATAATTTATTTAAAACTGTAAACCATATGAAAGGTACAAAGCAAATTAGCTAAGACACCACACTAGAAAAAACAGACTAGTAATGTAAACCAAAACTATCTATCAGAGAATCAAACTACATAATAGGGGATAGAATTCAGTACATACAACACAGAAATTGAAAATATAGTTAGTACAGATACAATTAATAACGAATAGAATGACAAAGGAAAGAAAATTAACTTCCTTTGGAAACAAATAATACTAGGCCTATAATGGTAATCAAATCAGACTAAACAGTAAATTAATCAATATTGAAGTGTTTTAACAACAAAATTATTAACAACAAAGATAATCACGTAGTTATTAAGATTATTCCATGGAAATATTATCAGAAAAAACACTTAAAAACCAATTAAACACTAAATTTGTACAAAATATGAGGCCTACAATAATTATAAAAAATTGTAATTTTTGGGCTTAAATGAACTTGAAACAAACCCAGCTATATATCCAAATATGTAAAATTAATTAATCAATATTGCTGAGTAGTTAGATTTTTGTAAAATTAAGAAATATTTGAAATACAGTAAAAAATAAGAAAACTTAATATGTATATTTAGATGATGAACCAAATCTGAGACATGTACTTTTATAAATAAACAATAGAAAGAGGAAAAAGACATATCACAAATTACCCTAAAACGACGACGTTCAGAGTTTAGTCTATTGTTAATCGTGAAGACGACTAGTTGAGAATGTACTAACAGAAGATTGAAAAAGTATAATTTTGTGCAAAACCGTGAATGTGGCTATGAAGAGTGTAACAGAGGTTAACTAAAATGAAAATAACATTAACAGTTAATAACTAACACCTCACTAATTCCGAACAACAGTAATAACACCATCTAATACAAGCACAAGAAATCAACGGCCATTTTGAGAAGATTTTGGACCATATTAGCAGAACACGAATACACATATTTGAACACCGGACACTTCACCAGTAACCCATCCCGAAACGACATCGCAGGAGAAGAGAGAACACTCTACACTATATTCCTGGACCAACACTACTTCGCAGAGAAGGGAATATTCATTTATTTCTGCGGGAGAAGCTCAACCAGTTCCAGCAGTGCATAGCAGAGAAAACCGAGGTGACGGCGGCCATACTGAATTTCCAAACGAGCCAAGTACACTGCCAGCTTGAAGCGAGTGACGTCATTTCGACGAATGGTTCGATATTACTTTTCATAATTGACTATTTAAATAATAATATTGTTTTATTTCAGCCATAATAATTTAGTTTAAAAATATCTGTAAGACTGTATCTTGTTCCTTGCCCTCTGACCATTTCGACTCGCTAAAAGAATCCTAATTAATTAACCTTGTAAAAAATATATTTTGTCAATCTTGTTCGCTACCGACTGGAGCAAATAATCAGCCAATGCCTGGGCCATGCGCAGTCTGAATGGCGCATAATTTTAAATGTCAATAAATGAACATCATTATTCAGTTATAAGAGTTGTATTTATTTGTATAATGAATGTTAGCTATTTTTTCTCCTAAAAAACTAATTTACAGTAATAAAAAATAAATATTTGAGAGAAATAAGAAGAGCAAAGTCAGAAGAGAGAGAATCAACAGATCTGACTACACAATTAAATTATTAATAGAAACAAATAGATTCGAACGACAAATTCATACTTATTAAATAGGAAATAATTAAAGTACACATTCAATTAATTAGTTATTTATTAATTAATTGAATTAACCAATTAAACAAAAACAAAAACAAAATATATATATATATAAGTAAACTTTTATACTTACAAAATTTTTCTTTAATTCTCAACCAATCACACTTTATTATAATACCTTATTTATATTTAATTTATTCTTTGTAATTGGTGAATCCAAAGTGGAGCTGTATCATCGGCGAGTTCAACACCGAGATTCAGACAACATTTATTAGTATCGCAATAATTCTTGCTATCTATCATAATCTTTATTTTATTTATATTTGTAAAGATTTATATTACAATATATATATATATATATATATATATATATATATAATCCGTAAAGCTCTGATTTTAATCTCGACGGCATTCGTCAGACATGTTAACCGTAATTGCAACGTTTTTCTCAGAGGCGTATTAGTAAGCTGCTTTTTCGAAAGAACGTAAGAATTTCTAATTCATATTGGCTTACAACTCCGTGTAGCAGTTATAATGATATAAGAAATATTTAAACTTTTACAAAAGGCACTGGTCATTCATGACGGGTCTGTTCACTAGCTGCCTGGTGACAGGTCTGGTCTCATTCATTGGAAATGAAGAAGCAAGAACAGTTCACAAGTGGGAATAACTGGTTTTTTGTCAAACGGGAGTGTGGGATACTATTCTATACCCGAAAATTGTCAGTATAATAATGTAGTGAATCCTATACGTTAGCTACAATAAACTATGTAAAAACCTTCCTGTTCGAGCTAATTTATTTTCTTGCTCAATGAATTTCTGTTTTAAAGTTAACCTTTATTTCCCTTCATAAATCACTTACAGGGGTGTGACACGAACATATGCTTTCATAGAAGAGAAATGCACCAGCCTCTCCACCCCAAATCCATTCTCACGTACACGACGGTGGGTCCTGTTATGCCAAGCAATCCACTCCAAGGTTGTGGTAACAAATCCCTTCGGCGGAGTGGATCGGAAAGCAAACGAGAGATGGCGGTTCTGGCAAGGCAGTCTAGGGTATCCTGGGTCCTGGCCTGGCAGGATGGTGCACATCAGCATCTAGTGTGGAGGCGGAGGAGGCTATAGTAGCCCAACGGCTGCACACGTGTGCTGAGTCAGTTAGCCTACTGCCCCGGGCAGAGAGAGCTCGTCAGCTGAGGTAAAAGTAACTCTCTAGGGGAAGAGCACCCTGAAATCAAAGTTGCTAGTCCTCAAGGTTGGGGGCTGGATCGGAGAATTCACATATCCCATCTGTCAAACTCTTTTATGTGCAGAAACATAATACAAAAAGGAGGCCTTCACTCAGTAATGAATTGTTGTGCCGCTGAAGAAGAAGAAACCTCTCACAGCCCAATAGATTTTTATTAAATTCCATGCCCTTTCCTTCGGCAATACTAGGTCCCGATTATAAAGGGTCTTTCTCGTTCAGTTTTTACGCCCATATATTTTGTGGCATTGACATAACGTGTCCCACTAATCCCTCAGTACTGCACACATCCTAGAGGCTGATACTGACATGTAACAGATATAATAGACTGCTGTCAGTAAAGCAAATAAGTAAAGATATAATACATTTGACTAGATCCAGTACTACTATACATAATCCAGTACTATCTGCATGTAGTGAGTGTAAACCCACAAAAACCGCAAATTCCCACATGGAGATGCTACACGGCAAGTCATCACAGCAATTAATTAGACATACCCCTGTGCTGTGGGGGTTCTACAGGCTACAAGAAGGGTACAAGAGCTTTGTATTAGTGAAGAAATCAATTGGATGAGGGAAACGAGGCCTCTGAGTATAAACTCCGATTCATTTAGGTTGGGGGTTGCTGCAACTGACTTGCACTCCTTTCCACGAGAAACATTCTTTGCCGCCAAAATTAAACGAACCCTCTTAATTAATTTCGAATACGACAATTTACTTTATTAACGCTTAAAAAGAACGTGAATATCCAAACAAGCAGCGAAACTCGGAATGATTAACGCAAATAATACCGTACTTTGTATGCGTCGATACATATGTTGTGTTTGCTACAGTCCGCGAATACAAATATCGCTCGGATTGCTTAAGAATTCACGAGAAAAATCTGTTGTTATTCTTCGCACAATGGCAGGAAACGGAGAGAGAAAAATATGTTTTTTCTTTTGAATATATTGAGGCGGGGGACCGCCGTTTGTAAACTGATATTCGTTCCAGCTGGCTAATAACACGACGACGTCTATTCGCCGCGACCAATACTACTAAAGGGTTATATAGGCCTATGTGTGTGCGCGCGTGTTTCTGTTTGTTTACAAGACGAGACCAACCTTTTATTCTTTCTACCCTTTTTCCTAGTACGCTTACATTTAGCTTTATTTTACATAATATTGGAATTCGTTACAGTACGTGCGTTTGTTATTCCGATTTTTCGTTCGTTTTTGCATTGCATTTCTCTGTTGGTTCTTTTTTCGCATTGTACAGAAACAGACTGGTGAGTTTTTGTTCATACGACCTATAGCTTTGATGCGTGCGGCGTGCAAATGTATGTAGCCTATTCATTTCTATATGTACTTATAGTATGTATACAAACACGTGTTCTGTTTATAGGCTCCGTGCAAAATATTCTGCACGGTAATGTAATTCTCTCGTTTACGAAAGCAAATCTGAACAGGTAAATAGATTTGGCCACTGAATATATAGATGAAATAAATATTTTATTAAATGCCACGTTCCTCTTATAGCCTGACAGATTTTGTGCTTGTAGCTTCTCTCTTCCTCGGCGGTGGTAGCGATTTAAAAAGTAATGAATTGTATGGTGAATGCCTTTCTGTTCTGTTTCACCCACGTATGGTGGGTGGGCGGGCTACAATTTCAGAAAACAGGACGATCATACTAAGAAGGCTAAAAACTGACTAACCCAGTGTGACTTCTTAAACGGGCTGTGGAGCTCACTAACGTCTAGCTGTACCTTTTCCTATCCAGGATGTGTAAGACGCACAATGCTGGGGAGAACAACACATTGTTAACTTTGAGAAGTTTTAAATTTAAGTAATTCAAGATAATGTGAGAAGGATCTTCTTCAAGGATCTTCGAAGGATCTATGAATGTGAGAATAGGTTGCCTTTTTTGGTATATGTTAATTCGTTACATTTGTTTAAAGTCCAAATTTTGTAGTAAAAAATGTTCCACAACTACCATATGTACTCTACTGATGGAAGCACTATGAAAAGCTATGCTGGATTTGCACAATGATCTGCACATTAATGAAAAAATTACTACTAATAATGTCACGTTAACTAATGCAAGTAAACGAATAAAAAACGAGTAGTTCTAATACTTTGGTTATTTATCATTGCTTTTAAAGTTCACTTAAGTTTTCCGCCAAAAGCAGAATCGATTGCTCAATAATTTCATTTTTTAACAATACTTTCGAATGCTGTTATGGATGAAGTCTTTACGGTAATTGCTTAGAAACTGGGGCTCACAAAATTTACAGTTATCACAGTTCCATAGATAATTGGGAATGGTATTACTCAATCTTTTACGATTAAATAAAATATTAAATTCATATATTTAAATTATTAAAAAAAAATGAGAGGACACTGGTAGGGACACCGCTAAACAAACCGAAAATAAGTTATGGCCTATAGGTTAAGCTTACAAAATATCTCACAGGTTAATGTAGTTGTTAGGCTCCTTGATAGAGCGGCAGTGTTGTCCCCTGCTGTCTCCTCCACCGTTGTGCGTCTTACACGTCCTGGGTAGGAAAGGTACAGCCAGACGCTAGTGTGGAGGACGGGAATAATATGCGTAACATCTGTTTCTTCGAAAAGATTATTTCCAAACTTGTGGACTTATGTACATTATTTTCTTACTTATATAGGTAGAAAAATTAAATAACTAATAGAACCTGTGGAAACGAGTACAAACCGGATAACATCGTAGGGTAATACTGGTCGACTAAAGCATAGTAGGCTACTATTCACACTATCTTCCTCGTATGTCAAATAGCTAACTTAAGCAGCTAAGCTGTCTTTCTTAAACTACCTCGATGGTTCAAAAAGGGACTGTAACTATGTTTATCAGAATAAAATTGAGAAAACTCAACACAGTGGGTAGACCCAGGAAAAGATGTCTGAAGGATCTTCGAAGGCGTGATATGAAGATGAATAATAATAGTAATAATAATAATTTTCTACGGGCATATTCAAAGAATGAATCCTGACAGACTAACAGGGAAACTTTTTCAGAAAGTTCAAAATGCCCAATACGTGGTTCAAAGAAACAGAAAAAGACATAAAAGAATTCCAGATTACTAAAGAAGACATTTAAGAACGCTTACCACTCAAAAAGAAATAAAAAATGTCCAAGGTTTTCAGAAAAACTCCAAGTAGAGGTAGGTGCCATCTGGATTGGCGAAAGGAGGCAGAGACATCGATCAAGAATCAAGAAGATATGGGAGAGGAGGAAGAGAGAAGAAGGTGAGAAGAACCAGTTGAATCAAACGTAGTCCACAGTGGCTCATACGAAAACAAAAAATAATAATAATGGATACTTTTTACCGCCTAAGCAGTCTACGAATTAGGCAGGGTGGACGTACAATGAACGTAATGTGGCTTTTACTCATGCATTATTACCTTATGATGTTATATCATTTTCTCGATTCTACAGCCTAAGTCGACATGGTGACTGAAAAATGCACCTTGATTTTATAGTGCCCCCGTGAGTTATCATTATATAAGAATTATTGTAGGCCTATAGAGAAATATCACATTTATGTAAAAAAAAACTGACAATGAAGTTTATTCTATTTAGAATCTCAAATGGATACTGATAGATGGAGGAATTATTTTTCAGGTATGGAGCCACCTGAAATGAAATTACGCTAACATCCTTATCAATCGAAAACATCAAAGTCTGTAGAAAAACAAAGGGTACATTCATGCATTTACTCACCAGCAAAAAGAGAAGCAACAGAAGTCGCCTCCACAGTAAGTTTCCAGACGATGTCTCCATGATATCCAGTTCTCAGTGTCCGTATACTAACACAAACACAACTGACTTGATGACACTTGTGTTCACTTCGCTACAAACACTCGTTGGATGATAACACTGATCATATATATGTATTACGTGCACAGCTTGCAGCTTACAGTACCTACAACTGTTACCGTACGCTGTTACTGTACGTAAACGGAACGTAACAGAGCTTCCACACTAAATCACTGCAGTTACTGTAACTGTTGTCGCTGCAGGTTTACCAACTGGAGATCCTCTTCTCTTGTGGCCTCACCATCCACTGAAGCGAAAAGAAAACATAAGATGATGTCTATAGAGTGGACTAAAAACTATAGTTTACGTTGTGTGAGTGTGTGTGTGTGTGTGTGTGTTGGGTGAATTACTCATGCTCGTAATGAAAGAATAATTTTTAATAAACCTAAACATCTGTTTTCTGTATGCTATATGTGAGCGTGCGTGTATGTATTGGGTAAATATATGCTCATCCTCGTAATGTAAGAATAAATTTTAATGAACTTAATAATCTACATTCTGTAAACTGTATGTGAGTGTGTGTATGCGCGCCTTAAATTTTTTTACAGTTTTTCTTTTTAACTTATTAATTATTAATGTTCTTGTAATCTATAAAATAAATAAAAAATTGCTAATGACAGCTAATATAGTTTACTGCCTGAAAAACGTCTGTTTAGTAAGTACGAACATATCACATGACTACACTAGACTATGCAGGGCCTATATTGCAGCTAATTACCAAAAAATGGCTTCCTGTTAATGTTATATATTATTATGTTACTTTTATCTCACAGACATTATACATTATTATACACTGCTGACATAGGGAACATAGGGAATAATAATACATTAGAAATAATTAAAATTGCTATTAATGGTAATGGCGGTGGTGGTAGTGGTGGTGGTGGTGGTGGTGGTGGTAGTAGTGGTAGTGGTAGTGGTAGTGGTAGTAGTGGTAGTAGTAGTAGTAGTAGTAGTAGTAGTAGTAGTAGTAGTATAATGTTTCGGTTGTGACTCTGGGTCTGTCTGTGTGTGTGTGTGTGTGTGTGTGTGTGTGTGTGTGTGTGTGTGTGTGTGTGTGTGTGTGTGTGTGTGTGTGTGTGTGTGTGTGTGTGTGTGTGTGTGTGTGTGTGTGTGTGTGTGTGTGTGTGTGTGTGTGTGTGTGTGAAAGAACTTAGACACAGGTAGTATAAACTTTCAGATTGGCAAATACCTAATTTTATAAAATGAATTTGAACTCCTTTCTAATATAACAGATTATGGGTATTTTGAAGATAACATTTGCTACAATGTGAGAGGTATCAAAATAAGCTTCGAGGCGACTGCGGTATTGCCATGTCGCTTCACTCCCCGCCCTCCACGCCATTGCCATAAGTGTAACGTGCGACAACGCTGTTGGGCGAGGGGCGAGGAAGAGCTGTTAGTACTGCGAAACCTCGAAGCTTATTATGCTAAGTCCCGTACTATAACTAAATCACTGCACTTTATAGGCCTACATTATGTGTATGTGTGTACGTAGTCCTATGTACGTGTGTAACAAATGTATCTTTGAAATTCTTGAAAACTTATTGTGTCATAAAATAATTTATTTCTATTCATATTCGGTTCTTACGTTATTTTATTAATAATAAATACATAGAATGATATAAAATATTATGTTATATTTCATACCATATCGTATATTATTATATACTTTAGGTCTAAATAATCATTATTATTATTATTTTTTTTTTATAAATATCAAATCACTTTTAGTCTAATTTTGAAATGCTGTTTAGTAGTCTGGGGTTATAAGGGCAGGTATAGACCCCGATCGGAAGATTGAGGGAATTTAAAAACGAGGGACTCTTAAAAATTAGAAGAGAACTGAAAGATACGCTTTTTTAACTCGTATAAGAATAATGACGGTCTTATTGAGATAGATCAAATATGCCTACAGCATACAGATAATTTTTAGAATATGGTTTTGAAAGCGAAGATGAGTTAAAAGAAGTTATCACAAAATAGACGAACACAATTGACGGAGAACAGTGATAATGACTGGAGAAGAAAGCTAGTATTATATTTTGGAAGTGCTTAAATCTAAGTGGTGACCATGTAGAAAAATACGTACAGACGCCGAAGGCATGTTTTGTTCACATATTTGCGGCAGAATGTGTTGGCTCCGTTGGCGAGATCCATCAAAATGATGAATAGAGTCTGTGACAGTGAAGACGTTGACATTTTCGATCAGAATACTAATGCCTTTGGAATGAAGGCAATGAAGACACTGGGTGTGAACAAATAGTTTGACTTTAACTAGGATACCTATCCGCTTTATAAATAGGCATGTGTGCGTATATTCGTGTTACTTGTTGCATTGTTTTATATACGTATAGTATATACCCTGTGTAGTTTGTACGTCAAAGTTAGATAGAGTGCATTCATCATCAAAGTATTCATACTGTTGTACATAGTATACAGTCATTCTGTTTCGTTTTAGATAGGCATATTCAAGTAGTTTGGAATGGCTATAAGAGGTGAAGCCATCAAAATATAAAATAAATGAGTGAAATTATTATTATTTTCTTCTTATTATTATTATTATTATTATTATTACAGTAAACTGCCAATGACAACGTTCTGTGTACAGACTACATGAACTGGGTCACCAATACTACACCTTAAAGATATCTACCAACAAAACAAAAGTTTACGGAAAGATTCCAGTACACTCAAAGATTATTATGGAACAGACCTCAAATTTTAACTATTTAGGTTGTTATATAAGTTTTGATGTTGACAAAGACATACAGAATAAAGTCAATAGACTTCAACACATATGTGGAACTATAAATAGAACACTGAAAAATAAAACGAGGCGTGAGGCAAAATTAACATTCCACAAAACAATGGCTGTTCCAGGGCTATTTTATGGCAGTGAATCTTGGATTACAAAACAAAGTGATAAAAGCGACATACAATCAGCAGAAGGGTTGAGATTTTTAAGAGGGGTTAAAGGATGCACAAGAAGGGATCATATAAGAAATTATGATCATATATAATCTAAATGAAAAAATTGAAAAATACAGGGGGAAAATGGAGACAGCATTTAAGTCGCATGTATGAACATGGAATACCAGTAATAGTAAACAAGTAGAAGCCTTCTGGAAGAAGGGATATAGGAAGGCCAAGACTGAAGTGTAGAAGAAGAACTTTCGATTATCCGCGTCGCGGATTATCCGAGGGAACCCACGAACTTTTCTTTATAAGCGGAAATAAATTTCAGATGAATAATAAAGCTTCTGTTCTGCTAATCCTAATACACTACTTTATCACTCTGAGGAACCGATTGTGTCACAGCTATTGTAACAGGTACAGTATTGTTCGTCGCTAGGCAGTTATGGGTTATCAGGGCTTATATAGTCTACTTTACTGCGACAGTGGGAACATTTAATTTTCTCAGTAAAGTATGTTTGACTGTACTTGGTACCCTAAGGTTGAAAGCCGTTGTACTAAATTTTCAACTACTACTCCTTAAAGGATGTGAAAAGTTGGATATTGACGTTGAACGTCACCTGTGATGTTTATCGACAGGTCGGTCAGTAGTAGCTTCACTGACAGTTTTAATTCGCATATTTGTGGTAATTCATTCTTGAATCTAATCCCTGCTGCGCATGAAAACGTGGGAGAGTTCACTTGGATTTTGGATGGGGTACGTATAGCCTGTAGCCAGTAACTTCAGAAATACACAGATAATACACGTAATTTTATCGTAAATACATATATAAATAATATATACACGTAATATACGTAAATACAGATATACACGTAAATACATAAATACACTATTTATCAGTACAACTTCTGACGAAATGTCAGTTCGTGTGAATTAGTATTTAAACTGCATAGAGAATGTGATTATTATTAGTTGCACAGTTTCAGTATGTATATATTGCTAATTATTGGTAGGCCCTAATACACAGATTTCGCACGATCCCTTGACGAGCGTCGTAACGGGATTTTACTGTATTGCTCTACTTTAAATAAACAGTTAATGTTAATAATGTATTTTCATTACTTTCTCCTCTTCTTTGTACACATTGGGGATTATCCGCGTAATTCGATTATCCTTTCGAATAATCGGCGATCATGCCACCCAATCGGTAGTTTACTGTATTATTATTATTGTTGTTGTTGTTATGATTAAAGCAAATTACAGCAGAAAATAAAACAAAAATATTCAAAACCATTGTTATGAGTATCTTGACTTACGGCTCAGAAGTTTGGACTACCAATAAACACATAAGAACAACATTAACGACAGCAGAGATGGACTTTTGGAGACGTTCGACAAGAGTATCCAGACGTGAGAAAATTAGAAATGAAATTATTGAGGACAGAATGAATGTGAAAAATTCAATTATTGAATTTATTCAAACAAAAAAATTTCAATGGTATGGACACACAAAAAGAATGGAACAAGAAAGACTGCCAAGGAGAGTTATGGAACGGACCCCACCAGGAAGAAGGAAAAGAGAAAGACCACCTATCAACTGGATTGAAGAAATTCAGACTATATTGAGGGAAAGAGAAATTGAAGAAGATCTTTGGATGGACAAGCAGCAGAGGAAGATGAGAATTCAATCAATTCTGTAATTTTTGGTTCCTGAAAAGGTGTAAACATTGTACAACTCGTGCAGTATTAATATTATACTCCCTTAATAATTATTACTATTTATTCTGAAAAGTTACAACAGAACCTATTATATAACATACCACGTAATTAGAGAACACGCATAAAAAGTATACTTTATAATCTTTATAACAACACTACTTTGAAGTGTAAAGCACAGAGATATAAATCTTTAGCAGCAATATTAGTGTGTACTTTAAAACGTGCAGAATAATTCGTTTACAGCCATATCGCTTTTTTACTATGTGCCAGGGACAGTTAAAAACTTAGCTGCACTTTTTTTCCTAAAAGAGTTGTTTTGATAAGGGTTATGGTAGCAGTGATAAACTTTTTCTGTCAGCTGTAGTAACGATTACTCCATTGTTAACCGCGAAACATGTCACGTCATTTGCAAGTAGCGTCCAAATTAGAAACCCGTGAAGTAACATTGGACAAGTAACTGTGGACAAGAATGTGTAACATTTTCACATCAGGCCATCATAAAGTGGTTCGAAAAGGCCGCACGGATATCGAGGACGTTTACCGGCAGGTAAGCCCAATAACATTGACAACGGGTGACAACGCTGGACGAGTTCACCAATTGTTTCTTGCTATAGGATAACCACAGTGAACTATATTGATAAAGCCTTGGATATTTTGCATAGTACACTACATCACCTCTGAGCATCTGCAAGGTTGAAAAATGGCTTGTTTACAGAGAGAAGAATACGCGTCACGAAGTAACTTCTTGAAAAATGTGAGTGGGAGTAGTAAGAACATCCTCCTTACTGTCTTGACCTTATGCCACATGATTTTCATGTGTTCGGTCCTGTGAAAGAGACTCTAAAGAATCGGTGATATCACAGTGATGAAGAAACCGAAAAGTCCTAAAGCGCGGCAGTTATTACTATCGACTGTTGGACGGGATTATTCAGCAATGGCGTCGAAAAAATCCTGTCATGTTACATTCAATAAACTTTGCGATTTTGTAGAAAAATAGATCTTCAATATTGAACTTTCAAATAAATAAACAAATTTTTATAACTATTTCAAATTTATTTTTCTTAACTTGCAGGTCATCATAAAACTTATCCTTTCCGTGTGCTGGTTTACCTTCTTCTGGTGCATATGCCTAGATTATTCACATTAGCGAGTTTTGTAACTCAATGTTTGTTAAAAGAATTCTCTCAGATACATACTCGACCTTGGTTATTACACTTGTATATTTTTTTATACTTATATATTTGTATATTTTTTAAACGAACTATAGAAATGACTATATTACGGAGGGTACTAGGAAAGACAAGGTACGATAGGTTACCAAACAATAGTATAAGAGAAACGTGTAATGTAACAGATATTAATTCTTGGACTGCGGAAATAAAAAGGATGTGGAATGAACACATATCAAAAATGGATGATACAATGCTAGTGAAAAGACAACCAACCAAACTCAAAGAGGAGGATTGGTCGGCCGAGGAAGGGCAGAGTCCTAACAAGGAAGTTAAGCATTTTGTTATGCTAGTGCACCTGACTATTTGGCTGCATCCTCGTATATAATGCAATGTCTGCTCTCTGCCGGCAGTTCATAAGCCAATGCATAAGATATCGCACATAACGATCTATAGATTATCAGGATCAAAAATCGCCTTTAAGATTATATTCTGTTTCTCCTGTGATAAATGTTTCCCGCATTTCACTCCAAACTCACGCAAACAAAACGGCCTAACCGAATAATTAAATGAAATGACGCAATAGTAAGTTAATTTTACAGTAGGACTGTGGAACATTTAAGAACGCTGCTTGTGCGCTGCTGCGTCAGTTTATTAGTTATAGAAACCCTAGCAACAGACGTTTTATAAATCTCGAAAATGCGTAATAACGCAAAACAAACAACAATGCCAAAGCTATAACGAAAATATCTCGCACTGTTTGCGAATTAAGTAATAAGTGGTTCCAATTTTCTTCAAGTGTAGAAGAGAAAACAACACAAAATAATGAGGCCGTGTATATTTGTACAGCTCACAGAATTAGGCTAAGATATGGTCTATATTAAAGAGGTTCAAGAATATGTTACTTCTTACAAGATATCAACATTCACGCAAACAAATGTGTGTTAAAAATATAAACTCCTGTCTGTGTGTAATTGAAGTAGCATAAACAAATAACAAAATAAGTGAGTTTAAAATTCTGGGTTTTTAGACGGTCGCTTTCTTCTCGCAATCCCGAGTGAACGCTACTTTTCTACTTAGCATTTCAGAACTGGCTTTGAACAGAGGCCTCGTTATACTCGAGAGAAAATACGTAAGCCCACACTCCACTGTGCGTGCAAAGAAGTGCATACCCTAATTTTATCTTTACTTTTCATTTCAAGGTATTTGCCTAGGACGTATTTCGTATTACTTCCCCAGATACTCTGACGCAGTGGTGTATCTAGAATATGGTTGGGGGGGTGGGGAGATCGGGTCAAAAGAAAAAAACAAGTCAAGACTAATCATTATATTTAATGTGGCTGAAATAAGCGCCATTTGAGTAAACGGTAAGAATACAATAACAAGACGCGTTATTGAAACATTGTTTACAAGATAGGGCCTACTTATAGTTTGAATCGATTTTCCTATAGGCTTATTTCATATTTCAAACGTATAAGCTAATGCTGTGTAATAAACCTGTTTGTATATTTAAAAAAGAGTTACTACTATATTGGCGTACATAGCTGCAAAAACAATAAAACAGCCTACAAATAATTAAGAGATTAATTATCTCAACAAAATTTGTCACCGTTTTCGTCAAAATTGTCGTATCAACAACAAACAAAATACGTCAACTTTTTCGTCAAAATTGTCGTATCTCATCAGCAAACAAAATTCGTCAACTTTTTCGACCCTGTAGAGGGATCCGGTCCCGATCGCTGCCCCCCGTAAATACGCCTCTGGTACTCTGACATAATAGTATCGCCAAACCGAACATCTAACGTGTTTGGAGGACGAAAAGAAGAAGGAGGAGGTGAAGGAGGAAAAGGAAGAGGAAGAGGAGAAGAAGGAGGAGAGGTGAAGGGCACTATCAGAGATACCAATACCATCAAGGGATAGCTGAGGTGTTAGAAGCATTATCAAGAGAGAGACGATTGAATATTTTGAGTCTTAGTCACATTCTCTTCTACCCTGGGTGTCGAGGAGTTGCAAAGAGATCGCCACTGTTGCCTCTGGAGAGCAAGGGTCCTCAAGGGATCCAATAATTTCCGACGATTGAATAGGTGCAGACAAATTTGTTAGAGTGAGTTCTATTCGCTGGCATTAGTTAACAATAGCTTTCGTGTAGATAAAACACTACGTCGTCGAGTCTGAAATCATTTTCGATATGCAGATCTGGTAAAAGTTGTCACTGGATGGACGAAAAAATGAAGGAGGGCGTATATAATGAAGGGATAGAAAAAACTACTGATACGTTATTGCATGACTTAATTCAAATGGTAACCAAAAAAAAAAAAAAAAAAAAAGGTTAATATGTGACAGTACGTTTAAGAAACATACCTGACAGTATGTTCAAGAAGCGTGTGTGTAATGTTTTAATGTTGCAATACATATGTATTGCAACCGAAAAAAAATTCGAATTGTCGACGATCACTTGTGAGGGAGATATGTATGTGGAGATAGGAACGATCGATCCGAAACGCGTCACAAAGCTACTAGAAGAAGCCACAAGACGTAACCGAATCAAGGTAATAGATTAATTAAGAAATATACTGTACTTAAAATATTGCTTGTTTTGAACTTCGCCAAACGATCCTTACTTTCCGGGTAGCCATCTTAAAAAAGAAAATATAATAAGATCGTCGTATTGAAGTTCTCTTCATTGTCTGTGATTGACAGAAAGGTTTCATGACGACTTTGCGAACTCACTTTTAAAATAATTACGACATTTCATATTTATTACAACCTGGTCATAATTCTAGTGTGTCTCGGAGTATTCTTGTTAAGTCTGGATAATCAAAATAAAAAAAAATAAAAAAAATAGAGGCGGGAATATGTTGGCAATCGAAACGAAGTATTGGGGAAAGTGCGGGTAAGTAATTAACAAGAAGATACAGAGCGAGAAACGACGAAATTAGAAGATGGATGAGCGTGGAAATAGATGTTCTGTAGTACACAGAGGACAAGACGACAAGACACTGATATGTTTACGGCCAAGTAAGGAGGGTGGAAAATAGCCGGACCAATAACCTAAATAGTGACAGAGAGGAGCCCAATAGTCAGAAACGAAGGAGAGCGTGGAAGGACGAAGTAGGCGATTCTGTGCAGAGACGAGAATTAGAGGAAGAGGCAAGCAGCCACCAAGGAGACTAAAGATAAAACCTGGTTGCTGAAATGGAGACAATGACAGTTGTAAAATTGTTTGTCTCTCTGTCTGTCTTTCTGTCTCACAAAATATAACTTTATATATTAATTTTGTTATATGCATAAATAATGCATATATATATATATATATTTATTAATTTATGTTTTGTGTGACTGTAAAAACCAGTTTCTAACTGTGAAATATTTAAACAAGACGTACTTTTAACACGTTCAATAGATTGTAATGCTAGAACGATGCAGATGAGATTTCCATGTCCAAAAGTTTTCTACATCTTAATCCTATCAAACCACTTTATAAGTCAAAATATTTTAAACATGTTCATCTGAACATATTGAAAATAAGCTGAAGAATTCATATGTTAAATTTTCTAAAGGTGTACTCAACATGAGTCCGGACACGCGCGCTCGTTCTCTAATATCGTTAACGGCGAAGTCTGTAATGGAATTCAGCAGCCGAATTGAGATGCAGGGATTAGTTAGAATCAGAATTAAGCGAACACACGAAAGGTAGCAGTGAATATAAATTTAACCGAGAGAGCGCAGAGTGTTAACATTCTTGAATATGAATGTATTTAGTTTTGATAGGTTGCTTATGGGGGTTTAAATTGTTTAAAATTAATAGGCCCACTCCTGGTACGAAGCCGTTTGATATTTCCTTCTCAGCCTCTCATCTTCATCAATATACCCGTCTGTTTTGACTTTAGGTTGTGTGTGTGTAATAGCTTGTCTTAAACTTTGACATTATAAAAGTAGCACTATAAAGTCTGATTCATTGGGCTAATTTATCACGAGAGATATTTTTTAAACGTCCACCCACGATTTCTATTTTTTTTTAATTCTGTCCACATGATTATGACATCATCACAGTAAGATGCTTTCTGATAATTTTACTTCCATGTTCCGTAAGGAAATTGAAGTATGGATATCTCGGAAAAAATCGTATTCGAGATAAGGGCTGATTCTGATTGTACTACCCTCAAAACATGAAGAAAAGTCATTTTACTAAAAGCGTCTGTGTGTAGAATTGTTTCTATGGCGATCGATAACTGACGCAAATTCAAACAGAATCACATAATTTTTTGCATATGTGCCCGAATTGTAGAGGATTCAAGGTCTATTGATTTTGGATAGGGGGAAGGGTAGTTTACCTGAAACGTTTTACGTTTTAACAAGAGTAAAGTACTTAATTTTGATAAATAAAGTATCCTGAAAAGAAGATCATAATAATCCACTATAGAAAGGTAGATGGAGGGAATTTTCTATCAATGAAAATGATAGTTGAAGAGGGAGGAGGTAATTTTTTATGTGTACTACGTTATCGGCAACAAAGAAATATTTTCTATGGAAATATTTCATTTCAATTTATCAAACTTGTCAAATTTTTCATTTTATATTTAAATGATTTTAAATATAAATCTTAGAACGTGGAAGTCATGATGGTTCTCCATACCAATTTTTTATTATTGCCTAAGCAACGGTAAATATAATCTTATAATATATGACACAAACATAAGAATCAGACTGAGGTTTTTAACACTATTCTGTACTATAGTACTTCACTTCCTGACAAACTTTAATGTGAACACTACCACTTCTTCTTCAGCAGCAGAAGGATTAGAACGCTAGCGCACTTCAGTGTAAAAATAGATCTGCCCAACGTCATGTGGACCTCCCTAGGTCTGCGACTGAGAGGCTGTTGTTATCCATCCTTCGGTAATGGCTGATTACTTCCAGTGATGAAATATCTAATTCGTTTCATATATCATTATTATTATTCCGTAAAATTATGTACGCAAGTTGTTACTTATCTGATGAACTTTATATCAGTAGCTACCAGCTTCGTAGCATCAATAGAGAGTCAGTCCAAGTTCTCAACTCATATAGCAGAACAATCCTTATACCTATGAAAGCCATTGTCTTTGCTTTATGAACTGAACATTCAAAAGAACATTGTTTGCTCATCTGCTGTAATTCATACTCTGGTTTTTGTAATTCATATTCGGTATTATTTATTAAAGCACCGCCTTATTACAAAAGTCTGAGCAATTCGAATAGTTCCATCAATTTTAATATCCCATTATACATGAAGGCCATTCGTATACGGTAAAAAGAGACTGGAATATATATATAAACAACCTGTCTAAACCCTGGCCTCACTGACATCATTACTGACAGAGCGAAATGGGTTCTTAGTTTTAATTCGACCGTTTAATGTCTGTCTGTCTATCTCTCTCTGATTATCTACCTATAGGCGTATGTCTCACTATAACTTTTGAATGCATCAATCGATTTTCATAAAACGTGGCGTGCTTGTCCATACACAACATAGCCCTGTTGTTTTTTATATTGAACCCACCAAAACTAGGGGGCGGGAGGCAAAAATGTGAAGGAATCAAAAGTGTCAAAAAATTGCAATAGCCCACGCGGGTATCAAATTGAAGAGAATTTTAACCAAAGTCTGAGTGCAGTGTTCATTTTTTGAACATTTAAAATTTTTGGGACGCCAGATGACAAATGTGTGATAAAAGTTTGATAAAATTTCAGATTCGACGTAAGATATCAAATTAAAAGAATGTCAACTACGCCATGAATATGGTGTTAAATTTTGAAAATTTCAAAATTTTAGGACCCAGGAGCCAAAAAAGTTATCAAAAATTTTTTTAAATCGCAAAAATCTAGCAGGGTGTCCGACTAAAAGAAAAAGTATTGCAGACCGGAATGTTTAGTACGTATTGTATGACTGTATGCTCTACAATTTTTATAATTACTGACGTAGTAGTATACTAATCGGGATTTTTGTAATTTTCTCATAATTCAAAATTATTTAATGTCGAAATTTATATAATAATAAATGCACTTCGTTCAAAATAGTGACCGCCTTCTACAGCTCAGGGAGCAGACTTGTTTTATTCATAATAACATTAAAATTAATATATATTTTCCTCTTTACAATTGTTGTTTTATTAATAAAATAATACAGAAATCGAGGTTTCCATGATTTGACTGATAATTGAAAATTTATCTTATTATTTAAATTCAACTGATAATAAACGTATTTCGTTAAATATAGAGAACACCCGTGGAGCTCACTAAGCTCCTAATGTAATCCTTTTGACAGCGCGCATGCGTGTGTTTCCGTAATAACATAGGAAAATACAATAAATACTAAATGAGAAACCGTACTATCTTGAAATGATGAGTTCGATATGCTTCTCGAAGCGGTACATTCAGTATTATGTATTAAACGTACTCTTGTACAACTCACGAAATACAACCTCTCAAATGCCAAACTCGTTTTCCAGCCAGCGACAAACGTGTATGTAAAAACCTTTTATTGTGTAAATTCTCATTACAGGGGATCGGCTACTTAGTGCTACTGTTGTGCTTTTAACGTTATTTGTAATAACGACAGTTGGTAACGTTATTCTCCATTAGTCTTTTCTTTCTTTCGATATACCTCTTTCGGATCTCGTTAAATAGTTTCACAAAATAAATACAACGCTGCGCCGCCGTAAAAAGAAGAGGATAAAACGCGAAACAATGTAGAATTCCAGGAAGTGTCCGGTGTGCCAATTCCGAGCACTATTGTCTGGCTAATTGAAATGTAGAAACAACAGTGGTAGTTGTAACGGAACAGTGCTGCAGTTTTTGTTGGAACAGGGAATTTCAATTTATTGCCGAACACGACACAAGGTTCACCCGTAATTAACTGGATGGACGCCCCGATTCCACTCAATGCGACACTGTCATGTAACTCATAATCCGCTTCAGATGCAAAAAAATTCAAATCTAATTGTTAAATATTATTTAACTCTTGTTAAATAGTCAATTTACTCCACCTAGTTCCTTATTACGAATCTGTCTCCCTCAATGGTTGTCTGTTTCTCGCCCCTCTCACTCTCTCTTTCTCTCTCTCTCTTCTGTTCCCACTCCTCTCATGACCACTATCATTCTACAGTGTATTTACATAATACTTTCATAATTTATGTACATTGCAACTGTAAAATTGCATGAATATATACAGCGATGTAGATGTAAATTGTAACAACTGTAAAATAATAAAAAAAAAGTTTTGAACTAAATGTAGGGTTTTAAAACTAACAATCTAGGAGAAGTGTATGTATGTGAAATCTGATGTGACGTCATGAAGGGCGCGTGAGATCTGTATACATTGTTAAACACTAGTGTGCGTGAGTTCGGTACAGGCTTCAAAACTGAACGTACGTTAAAACTATGACTTTTTCGCGAAATCAGCAAAAACTGATTAACGTCGCTCGAAAGCGATGTGTATCAACGGGTTGTGCACAATGTTGCTCGCGGTGGTGCGAACTCGGGCGCCTATAAGTTGACAGAGTAATTACTTGTTTATTACTGCATTAATAAAATAATTACGGAGCAACAAAACATCTCACGAAGTGTAAAATGTCGCGAACCAAGAACAAATATTGTATTTGACAAGAGCGTTCCTCAGACGATAAAAATCGCCGAGAAAGGCAGATATTTTTTATATTGTTGAAAGTGACACCTAATATGTTGTGACAATCTGTGACAAGATTTTAACTGTATAATAAATCTTGGGCAGAAATAGAAAGCTAAGCCTATAATTACCTAATTTGTTGCTGTACATTAGTTCTCATGTTACATGATAGAGTGTTTTTGTCGCGTCGCGTATAGTGCTCGCCAGAATGCCGAAGGTTAAATGTAGTCAAGTGCCTGGTTACAGCAGTACGTTAAAGAATTTAAAGGTATACTCAGTTCCAATGGAAAGACACTACTATGTACCCAAGTCTGGTAGACATGTGCTCTTTTATAGAAACAGATAGTCACTGGTTGAGCGTCGTGTGTTTCGCGGGTCGCCAGCGCGAGTTGGCGAGACGTCTGACGAGGCTGTACCAGGCGGGTCCCCTTTACACTATATGGCGTGTAGGGGAGGATTTGTTCGCCATGACTTCATTACTCTCTTAAGGATTTACCCGCAGGGGTTTGGGGCCGCGCAGGTGTGATCTGTGAGCTGTCACGGCCAAAGGAATAGCTCTTTCAATTAGGCTCTTTCACATGTGCGATGTTTTAGCCTACAAGCCGCCTTAGCCTGTAACAATTATTACAGGCACAACATTAAATATACGATGGCGTAAGATTCAAACTAACGGCCTACCGGTCCTAGACCTCCTAAGCCGTTTTGATGTTATTTAAACGGGCCACCATCGCTTTGTAATAAAACTCTATGTAAATCTTCCTTCTTCACTGAAGCAATAGAACACATTGATCTACGCCGCTATTGTTGCTCATCTTATGACTTATGGTCTCTCCAGTTTCCTTAACAATATATTCTACACTTACGTGCAGTACAAGAGTAACCGTTTCTTTCACTACCCTCCTAATCTGTAGAGCCAGGTGCTTTGACAATGGCATTCGCATGCTCTGTGAAAGTTGAAGAATTAGGCTACCGATGAATGTGTCTACGTTTTTACTACCGCTTGAATTTTTTATTTATCTAAACATGTTTGCCTATCCATTATTTCTTCTTATTTATATATCGTATTTCTTAGTTATTGCCTTTCTTATTTCATGTTATATTGTCTTAATTATTTGCTCTCCGTCAGTCATCAAAGTGCCCACGAATCTAGACACGGTTCTCTTGTCATATTGACTTTGTCTTTATTAGAAAC
This sequence comes from Magicicada septendecula, assembly GCA_034769895.1. Classification (NCBI taxonomy): domain Eukaryota; kingdom Metazoa; phylum Arthropoda; class Insecta; order Hemiptera; family Cicadidae; genus Magicicada; species Magicicada septendecula. The sequence goes on from CM068367.1 coordinate 1,253,055,436, forward strand.
ATTTATGTTATAACGCCTGTTTATAGTATACCCGTGGCATAACAAAAACGATTACTCAAACCTAAATCTTTTATCACCCTTATCACAGAACTTAAGTGAATCTGTTACATTGTTTTGAATAGTCGGCTAGTAGAGGAATTAAATAATGTTATAGAATATTAAAAAAATTGAAGACTTGTTTTCTAAAATAAGTAAAGAAAAATCTTTTCTGTACAATATCGAGGGGCAGAAAAAGAATATTCCTACGCGTCAAGTCATACATTGGAAATAATTACTTTAGCCGTAAGTCTATCGCAGTGAAAATTTGTTTTTAACGGAAAAAGAAAAAAAACAGTGTTGAACTTTACTCCCTGAGAGTCGCTGCAGAGGTAATTATGCGGTGATGTAAGGCGGGAGGAGGTGGGAATTTTTGTTTCTCAATGGATAAACAGCACTGGCTTCGAATACTCTTGAAAGGTCAGACACAACGAGCAAAAGAAGCAAAAAAACATGTTTCTTAAAAATATTAATTATACAGTGTATAGGGGAAAGTATAAAAGTTTATTCAAAAAACTTTCTTCTACCTCTTAGGAAAAAATAAATAATAAGAAGAAGTCGCAGAAAAAGCTTAATCTTTCTTTTAACAAAAAACATCAAACCTTCTTTTCTTGTTATCGAAATAATACACAAGAGGCAGTAAGCAAGTTATTTACTGCTGTTCGTCAAATGTTTAATTAGGTGTTTAAACAATTAATATTTACTTTTTTTGTACATCACAAACTTTTTAATGAAAATAAAATAAATTAATATTTATTATATTTGATACGCGTATTAACTTTTTTCGACTTTTATCAGAAAGAAAGAATGGAAAAAGTATTTTATTTCAATTTTTAATAATCGTCGTCAACGCTAAAATAAATGTTTAAAATAGAAAGAATCAAATGTAAAGTCGAATCTTTAATAATTATCAGTTGGACAATTAATTCGTCTTAATATTAATAATTATTTTGTAATTAAATGTCTAAGCTAAGTTTCATTAACACTACCAGGAATAAATATTTTAACATTTACTTTAAGCATTGTATAAACATAAGTGATGATCATAGATTATACATAAGACATAAAAGATGGGAAAGAAGAGGTTCTGTAAAAGATGGGACAGCGAGAACAACATTCTGTATTTGATCAAGGTGATAAATCTTTTAATAGTTTTCACAAAACGTTTATAAACTTTTTTTCAATCTTCTTTATTTAAAAAGAAGAAATATTTAAGTATTAAGAAAACAGCAAGTTTCAATTAAAGTTTGATAGGCATAATGAGATAAAAGTCGAATTAGATTCTGATTGTGGAAACTCCACACCATTAAGGCGACAATCAAAAATAGGACTGACGAATTTAAAAATAATCATAACAGGACGTTTGATGAAGAACGCGCAGGGACATCCAAATGAATTAACTCCAGAAATGATTGAAAAAGTCCACCCAACTGTGTGTAACGAACGTAGAACAAAAATTATACAGGAACATTTACGTACGAAAAGTATCTGCCACAGAGGAGATGGCACCATGGACTTGAGATGAGTGCATGTTTCTCTTTGAGTCCAAATTCCTTTTGAGGAAATTCAGAAACACGAGTCAGGATTTGCGGACAGTTTTCTATTGTCATCGTGCCCTGTTGGTGGCCGAAGCTAGACGGCAAACCGGAGGACCAAATCGCTTGCCCCTTGAAAGTGTAGCTTAATAGCTTAATTCCTTTGTGGTGATGACATATAACATAAACACACACCTGATCCCGCTTACACCCTTCCCCCCCTCTCACTCTCTCTCATCCTACCCGTCTCACTTTCCTATTCCATATTTCAAACACCCATAACGTTACAGTAAAGAAAACATGGCCGCAAGAAAATATTGTGTCAAGATGTCGAAACGGATTTTTATCTGTACTATGAAATTCAGGTTCTGATAGCACATCACTGTATAAATGAAACCAGGATTTGTAGTCTCTTAAACTCAAAATTTACTCTCTTTCTGTTTAAAATTACTGCAGCTTTGATAGTTTAATTTTTGAGTGTACGCTAAAATTTTTTAAGCATTTGAAAATACTGCAACAGCCTGAAAATCAGGCATGTGGCAGGCAAGATCTAAAAGAAATGTCAATGTACAGATGAAATAGTAAGCCATGAAACGGTTTGCGCAGATTAGAGTACGGGCAGGGAAGGCAGTGCAGGATGTGGAGTGTGAGGTAACCAACCATGACATACAACCATGTGACACATCAACCATGCACCGTTCTGAACCCAACATAATTGGCCCGAAAAACAACGCGTCAAAGCTACGCATACGCAATGTGATCTTTTGACACAGCGCAACCAGACACTCGTTTCGTGTCTTAGGCTAATTATTTTGGCTGTACGGCAGGGTCTGAATATCATGAGTATAGTTGATAGAATTGCCCGATATCGGCTTAAATGGTTGTAACATCTTAACCAAATGGATAACTGCCGCATCCCCAGACAATTTTGGAATTACACGCCGAAAGACGGAGAGGTGTTTGGCGCTCGAAGAAGCGTTGGAGTGACCAGCCCAAGTCTGCCTATCTGGTACCGGAACAAATCATTTTTTGGTTTAATGTTTGTTGGTGATGATGATGATTTATGAAAATCGTTTAGAAGTTATAAAGATTATAAATTTTACTCATCATCAAATGACATAAGCAGAGAGATACAATTTGTGTGTGTGTGTGTGACAGAGAGAGAGAGAGAGAGAGTCGCCACACCGCGCACGTGTTTTACGGCCTCGTTGGCGAGCTAACAAAAAAGTTTCCTACGTTAAGAGAAATTGAACTGGGTTAGGCAACGCAAATTGAAGACGGACTATAAATCAATTTGTATACATTTAGAAAATGTCAATTGGGATCGCCGCGTTGTGAATTGTATATGTACGTACTACGCATGGCAGTTGGTTCGGTTTAATACACTCGACTGTCTGCCGCGTGCGGTCCGCTGGGAGGGAGCTACACATTATTTCAACTACACCAATCACGCTTACCTACGCGTCCCTTTGCGCCACTATTTCTTCTCTCTTCCCATCTGAAGTCGGGTCGCTTCAGCTTTCACTTTTTACAATTTATCACCTCCCCTCTGAACCAGATTTTTCAACCTTAGCAGTTTTGAACTTTTTTATTTATATACAATAGCCAGGCGCTGTAGACGTTTTCATTAAATCTTAATCCGATAAAAAATATTATATAAATTACCGGTAATATATTTAGGGAAATTCAGTGATTCATCTCAGGATGAAAGCATGAATGTCATCGTAAAAGTTTTTAGTTTAAACAAAAAGCATGCTGAAGATAAACTATTGAAAGAAACAACAAGCGAGCAAGCGAGAGAGCGAGAGAGAGAGAGAGAGAGAGAGAGAGAGAGAGAGAGAGAGAGAGAGAGAGAGAGAGAGAGAGAGAGGGAGTGGAGGACACTGCTATGAAGAGATGTACACAAACAAAAAGAGACATAAGAAAAGAAATATAAATTATCGGACAGTTAGAAAGCAATTAATTACGTTACGTCGTGTTCCGTTTATTATTTTTTTTGATCGTCACAAAGCCTTTCAGCTTTTAAATCACATTTTATTACTTGAGTTTTCTTCACACAATGCTCTTTTATGATTTCTTCAGCACTGGACAAAATGAAGCAAACATGAAATATAATAAGCTATTAATAATTTTGACAGCTTGTCTATTCAATTATTAAAGATATCTGTTGATATTATTTTAACATAATCAGAGTTTTCGATCAGTGTAGGCTTGTTAATACTGATGCGACGTTTCGCTGCGAAGACATCTTCAGCGGTCATCAGGGACTGTGCAAATATTAAGTAAAAATTACGAAATATGGAAATGAGAAACTCTATCACTTAGCTTTTAATATAGGTAGCATTGTGATGACATATTGAAAAGAATAAGGTATAATAGGGTCAAGTTTATGTATCCGTCACAAAAACGTTACCTACACGCTATGTAAAAATGTCTAAAGAAGGGTATTCTCTGGCAATTTTTTTTTACTTAACACATTTCAGGTATTTCAGGGAATTATCCCATTAGTTTTCTACCGCTTTCGATGATCAGAAGCTACTTTTACAAAAAAGGCCATTTTTGTAGGGTTCTATGAATATAAGAACAAAAAGTAAAAACTTTTACTCGTTATGATTTGTTCTACATTAAGTTAGATCTCTGTATTGCATGCCTTGTCCACACAAAAAAAAAGAAGAAATACAGGAAACTTTCAAAACTCTGTTAAAACTCCCACTTTTACTAATGATATTTATGAAATTACAGGAAACGTGTTCCTAACATCGAATATTTTTTCTCCAAAATCTAAGCCAAACGAATAATAAAGAATATGGAAAAAAAATAAGATTTCTCTGGAAATTAGGCGATATTTTGCCTGTTCTATTTTATCGTTTATGATTGATTCTTCTTGAAACGTAACTATTTTTATACATTTTAAGGTGATTAAAACAGGATAACAAAACGTATCAAGCTCAGTTTTTTTGCTTTTTTTATTCTGGCTTGCTCTGTGTACAAATATACATTATGTGAGTATGTGTGTACCGTTCTCAGACTCTTCAGAGACAGTATTGTATAAATGTAACATTTTTAGTATAGGCTATTCTGTGCACAAATCATGTTTAACTAATTAAAACGTAAGAGTAAAATCTTCCGTCCACCACTACAGAAACGTGAAAATCACTATAATTTCGTCCGTGATTAATATAACGGAAATGAGTCGTGCGTTGGATTAGTATTACAAAACCGCTTTGAAAACTAAGTTACAACACTAAAACGCGTTTACTGTTTTAGTGTTTGTAAAACATTACTTTGTAAGACAGAATCCAAAATTTGTAGCAATGCGAACTATCTTTATAAAATAACGTCAACCTTTTCACATAACATATGACTGTTATTTCAGTGTAGTGCCCACATGGTTGCCGCGTAACTGTTGCCAGGCCAAAAGATGATAAAACGTAATTATAATTGTAATATTTTAATATAAATTTATAATTTTAGAAACTAGTGTGAATCAAAAAATTAATAATAAAAATGAAAATAAAAGCCAAGCAATAACGTGTTAAATAATAAACATTAACGGTAAACAGAAATACGAAACAGCAAATAAAACCCTTGCTATGCTCTTTGATTACATAGATTGTGTAAGTTTTAGGCACTAAATTTAAAACGTTTACGTGCATGAGATAATGTAGAAAAATATAGCAGATAAGAAAGTGCCGTGAAAAGAAATTGATTAAATAAAGTAAGAAAATTTGAGATATAATATACGTATTAGTGAAATAGGTAATAGTTAAGAGGAATAAAACAATCAACAATCAAACAATTGTTATTATTGTAAATCGGATATTTGATTTAAGGTAAGCGTCACTCTGAAAACGAACAAAGAGACGAACAGTTTATTTTTTTAAATTATAATTCTAAATTTGTAATTATAAGCCGAATTATAAATTTTTACAGAAAGACAAGTCTATGATGGAGTGTTTACAATAAATTTTTTAAATAATGAAAAATAATAGACGTACCAGAGACCGTGACAAGAATATCTACACATACTATATAGATATAAAAAAGAAAAGTAATTCAAGTCTTTACAATTTACATGCTAGGGAAGCCATAGCCTAAATGCTGACTATACAAGTCGATCGTATAATACAATATAAATTGTAGAGATTGTAGAGCGACTACTGCCTATTGTGAGTAGCCTATATATCCGTACAGTAAATAAAAAAGTAGTAGAAATTATTGAAGAAAAAATAGAGACAATTATAAGTCAGAATTTATGTTGTTTTGATTGGAAATAAACTCAATTGAGGCATTATGTGGAAACTTCTTACTCAGTTATAGATAAACCGACACATTTTACAGAAACTGAATTTTTTAGCCTACCAGACTTATGATTTACATGTTGTTGAGTATTTGAAATTGTTTTATTTGTTAATTTTAATTAGGAATACATGGTAGTATATAAATATTGTTATTAATATAACTCTAATTATAACTACTGAAAAAATATTTAGTAGCACTGTTTAGAGTTGCTTTGTTTGAAAAATACTTGTTCATTTCAAATTAAGAAACAGTCAAATCGACTGGAACACAACTCATTTTGTACATTAAATTTTTTTTTTGAACTGCGAATTACAATTGTATTTGAGTGTTAAGATAATTTATTATTTGTATATTCAGATTTGTATATGGTTGTTAATTTTTAGGGTCTCAGCGCGAAAGAGAAATAGTATTATCAAATTATTGTTTTGTACAGAAATAAGATTATCTATTTTCAAATTATAAATTTATTAAATTTTTTAAATTCCAACCGATATTTTTATCTTATATTTGCATGCCAAATTATTATATACATATATATTCGAATGCTCGCTGTTGTAGGCTGATCTTATACATAAAGTTAGAAAAACATTAGAAGCCGAATAGGCTATAAATGTTTCAATAGACAGCAGAATTGTACAAGAGATTTTATATAACAGTATACGGACTCGAGGTGAGTTTTTAAGAAACTATATTTGATTGTTTAAGTTTTCTTTCTTGTGTTATAATATGTGTGTGTATGTAGGGCTATGGGCGTGTGAGCATAAATTATTTTATTTAGAATTTTGCAAATGTCATAGATTATTTTAGTTTTTTATTAACATGAGGGTAATTGTTTACGATACTACGTAACCCCAAATTGCGGTGAAATATTTTTTTCCCTATTCTTCTATACTATATAAACACGAAAAAAATAATTTCAAACGGCGGTCGAACCTATTTACGGAGAAAAAAATTAAATAATTACTCACATAAGAATGCATGCAACAGCCGGTGAACGCCATTATTTTCAGACTACGTAATGTCTTGATGTAATGTTTACACCGGTACAACGGCGCGTGACGTCACCGCTTGCACATCAGCTGTCACTCCAAATTGGACTTTGGGATGTATATAATTCTTTCAAAAATGAAGGCGAACCATTTTCCAAACATTACAACGGGATATAGTTCATTGTTCCAGATAATTCTTGCGAAAATTAAGGCGAACCATTCTCCAAACATTTACAAGCGAGTTGGATGAAAAGCGAGTTGAGCCGATACCTGCCGGTTAGGTTCGGATGGGCGGCCCGAAGGGCCGCGGGATATAGTTCATTGTTCCAGATAATTCTTGCAAAAATTAAGACGAACCATTTTCCAAACATTTACAAGCGAGTTGGTTGAAAAGCGAGTTGGATGAAAAGCGAGTTGAGCCGATACCTGCCGGTTAGGTTCGGAAGGGCGGCCCGAATGGCCGCGGGATATAGTTCATTCTCCCGGTACCTGCCGGTTAGGTTCGGAGGGGCGGCCCGAAGATAATTCTTGCAAAAATTGGGCTGTATTGGTGAAATCCGGACAAATTTTCCCAAACGCCAAAAATTAACAAAGGCTGATGTAATGCTGGCTTATGGTTGGTGCTTAGACAACAATCAACGGCTGGGTTCAACATTTTGTAATCTCTTATTTCTAATTGGTATTTCTAATTATTAATATTGTGTACTGTTGCCGCGTTAGGTAGTCTGGTGCGTGGATGATTTTGTGATTTTTAGTGCTTTAGTTTGTGTTTGTGTCGTGTTGTATCCCCCGGCGCACTAAGGTAAGGTTTTCATCTTTTCATAATTATATGCATGGATTCCATGTCGCCGTGTGAGTGTGTGTGAAATATTCAAATTGCTGTGAAATATTTCTTTTCCTATTCTTCTATACTATATAAACACGAGAAAAATAATTTTAAACGGCGGTCGAACCTATTTACGGAGAAAAAAATTTAATAATTTATCCCGTAAGACGGCAAAAAACGACGCGTTATTTGCCGCGTGAACTTGGGAAGTACAGCACTGAGTACTCCGCGCAATGCCGTCATAACTCGTCATTCGCTGTGTATCCGTGCGCCGTTGCTGAGTTAACATGGCGGTCTTTCATTTTACATGCGCGCTTATGGGAGTAATTATTTAATTTTTTTTCTCCGTGGATAGGTTCGGCCGCCGTTTAAAATTATTTTTCTCGTGTTTATATAGTATAGAAGAATAGGGAAAAAAATATTTCACCGCAATTTGGGGTTACGTAGTATCGTAAATAATTACCAATATGAGAATTCCTTCGAATCATTTTCTGTTCGACATTATCTGTTTGACTGTAATTTTAATTCTTGATTCTTTGTTCATACAGTTGTTATACCAACACAACCTTACAACATACAACATTAAATACAACAATAACCTTAACATTAAACGCAGAAAACGTATAAATAACAAAAACTAAAATTGTAAAATATTGCTCTGATACCGTTGAACAGAAAGTAATTCACCGTAATGTGTGCATATTAACACAACATAAAAGTAAAATGAATATCTGCGTTTGTAACATTTAAAATAAAACGAAAAATATAATATAATACGTGAACTTTATTTACACATTGATTTGGAAATAATTAATATGCATTAATATCAGAAACTGTTTGCATATTTCTGAAACTGATTTACGTAGTTTACCCGATATAGATTAATTTTGCTGAATCTGAATCCGGTAAAAATTAACAAATAGAAATTTTGTAATTTACCTTTACAAATGTAGAACGATGTATTGTACTGGATTTTCTTTTCCATAATACATTTCTGTCTACAATCATCACACAAAATAACACTGAAATAATTACGTATCGAATATTGTACGTAACAGTTAAGTAAAACGAAGTCGTCTAAGAAACCAACCATCTTACATACAAGAACAAACATGAATGCTCGTTTCTGCGCAGATCCCAGACAAGGGACAAAGACACGTAACTTCCGTAAAGCGTCCTCTGGTGACTGCTACAAGAAACTAGACTGCTGACTGGCCATGGAATCGACCCCTTAGTACACACGAAACAAGGAATTCTCGGAACTGGATAGCTTTAAACAGCACAATTGAATAATCATTAAATTTGTATTGACGTTTGTAATTGTGTTTTAATAACCCGCCTTCAAACCATACAAAATCAAATCTCTTTTTGGTATTTATGTAATTAACGAAGTAATCTTTTTATTATTTTGGGGAGAAACGCATTTCTTTACTGAATTAATCTTGTCGCTCAAATATATTTTCTTCTGACGTATATTCTAGACTTTTAATTGTGTAGTTACAATATATTTTCACCTTATATTTATCAATGTGTTAGTCATCTGATTAAAGATTATAAAAATTACATAAGTAAAAAAAATATACCAAACCTTTGAAGCTTTTTATTAGAGAGTTAAAAGTTATATCTATGTATTCAAAGCAGAAAATGTAATTAAAATATGAAGTGCCATGAGTAGGCCTATGTATATACAAATTGTATATATCCGCTATAGAGAGTTATTTATATTTTCAGTTGTGTAGAGAGAGAGAAAGAGATAGAGAGTTAGATAGATAGATAGATAGATATTGAGAGAGAGAGAGAGAGAGAGAGAGAGAGAGAGAGAGAGAGAGAGAGAGAGAGAGAGAGAGAGAGAGAGAGAGAGAGAGAGGAGGTTAAGTTAAAAATAATAGGTTTTTCAAATACATCGATATGTCATAAATATTTTTCAAAACAGCTTGAGAAGACATGAAGAGAGTACTTTAAAAGAGAAACATACTTTAGAGATAACAACTCAATTAAATGACATCTGAAGAATAACTCGTCACAAGCGAAGTACACAGAATGTATAGATTGATATGCCATTACTATTAAATTCGTAGCAAGTTTTTAATTTGTCAAATGAGTTGTTTCTGAACTCAGTATGCGGAAAACAAGAACAAAAATAAAAAATATTTAAGATAGGTGAAAAGGAAAGAAGAATATAAACAAGAAAATAAGATATCTGTTTCGAAAAATGTATAAATAAAGTATGAAAAGTAAAGCAAAGATCTGCGTACAAAGAATCGACCGGCAGTTACTGCATTGTAATACTTTCAATACTGCTGACTATACGGTTGGATAATTAACATAAACAAAAACACGTAGGAATTTTTATTGCCGTCAATTGCCATCAAAGCGAGTGTGTGTGTGTGAACATTTGTTGGCCCTGTTGTTATCTAATCTCGTCTGACGCGAAACCTTGACAACTGGAGCGTCTCCCCAATCATACGCTTAAGGTCGTTTGTTCACCTTCATTTCTGTACACGTCCGCATGCTGTCGTTTGTTTTGTCACTGGCTGCGATTAAAAAACTTGACAGTAGGATATTTCGGGACTCGTGTTTTCGTTCTCAGACCGTGGAACGGTCGGTCAGTCCGATTGCTTGATTGTTTATTTTTCAGTCTTTTGCATCTTCATCTCTCCTCTCTCTCCACCCACCGCACTCTCTCTCGCGCACGCACGCAAACACACACACACACACACACACACACACACACACACACACACACACACACACACACACACACACATATCTCCTTCTGCCCCCAACCCGCTAGTAAAACGGTTTAGCAACGTTATTCCATGTTTCCGTTTACTAGTCTTCACTTCTTCTTCTGATAGTTCCTATCCGTTTCGGACGTTGGATATCATACAGACTATTTTAACTTTCTGTACTGCGCACGGAATAAGTCAGTTGTATTCATGCCAAACCAGGTCCTTAAATTTCTCAGCCATGAGATTCTCGGTCGCCCAACTCCTCTCTTTCCAAGTACTTTTTTCTGTAGTATGGACTGCAATAAGTAAAATCTCATAAGATGTCCCAGATACTGAAGCTTTCTTATCTTCACTGCGTTAATAACTTCCATTTCTTTCTTCATCTTTCTAAGAACTTCAACATTAGTTATATGTGCTGTCCATGAAATGCTCAGTATTCTACGGTAAAGCCACATTACGAAATATTCCAAATTTTTAGTTATGGTTTCAGTCAAAGTCCAAGATCCTACGCCGTAGAAGAGAACCGAGATACGTAGCAGCGTAAAAGCTCATCTTTGTGTTTATTGTTAAATCGTGACTTTTGAATAAACTGCTCATTCTAGTGTACACTGCTCTTGCCTTTTCAGTTCTGCTCTTTACTTCTTGAGAGTGGTCCCATTGTTCATTGACTATAGTAACAAGATATGTCAATTTGCTTACACCTTCAACTGGCCTTTGCTTTATATGAAGGGTGCAGTTTGTGAACTTGTTCTTAGATACAATCATTAGCTTCGTTTTATTAACATTGATGTCTAGATCATATCTACGGCTGTTTTCTGTCTTCACTAATCCCCATATATACTGTTCCAATTTACTCTGTTAATTACTTAGCCTCTTACGCTTATAAGTCGAATCTAACGAATCTAAAACTTTCTTTTACTACGTATTTTTATTCCTTGCCATTAACATGGCTAACAATTCCTACTTATTCAAAGGATGACTTCTAGTCCGTCATTGCTCTCTCTCTCTCTTTCTCTCTCTCTCTCACCCCTTCCCTGTCTCTTTGTCTCGCTCTGAATTCTTTACACGAGAGGTCGAAGAGACGAATGCTTAAAGCTGCGGAGATCATATCATTACTTGAATTATTTGCAACTATATCATTTTCAAGGATAGAGTAGTCGGTCCTACGCCTAATCCCCAACCTGAAGGACCAGGGATTTTTGATCAGAGTACCCGTCTCCTAGACCTGTTGCTACAGCTTCAGAAGTCTGCCCCTTGGTTTTACTTTAGTGTGGTAATCTCTTAGCCTTTGGGGACTCAATCCCTATCCATGCAAGACAGCATGGGGCAGTGCTTATTTAATGCCGGCACTTGGTCGCCATGCCACAGCATCGTTTTATGGATTTTACTGTCTATGTGGTTTTTAAAAGGTATACCTTCGCCTGACCAGGTCACTCCTGAACATCCTGGTAATGCTGCCGCTTAGTTCCGGGATTGCTTATTTGCAGCTAACCCCTGTATCAGGCCCTTTAACTGTCTGCCGCCTGCGACCCGCCAAGTAGCCGAAACTCACCCCGGGCAGGCGGCTTACCAATGAGCAGAAGAATTAGTGGAAGACCTAGAAAAGATGGATAGATGATGTAGAGGATGATTTGAAATGTATGAATGTGAGAGGATGGAGAAAGTTGTGTGGTTAGAGGACGCAATGGAGGAAAATTATATAGCAGGCTAAGCCCCTCACTGGGTTGTGACGCCAGAAGGAAAAGAAGAAGACTTCATAACGGACCTTTATTTAAAATCCGACACTGGGCTTCAGATAATGCGTGGTCTGGTAAGCTTATAACAAAATTCCTGTCGTCGTCAGCTGGATGATCAAAACGTTATTCCTCTATCGATAAATGAGCAGTGTATAAAGCACATTGGAATTTGTATTTATATTTATGTTTCCTCTATTCATTACGTTTTACCTAGTTTCAGTTTGCGTGGATACGGGTACAGACTTCCTGTCTAACCTATACATTGCCTTTTTAATTGATTCACAAACCGCTGACGTCGCTAAATGTAAATATAAATTGTAACGTGAAACATACAACGTAAATTTAATGCTATTCCGTTTTGCTAACGATTAAACTTTGTGCACTATAAGATGATTTTAAAATCAGCAACAGAGAACATCGTGTTTCGTCAACGTCAAATTGCAGCAGTTCGTAGAGCACAGTTTCCATTATGTAGAAGTTCGAAAGCTAGCCAACTACTCGTCGGACACCAGTACAGGAGCGCGAGCGTGCACACGCACACGTCTAGGTGTGTTAACTGAGACTGGTATTAGTTAGCCGAAGTATAAGCTTGTTGATAGGAGTGCGCGACCCAGGAGCAACGAGCTAACTGCTCGACGAATCTATTAAATTGTAAATTCTAATTTCATTATTGGAGAACGTGTGCACGCTTGTAAAACGGCATCAGTCTGTAATCAAGTCTGAAAACTAATCCGGTGGTTGTGCCACTTTGCGTTAGCTACATGTCAACAAATGTTGTGTGCCACAGCAGCACTGCAGGTGGAAGAAAAACACGGAATCGGCAAGTTGCAATTAAACGACAGAACTGCTAACCGAGTTTCGCGAAACTTTCAACTGGCAATTACAAGACCAATGATTATAAACTTTTAATTGGTTATTAAAAATTAGTAAATTAAAAGCCAAAATTTACAATCAATTTAAAACAAACTTTATCAGAAAACAGAAAACAGAAGTCTTAATAAACACGCTCGCGCGTTTCTAGGGTTTGTGTATTACTCTCTCGCTTAAAAGGCTGACAGTCGGCATCAAAGCAACTGTTATCGTGGTACAGTATAAATATTTTTTTTTATCTCATCAGTGTTTCTCGCCTCCATTCAAGGCAATAGGCTGAGGTTAATGAATACTAATGGTATCAACACAGCCGCAACGTGGATACAAAACAGTAATCTCATTTATTAACAGTGCAATCCGATTGGCGCACGGTGAAACTGATGGGTGCATAGAGACAGTTCCGGGTAGTGCTATGCAATTAAGAACACGTAACTACATAAAGGCTTCCTAATGTTAACCTTCTAGCTATTTTACTAATAAAAACATAGGCTGTTAAAGGTTATGTACATATAAACGTACACACGTATGCGTGCGCGCTCGCACGCATACGCTCTCACACAAAAACATCACAGCTGTCGCTGCGATCCTTGCGTTTAGATATTACAGATTGGTTAAATTAATTTAGAAGACTAGTGCTTAAGTAAGTTCGAAAACCATTAGTAAAATAGAGAAAAATGAAGTGAGACAAATACAGAAAGTCTATAATGGCAGAAATGTGCTAGGATGCAGGAATACGAATTGAGAATTGAGAAATTGAGATCCAGCAGTCGAGATGCTTTAGTCATGTGGCGAGATGAATGAAGAGAGAATTTCGATAGCGATTTTAGAGATGGAAGCGGGAATCGCAAGAAGATGTGACGTACAAGAAAACGTAGAGCAGTGAGTTGGCTATCATCATAAAGAAGAGAGGACTAGACCATGATGTTTTGCATGAATATGGGTTGATTTCCCAAAGACTAAGCGACAGACTAGGCTCCTGAATCTGTAGTGAAAGCAACTGGTTTAGGAGATGGTATCTCAGATCAAGAACCCGACTTCTAGGCTGGTGATTGGGCGTATGATTAACAGCCTTATCTTGGAAAACGTTTTGTGAATAATTTATAACTGGCATGGACAGCAATCATTATAATGTTTATATTATAAATTTATAACTGGACAATAATAGCAACCAGACACGGCGAGTTAAAGGACAAAGGAAACGAGAGAAGGATATGACAGTGGCCACATGGAATATACAGTGCAATCAATGGCAAGACCTGGACCTTACGCGTTATCAAAGAAAATATCTGCACTTCAAGAAGTCAGACGGAACCTGTAAGGAAAATCAAAGAAAAGTGGCTGGGCAGTCTCGATCGAGGAAAGCCTCAAAACACTTGGTGTCAAGCTAGGAGAGGAGCAGGGAACAGGAAGAAATGGAGAGGAATTATCACCTCTACGTGGCAGTAGACGGGAATCTGAGATATGTAAGGAAGTAACGAAGCTAATAAATAATAAGGAGACATTGAAAGGAAGTAGTCTGAATGTAAACGAATGGTATGTGACTAACCGGGAACTCTGAAAATACATGTGAATATTTCCTGATTTAATTGGAAAGCACTTGTCAAAATAGAAATATGTGCATACAAAGACCGATTAAGAAAATATTTCATTAAAATAAACAATCAGTGACTTTGAAACAAACGAAGCCATATACAATTTAAGTATTGAACTACAAATATAAATAATGGCCAGTAATTGTAGAGAAGAAGAAGAATGCAAAAATTAATTTCACCACGTGTGAACGAACCAGCACTTATGTTTCTATAAAATTTTATTAAAATATTCAACGTTAAAGATGTTAATTATGTCTATCTGATTCTATCGCTTACACAAGCACGGACAAATTTACACCTATATATTCGGAAACCAAGTGGGCGTAAATAATGCTATTCATCAATCACTATACAAAGTAACGTTTATAATAAATATAGTCAACACGTTGGCAAAAAAAAAAAAAAAATTGGTGGAATTTTTGGACGGGCTAGACATCATATATCATGCAGACGTCTTCACCGTGCGTTCTTGGGAAACAAATTAGTTCTTTCAGTGAAAAAAAATGAAAGAGTAATATTCTACTCAACCCTTCATAAAAAACGCTTACCACATACTTCTACTTCTTTCTTCAACTTTCTTCATCGACCTCTTCCTTCTTTTTCTTTGTCTACTCCACTTCTGTGTGTGTGCGCGAGTGTGTGAACATTTAATGCAACGTATGAAATATATTATACATAATAATACATTGTAAAATATTTTACACACACACACACACACACACACATTTATTATTTTTTGATGTAGTATAATTCGTTATCACAAACAAGACACAGAAAGACTATCATTTTGGCTGAATGCGTTTCGAAGCTCTACGTTGTTTTCATCTTAAGTCAGTTGTGTGTGAATATAGGTAAGTGACAATTTGTTGCGATTATAACCACCAATGCAACTTTATTAATTAAATATTTGTTGTGTTTATGTGTGTGTCTGTATGTGTGTGCGCGTGTAATTGTAACTCGTAAGATTCTTGCAGTTACATAAGCATTTATAATGCAATTATTGAATTTAAATCAAGTGTGCAAGTGTAAGCTAGCGTTTCTTTGGATAAGTTTTTGAAACCGTTACACTGGCGATCTTTGTGAGCCTATGGTAGAGCAGTTTACAACATGTGTAGCCCTACATGCACAGAATATAGAAACTATTACAGACCGTTCTAAGAGGCCAACAAGGGCTTAAATCAATGAATGCTGTTTTCCACTCTCTACACTGGCCAAAATGTGTATTCAGAAAACCTTACATTCTTGATTACGGAAATGCAAAATATGGATTCGAAACAGGAAATGAATGTGGATCCGTCTGTAAACACACACACACAATATTCAAATGGATCGTTACAATTTAATGTAATCAATCTGATGATCATGAATGTACAGGTAGACCTACATTTAATTACAGTCAAGTCCTGATTATTCGCGGAATAGGGTGGAGCAATCACCGTGGATAACGCAGTTCCTCGGATAATCCACATTAAGCACAAAAACGGGCGCAAAGTAACGAAAATTCTTTAACATTAGCAGTTTACTTAAACCAAAGCAATACAGTAGAACCCGGTTAAGACGCTCGTCAAGGGACCTCGTGAAAATCGCGTATTAAGCGGGGTATACCAAGAAGCAACGTATACATACTGAAACTGTGTAGCTTATAATCACGTTGTCTATACAGTTCAAATACTATTTCACACGAACTGACGTTTAGTCAGAATAACTTTTACTGATTGTTTTATGAGTATTGATTTGTTCAGAAGTTACTACCTACATACCTACAAACGTTAATAGACCACACACAATACAAGTGAACGTCTCCCAAGTTTTCATGTGGAGCAGGGATTATATTCAGGAATGAATTATTGGAAACGTATGAATTTAAAACTGTCATAAAAATACATGTCAGTGAAGTCACTGCTGACATATAGGCAAACATCACAGGTGGCGTTCAACGTCAATATCTAATTTTTCATAACCGTTAACTAAGCTAGTAGACTACAACGGTTTTCAAATACACCGCGTAAACATAAAGACAAACATAATGAGAAAATTCAATTTTCCCAGTAAATGTTCCCACAATCGCAGTAAAGTGCTTACGCCCGGATGACTCGTGGTAGTCAGCTGTCAATATTGTACCTGTAGGTGAGGGGTGACATACTCCGTCCTCGGACATACCATTACATAACTTTCATAATTTTCATAATTTTAAACAATACTGTTTACGGTAGTTAACAAAATAGTACATTAAGATTAGAGGAACAGAAGCTTTATTATTCTTCTGAAATTTATTTCTGCTTATACAAAAAAATTCCGAGTGTTGCCGCGGATGAACTCCAATGCTCGCGGATAATCAGGAGTTTATAGAGTATTTGTTCTCACAGTTACCGTGGAGAGTAGAGAGACTAGCTCACGTTAAGATCCGCTAATCCTTAGTAACATGTTCTAAAATAAAAAAACAAACTTTAACTCTTTAATATAATTCCTAGCTCTAAACTACTGAATTGTTGAGAGATCACGTTTCAAGTCAAACCTTTGTAATTTTTCATAAAAAACATTGTCACTGCAAGGACAACATTTACATTGTCTGTTTTCTGTGGTTATTTACGTAATATTTACATAATTATTTTTATAATTATTCATATAGTCCTAATTACGGAATACACAGCGTACAAGCAAAGAAAAGTGTAATGTGTAGGTTTACGTAAAACTAGGACAAAGAAATAGACGCAAAGACAGAGAGAATAAAATAGAGCAAGGAAGAAAAAATATTAGACTGCAAGACGCACAGAGACATATAATTTAATGTTAATTTCACAATAAACGTTAAAAAAAAGAAATTAACAAACATAAGTGGGAAGAAACGACAGCTTCTTTCTCTTGAGCTCCTCGAGACTAAAGCTGCTTAAATTATTTAGTCCGCTCGTTATAATTTATTCTAATTTTATGAAAATATAAAACCTTGTTTAGAATATGTACTTACTTATATTTACTTGTATTTACATACTTTTATATTCAAAAGTGTAGGTAATAGACGTAATAAGATTACGTCTTATAAATGTAAGGAGAGAGACATAATAAAGGTAATGAGGTATGTGTATTTAAGACAAAATTCTATTTAATTAGAAGATTGCACTTCCAAAGCATGCAAAGTTTCTTTCATGCAGAACACTTTCGATGGCATTGTAAAAATTATTTCTACTGTTACCTATAATATGGAAAAATTTTGTGTTTATTAGAGAGGCGATTGAAATGGAACAAGTGAGAAGGACATTGAGATAGAGTGCGAGCGCGAGAGAGAAGGAGCGAGAGTGAAAGGGGGAATGTATATTGAATAGTTAATGGAGACAGAATTAACTTTCTTTTAATAATTTGCCTAATGGAACTAAATTTTAGTATCAAATCGTGCCGATCTGAATGGTATTGAACTAAACTGGAGAACTTTCATGATTAAATTTGTTCATTCAATTACTACATTTTTATCTAGAGTAGTATAATGCTCTGTGTCATTTATTTGCTCGTTACTGAAAACTGACACGTGTTTTTCTCTTTTAAACCACAGAATTTTTGCTTAAGTAATTCGTAACTATAATAATTTTATGGGGACTGCCCTATAGGCTTTCAAAGCGAATGATGGTACAGGAGATTGTAAAGATATTCATGAACTAAAAGGGGTAAAATTCAATAAACAACACAACACTAAATTCCGATCTCACATTCGAAAGATAAACTCCCTCTATTTCAATTTGTACAGTTTCCCCGTTCAATTGACCGGACACATTCCCCCAACAAAGTTCTAAACCGCATTGATAACAGGCTAAGTGCTAGCCATATTCCATTTTCTATTAGTATTTCATTTGACAGTGTGTGCCGTTTGATTTGAGACAGTACCTGAAAGTATTATTTATACGTCTCTTTTTCTTCAAACGTCGTTGCTTGGTTTTAGTGTGTACTGAATGAAAGGATTTTACATAATCGTAAATGCCATATAGGATATATAATTCTGATTATAGCAGGATTATAGTTCGGTTATTACCTGACAATTCGTTTATTGTAGTTTACGTTCTTAAAATCCTTGCCGGTTCAGATGACTATTGACTGTGAAATATTAAGTTTTCTTTCTTTTTCCACACACACACGCGCGCGCGCGCGCGCGTTTGAAATTGAAAGTCTTTTAAAGGGAACGAGAGACAGAGTAGAAGTTAGGAGCAAGGAATTTATGAGTTCCGAGCTTTGTGTAAGACGAATGGTTCCTCATTTTCATGGAATAATATACAAAATTCTCATGTAGACTGTATTCAGGTTATATGCTGGGGAATTCACGAAAGATCCCATGTGCGTTTGACGTTTGATTTATTTGGATTAACATGTGAGCCCAATTACGATGTGGGTGTACAAAATTCTTGTATCGTGAAACGCAATTTTCTTGTGACTCTGCTGAAAGCACGGAGCGTACGATTTTTAAATTTAACACAGTCGAGACGATTTGACTTTTACGCAGTCTTTTTTTAACTTAAAGTGACACACAGGCAGTGTGTTCAGGAACAGAACTGCTAAATGGAAATACGTCAAACGCAAGCTGTCTTTTAAATAATGTAAGCCAATTGATCAGGACTGGAAACAGCTGGTTGCGATTTCGTGCCTTTCTAATGCCCGCCCCCTCTCACTCCCTGTTTTCTTTTCGTACAAGATTTTTCTTTTAGTTTTTACAGCTAGTGACATAGCTTTCCGGTTTCTAAGCGCCATAAGCATATTCCGCCTCCTGGCTAATCTTTGCGTAATATCTAACTTTTCGCACCGTTAAACTTGCGTCAGTGCCGTTGTGTTTTCCAGTTCTGTCCAGCGGACTTGGAGGGTAAGTAGCGGTACTTTTATATAGTTTTTCTTTAGCCGAGTTTAACTTTGTAAGTGGTTGTGGTATATTCTTTTTTCCTGACGGTTCATGCTTGTTAGTAAACGAATCCCGAGTAGATATAAGTTTACATTTAATGTACTAGTGTTACTGATACCCGAAGACGACCACAGATTATTTAATGGTCGAAACGTTGTGTGATAAATTTTACGATGGTTATTGTACAACCTAACCTTTCTGACAATGTTCACGTGCCATCAAAAGTTAGGTTTAAAGATCGTTATGGCATATTTGTAACAGAGTAATGAATGTAACTTTAAATTTACTTATGACACACACTCAAAAGTACATACAAAATTACATTCACATTTAAATTTCATTAATGAAGGAAATTTAGCAGCGCTCAATTACTGGGCTCTATTAGTGTCCGAAAGTTATCAGCGATTAAACATTGTTAATAAATGACTTTGTTAACAACTTAATTGTTCTTTTTTTAATTTACTAATCCTCACCACCACTGTCTTCAACATCGTCATCATTATCATTATGATTATTATATGTAAATTGCTAGATACTGCTTCTCTACTTAGGCAAACGGAGCCGCAGTTAAATCATAGATCACAATCTCGTATCAGGAGACGTACACAATGAGGGGAAAATTGTTGCAATTCTTTGCAGTTGCAATTAAATCTGTGCAGCAAAGTTCAAGTCTAATATTAAACTAAAAGTATTCAAAATTCCTTGCGTATTTCATGCTTGCATAAAGCTTTGTTTACAATTATTTATGCAACTGTCAAAACTGATTGACTACTTATTTAGTTTGCAATATTGTATCGATTTAGTTTCAAACAAATTAACCAGTCATTACTGACCGTAGGAAAAGTGTTTTTCTGTGTTTTTCTATTAGCACAGACTGTTTATTCTGCTGGAGCGAAACTAAGTGAGAAAAGATTCAATCTACTGTAAACGATGAATCACTGCGGTGTAACATTTACTAGCGTGACACACAAAACGATAGTGACGTAAATTTATAATTTAGTTTAATATATAATATTCATAGCTAAGAAATATGAGGCCGTGCATTATAGAGGATATTGATGACTCAGTAGTGCGAAGAGATATAAGTGATAACTTGAGCACATGAGTAGAATGATGGGTGGCAAATTGTCGTAAATCGCACGAGATGCCAAAAGCCTACAAGGTTAACGTAAAATAAGGAAGAAAGATGACTGTGATGACAACGACGACGATGATGATGAGGAGGAGGGGAGGAGAAAGATATGTGGTGGTGAAGGGGGAGACGGAGGAGGAGGGGCGGATGGGGAGATAGAAGATATTTGTTATAAGAGCGTACAGAAAAAATACCTCGTACTGGTCCCTACGTGACGTAAAAATACTGTCTGGAAGCTCAATACGATCTCATGCACAGATTATTAAAATTTAGAGTATTTAACTGTTTGAGTTGAGTACGGTTTCTGAGATCCACGTATAAACATAAAGTACATTTAAAACCATTATGATGGAATGAAAACCTTTCATGAAGGACAAGAGACTTACCTCAAAACGCTCGACTTAAAATAAGCAAAATCTGATAAAATGTTTGTATCGGACGTGTCCATATTTCACACTGAATCACGTACTACTGAAAAAAATGGGCAAAAACCGATGCCAAACGTAACCTTCGAATGGTGGATGAACAGGAGGAGGCAAGGGCAACCTTTTCTCATTGGAATAGGAAATTACTACTCCTAAAGTCGGAAGGCGACTATATAGCTGACGGCGTATAATGGAGAAGGCTATAAGAAACGACTCTGTTAAGTGGAACCACCTTCAATGTAACCTAAGGGGAACAGTGTGACAGAGTATTCTTACGTAAACTTTTCTGAACGCGGACAACACTAATTAGTACAGTCACTGAAGGAAAAAAATTCAAATGAAGTGGCTTCTACGAGTTTTTTTGCACAAGGCTAGATAAAAGGGTGAGAAACAATTTAAAACAAGTTTACATAAATTCCGTCGCGGTTTTTCGAAAAAGAGGAGAGGGAAGTACAAAAAATTCGTTTTATTCAATTATCTTAAAAAATAAAAAAATTACGAAAAAAGACAAATTACAAAAATTAAAGAGCATTAAATTCTCTACAAAAAAGCTGTTTATCATGTTTTTGTCATGCCAATACTTTGTGAGAAAAATGGAATTGAAATATTAGAAAAAAATTGATTGTCGGAGTCCGCCCCGATGAGCGGGAAGGCTAATTTTGTCTGACATTGCAACATACAAATTTTAATAAAATCCGTTATAATAGTCGTAGAGACAAAATTCAAAAAGCATTTTAAAGCTAAATGCTTGTACTTTTACGTAAAATGAAAAGAAAATAATTAAATTATTAATAAATACTTAAAATAAAGTAATAACTTTTTTGTTTTTTATTTTTTTTTCAACTAATGCTTAAACATATTAACAATTTATTACAAATGTATTTACATTTAAAAAAAACTTCAAAATTTAAACTTTACATATATAGGTCTTCGAAAAAAATAATAAAAATTAGTATTGATTTATTGGCATAAAATGAGCGAGTTTTAAATTTTATAATTTTTTTGAGTTCGCAAGTATACATCATTTCCTTAACTTAAAATTTCTACAGAAATTTTCAAAATAAATATTTTTTTACAAAATTATGAACAAGTATTGGTCAAAGTGTCTTCTATAAGACTGTGGTGTAAAGAATTGTTAAAAGTTAGTAAAATTTAAATAAATATATCTTTTATTAATAAATGTACAAATATGTCCATTGCGCGTATTAATATTAATAGTTAAAAACTAAAACAAAATATTAAAATGTAACTATTGTACGTAAAACTAAAATATTTGAGGCTTCTTTTCTACATAGTGAGAATTTATATCCGTGCATGGGCATAAAAAGAACAGACCCTGAAAGTTGAAGAATTTTAGGGAGAGTGAGGACAGCTGGCACATGCGCCATACAAATGCGCGGTGAGCCGACACACAAGGTTGTACGTTGTAAGTGTTAGTGTGTAAACCGTTGCCGGATCGACTGTTATTTTATTTTGGAGCACGTGTAGTGTTTATTTTTTGAAATTATCGCAACTTCTTAATTAATTTTTGAAAATAAAAAGGTTCTACGATACAAGTGATATATGCGATTTTTAAGAAACTATTTTTGAATATATTTATAAAGTGCATTTTTTAATAACATTTTTATTATAATGCGTAATAAATAAGTAAAACATTAATCATAATAAGACATACATAAATTAATAATAATGAGTTTTTAAACTTATATTCGTGAAAAAATTGCATGTCTATTAAATAAACATGTATTTATGTGAAAATCCACCTTGTGAAAAATTTGGCCAATTTTGAATTAATTTTTCTACTAAAATTCCCCCTGACAAAAAATGTTAATAGCCTTTTTTATGCTCTTTCTTTTTGGTCTTTTGTATTTTTCTCATAAATTTACTTTTTTTTAAGATAATCACGAAAAATTAATTTTTTGTACCTTCCCTCTCCCTTTTTTCGAAAACCCGCAACTGAATTTTTGTAAACTTTTTAAAAATTCTTTCTTACCTTTTTATCTAGCCCTATGCAAAAAATCTCGTAGAAGCCACTTAATTTGAAATTTATATTTTTTTTTCGGCTTTAGTGACTGTACTAAATCACCAGGTTAAAGAACTGAGGTTACAGAGAGAACCTATAGGAGATATATCTATAGAAGGTAATCCTATTGTACACCAACCTTAGGATCGAACAGAAGTGGTGTGTGTGTGTGTATGTGTGACTTACAAGTCAGTAAGTGTAGGCATGTACATGAGTGCATCAATTTTTACAATCAGTATTGTAATATTGTAAAGTTTCATGGGGTAATAAGGGAATTCTAAGATGGAGGGGAATCAAATTTATCAAGTTCAACTTGTGCACGGTGTGCAGTACAAATAAAATATGAAATCACCACGTTTGTATAATCACATGAGTCTAACGTCGTTCATATCTTGTTTCCCTTCTTGTTTGTAAACAGTTGTGTGGAATCGCGCGAAAATTGCTACTGACACGTTGTAATATAAACAGTTCGCGTTGCACCTATGATGAATAACCAATTGGAAGAAGCTCTCTAAACAAAAAGGCGCGCGCGCGGTGGTGTGTGCGCATACATTTGTGCTTTCTGATTAAATCAGTTGGTTCTCTGTCTTAATAATCTAAAAATTATGCCGACGTTTGCAAAAGAATAAGAAAATATCGGTATGGAGAACCATACATGACTTCCATATTCTAAGATTTATATTTAAAATCATTTTCAGCCAAACAGCCAGGGAAGGAATTTTAACAAAAAAATACTTCTTTCTTGCCAATAACGTAGTACACATATAAAAAATATTATCCTCTCCCCCTTCAACTATAATTTTGATTTATAGAAAATTACCCCCAGCCCGTTCAACTAGCCTCTTCATTTATAGATATTTCATCTACGTTTCTACAGTGGATTATTAAGATCTTATCAGGATACTTTATCAAAATTAAGTACTTTACTCATGTTACAACAAAAAATGTTTCAGGTAAATTGCCCTTTCCCCGTAACCGATCTTCACCAAAATCAACAGACATTGAGTTCTCTATAGCTCAGGCACATATGTAAAAAATTATTTGATTCTGTTTGAATTTACGGCAGTTATGGTTCGTCATATAAAAAATTACCCATGTTAAAACATAAAACATGAGATTTATAAAACATATCTAAGATTTATATTTAAAATCATTTTTGAAATAAAATATTTTCATAGAACCTACTAACGCTGGGGAAATCTGAGGAGCCAATCAGAGTTGGGCCTACCTGTCACTCTGCTGAATTTGGTGGAAAGCCCTGTCACTGTCGTCAAAGTATCAGCCTTGACAGGGTCCTCTTTTTCTGCAAAATGGGAGAGGAGGCTTGAGATGGAGTGAGTGACATGGTCCCCACCTCAATGAAGAACCCATTGTTTTATAAAAATATATTTAAATTTTGAAAACTGAAAATTCTTTTCTTGTTGTAAATATTTATATTTTATAATCAAAATGACTTTATCAAAAAACAAACATTATTTTTTTATAATAAGTACTTACATATGTTTCTTAATATGCTTACTTTTTCTTCAATGTTGATGATCATTTCCAAACATTCTGACAAAATTGTATCTACAGAACAGTTAACATTCCCCAGGTTTCCATTTCTGCTAATTTCTCATTACACCTTCCACTGACGTATTATTAACCATTTCATAAACTATCGTATAATCTTTTCAGATTTTGTGGGACAAAATCTGAAATTTTCAGAATGCCTGGCAACAAAATTATTTTATTTTCAACAATTACCATTGTTTGAAAAAGTTTAAATGAATTTTCATGTACTTTACTCTTGTTAAAACGTAAAAGGTTGCAGGTAAACTACCCCTTCCCCTTAACCGATCTTTACCAAAATCCAAAGGCCTTGAGTCCTCTACAATTCACTGACGTATGCAAAAAATTATTTGATTCTGTTAGAATTTGCGGCTGTTATCGTTTGCCATAGAAAATACCCTTGTTAAAAAAACGTTGTAGGTAAACTACCCCTTTCCCTTAACCGATCGTCACCAAAAACAATAGGTCTTGAGAACTCTACAATTCAGGGCTGTATGCGAAACATCATTTGATTCTGTTTGAATTTACGGCTGTTGTCGTTTGCCTAAAAAAAAAATTTTCCTCGATAAAAAAAAACCGTTGCAGGTAAACTACCCCTTTCCCTTAACCGATCTTCACCAAAAACAATAGGTCGCGAGTACTCTACAAATCAGGGCTGTATGCAAAAAATTATTTGATTCTGTTTGAATTTGCGGCAGTTATCGTTTGCCATAAAAAATACGCTTGATAAAAAACGTTGCAGGTAAACTACCCCTTTCCCTCAACCGATCTTTACCGAAAACAATAGGTCTTTAGTACTCTACAAATCAGGGCTGTATGCAGAAAATTATTTGATTCTGTTTGAATTTGCGGCTGTTATCGTTTGCCATAGAAAATACCCTTGTTAAAAAAACGTTGTAGGTAAACTACCCCTTTCCCTTAACCGATCTTCACCAAAAACAATAGGTCTTTAGTACTCTACAATTCAGGGCTGTATGCAAAACATTATTTGATTCTGTTTGAATTTGCGGCTGTTATCGTTTGCCAAAAAAAAAAATTTCCCTTGATAAAAAAAACCGTTGCAGGTAAACTACCCCTTTCCCTCAACCGATCTTCACCAAAAACAATAGGTCGCGAGTCCTCTACAAATCAGGGCTGTATGCAGAAAATTATTTGATTCTGTTTGAATTTGCGGCAGTTATCGTTTGCCATAGAAAAAAAATCTACAGATCGACACACAGACAGACAGACACACAGACACACACACAGACACTTTTCGGAAAACGACTTTTTTTCATGTTTTGAGTGTAGTAGAATCAGAATCTGCAATAATCTCGAACACGATTTTTTTTGCCATCACCATACTTCCATTCCTTAAGGAATATGGAAGTAAATAATCTCGAACACGATTTTTTTTGCCATCACCATACTTCCATTCCTTAAGGAATATGGAAGTAAAATGTATACCGTTTTCTCTGTCCAAAACGAAAAAAATAACGATCAGCTGGGAAGATATGGAACAGTTCCAGATAACGCTGTGTTATTTATCACTTCGGCCCCGGTGGTGATGCCCGAAGCTGTTATGAAAAAGCTAAAGCACACACACTCGCGTGTCTTTCAGTAAAACGACAGAATATTTTATATGTGCTGCAAAGAAGACGAATTGAAAGCCCGGAAGAAAATAAAATAAAGAAAAGGCATATGTTGTTATCATTTTACTTGAAACATACATTATAATTTAAAACCATTTGTCTAAATGATATAAGAATTTTTAAAAGAAATACGGAAAAGGAAAAAGAGGTGTCACAAAATTTATTATTAAAAATTTTGCAGGATTTTTTTAAAAAAAAAGGTGCACGATTAAAAATTATTATTCCAGAAAGAAAACAATATGGCTAAGTGCTATAAAGAAATGTTTTCAAAACACAATATTGAAGAGTAACTAACTGGTCATTGGCTGAAATTTTTATAACAACTATGTTTATCAGCTGCACATTAGTAAGTTAACGTAACTGTGTTCAAAGTGACAAAATTCAACTTCTTTTGTCATGGTTTAATCGATACCGGTATTTTAAATTTTAGAACAAGTATCACATTTCAATTATACCTAGGATGTGATATTACATATGTAGGAGACAAAGATATTCTTAATAAAACAAACAACTTCCAAAGAATATGTGGGACTTTTCGGAGAACACTCAAAGGAACACGAAAGAAACAAAAATAAAATTCTATAAAGTGATGGCAGTCCCCATGCTATTATAGGGGTCCGAACCATGGGCACCAAGAAAGAAAGATTATAGACAGATGGAAACGTCTGAAATGAAATATCTTAGATCTGTGAAAGGTTGTATAAGATTAGATCACATAAAGAACGAAGATATAAGACGGGAATTGAAAGTACATCCAGTAACGGAACTAGCGAAAAACTAAAAAAAAAGATGTTATGCGCATGTCTCCAGAAAGAATTCAAAGAAAAATCCTGAATTATAAGCCAACCGGAAGAAGAAATGTTGGCAGACCGAGACGGAGATGGTGAAGCCGGAACAGGCAATCTGCCTAATCCTGGACAGATAGATGATGATGATGATGATCTTTTCCCCACTGAGTTTCGTCGTTACTAAAGTGGTAACATGTCACGTCATATGATCATCAACATCCACTATTTGGTTACAACGTCTTTAGCCTGTTTCAGGTCAAGTTGAGGTAACTTGACGTTGGTACCTACCCATTAGTCTCCTTGACTACCCGACTTAAAAAAATAAATTTCCTTGATCTGTAATGTAGACTAAAATAATCAACGCTATTGTCATCGCTATCATCATCATCACCATCATTAGACAAAGGAATCGGTATTTGTCTCATGTCGATCGATCTACTTTAACGCTAGAACTAATTGTGTTTAATCTGTTTCTTAAGATTTCACGGCAGGCGTCATAATTATTTAAATTATTATCCGGACTGTAAGTCCGTGGTCTTCCGAAATCTTCATGCTGACTGATGTTATTAGCGTAATCAAACGTTTCGGCCTTACCTCTGGAGGCCGTTTTTAGTGAAAGGTCTTTCAAAATGCTAACAAGATGTACGTCAGTCAACCACAGTGCTGTGACAAAGCCCAACCACGTGCATCTTGTCAGCTTTTTGAAAGACCGTTCACTGAAGATGGTCTCTTGAGGTGAGGCCGAAACGTCAGATTACGTTAATAACATCAGTCAGCATGAAGCTTTCGGAAGACCACGGCCTTATAGCCAGGAATTAATAATTTAAATAATTAATTGTGTTTAATTTCAAACTCTCTCAGACAATTTTAATGGTATTAACTTATTAGGCCTATATAATTGTTATAGGTTTTTACCAGCAGAACTGTGGTAATAACAGACGTTTTATAAAAACAAAAGTTATTAAAAAGTTGAAATTACTTAAAGCGTTGCCATTAACTTGTTAGTTTTTACGTAAAGTTATGGTTAATTTTTATTATTGTATACATAATAAATTTAAAGTATGCAATCGCGGCGGTTATAATTTACTGAGTTAATTAATTAACACAAAAATAAAGTTAAAATGTATTAATACATCAAGCTTTGAAATGGTATTCATCCGACCGTTTAAAATTTCTGTCTGTTTCGTAGCTATTTTAAATAGTCTGTACTGCTTTTCACCTTTTATGATGATGATGATGATGATGGTGGTGACAATAGCGTTAATTATTTTAATCTGTATCACAGATCGAGGAAATTTATTTTTTTAAGTTGGGCATTCGAGGAGCGTGATAGTCGCCCTGCCGCAGCGCAGACCCTTCCTCGACCCTTCCGGCCTATGCAGCTGCCTCAACGTAACCTGAAACAGGCAGTCGAGTCTATTGTTTAATAGTAAATATGTTGTGGTCTTTCTACGGTACAAAATATCGCTATCATCCGTTCGAAAAACCACAACCGAGGCTATCACTACAATGAACCAAAATCACCTAGAGACATATTTCACCAATGGACCCCCCCCCCCCCCACACACACACATAATATTTTTGTTTGTTCTCTACAGATCTAAAGGATAAATTCTTTCACATATGGATTATCATTTCAACTGATATTATCATGTCACTGAAACGTCTTAAGCAATTCTAGAAGGAAGTTCCTTCTAGTTACAGCTTAACAGCAAAGAAGATAAAACCGTAGTAGTAAAAAAATTAACAAAAAAAATTACTTGCTCGCTTTGCGCAAACGCGTACATAATATTATCTCTTTTATGGCATTTTGAATGGAACATGTAGTTTTACGTGATAGCCTGCGACACGCAGCCATGACACGCGAATACGTCCATAGTCGTACGTTCTTGACGAGGCGATAAAGCTTTTAAAATACTAATTTTTTTTATTAAAGGAAACAAAACTGACACATAAAATAACACTAAAAGTAAATAATGGGAATGTTATTAATTACTTAGGGTACAGCGTGCTTTTTTATGACACGGGTAAAAGCTTTTCAGAGTCGACGGGCGGATTGCGTGTATGTACGTATGCAAATGTACCAGAATGTAAACGTATATGGCTGAGAGGCTTTATACGGCATTAGTCTTGCGAAGCAGTGCTATCATATTAGTAAGCCATGTATCCTATCGAATATCTTAAAAATACCTCTAATGTTAAACAGGGAGGCACACACACGATGGCGCGCAGAAAGAAAGGTTCCAAACGTTGTCGAACGCTGTATATGTGACGTAGCAGCAACTGTGTCCTAGAATTTCCGGCTTGATTGAAGACACTAATGGAATTCTTAGTAGAGTCAATGATATTACGATCAATATGACATAACGAAGGACCCGTTGTGCCAGAGTAACAACAGAAACAAGATCATAATTTGAGGGGACGTTTTCAGAAGGTATATTGTTGTGTTCTATGCGGCTGCGACAGTCGGACGGTGAGTACTAAGGCTTGGTAAACACAGCATGGTACAAAATGTTTCGAAACATAACGAAACAGAACATCTTGTAACATTTAGAAACAAAAATCTGATCTATCATTTCCAATGAAACATGATGAAACAGAAACCTTTCAGTCTCCGCGTTGGCGGCAAGTGATATTGATTTAGGTACTGAAATATTAGCGACAACTTCCTGGTTAACTCCGCCTGTGGTATTGAGTAGCACATTGGATACTACTGCCGGTCCCAAGCCCCCGGATAAAGGAGGAGGGTTGGTGGACAAGGTTAGACACCTATCCACTGAAGAAATATGGATGGCTCAAAGAAGCAACGGACAGCTTTGGAATTGGACGGATGACGTATAATGTAACAGACATTAACTCTTTGATTGCGGAAAGAAGAAGCATATGGCATGAACACATATCAAGAATGGATGACATAAGGCTAGTGAAAAAGGCAAGAGATAGCCAACCAAACACCAAGAGGACCATTGTTCAGCCCAGGGAGAGGTGGAGTGACAGCATGTAGGACCGTTGTTATAGAACGGGACAGAGTCCTAACAAGGAAGTTAATGAAGAAGAAGAAAAAATTCATGGTTCTGTCTGGTTAACTAGAAGGAGTCCTTAAGTAGGAGATACTGGGATCATCCTTCCAATGAAAAACGAACCAAGAAAAGTTCTTTAAAAAAATACATTCAGGAACTAAGAAAGTTCCCTGATAAATTTTCCAACTTCACACGCGTAAGTTTAGAAAACTTTGACACTTTGATACATCCTTGGAACACTGGAGATTCAATCAAGAAACAAAATACCAACTGGAGAAAAAGCATTCCACCATAACATAGACTTTTTCTTACACTCAGGTAAGTTGTGGTCTGTCGTACAAGCGGTAATATTTCTTAGAAAGAAATAAACACTAGGAACAAAACATGATCACGACGATTCGGTACTTTTGAGAAGATTAGCATCGCGTGGACAGTCTCACGCCTTGCACCTGCGCAATGGTATAATTTTCATGCTGCGCAGTGGTATAATAATCATGGGAGTCGGGAAGACAAAAAATTTGTTTCACTTTGTCTCGTTCTTTGTCGTCATTTTTGTTTCAACTGTTGAACCGTGTTCATTACACGTCTATCTGAACTGTATACGGCTCGGTAGAGCTTCACAATGGAAACAACAAAGTGAATAACTTGCACGGTAAAATCTCGGAAGTTTCCACGCAAGTGAGATGGATAGAACACGAGAAAAGTAACGTTATCGAGATGTGTTAGTAAGTGTTAACAACTCGGTCTGAATAGGAAACCTTTTACTCAAATGCATTAAAAACAGCATGGATTATTCATTGATAAACAGAACCTGATACTTTTTAATTACAATACCAAGAACTATACACACGGACGCTTAAAGCGTACGTGACAATATTCGCGAGAGAAGAAGTGGTTTTATTTAACAAAGCTTGTGTTCTGCACAAACCCCACAGAATTGTACTTTTAGCTATTAATACTCTGCGGAAAACTTTTCCGTTAGATTATCAAAGGATTTTATCTTTGATCTCTTTTCAAGTCGATTCTGTAGCGTTCTTCGAAACGAGATCTTCAATTATCCCTATACAGTCACTGATCCTGTTCAAATCCTCGTTCTCGCACCTCTATTGTAATTTATTTTGTACAGCTTAGTTCTTCCTCAGTCGATCCTATTTTCTCCGTCTTGGTGGTTCTAGTTTAGGGTAA
This sequence comes from Magicicada septendecula, assembly GCA_034769895.1. Taxonomy (NCBI): domain Eukaryota; kingdom Metazoa; phylum Arthropoda; class Insecta; order Hemiptera; family Cicadidae; genus Magicicada; species Magicicada septendecula. The sequence continues at coordinate 1,253,086,682 of CM068367.1, forward strand.
AATTTTCAGTAGACCTCCTTCTCTCCCGTTCAGTACATAGCAAAACTTGTGCACTGACTCAGACGCATCTCACTTGTTTTTATCTTATCAGATATAGTGAGTGAGTGAGTGAGTGAGTGAATGAGTGAGTGAGTGCGAGAGAGAGTGTGTGTGTGGTATTCATTTTTTATCAAAATCTGATGCTCGGTATTCTCACAATTCCTCATTCTCACGCAAATATAATATTATGGTATTCGTGAAAACGTGATGTCCTTATTTTTTAGTTTCCATTTGCCTCGATTCAAAAGACTACTCTCTCAAATATTCATGCACATAGTCTGTCATCTACTCGATCTGTATCTTTGTTTCTAATGTCAGCCGCAACCAGTTCACATACTCTCCTGCACACATCACTATCAACATTATCACCACCATAGAAACCTTTACACAGTAAACGACAGTAAACATAAGGCTATGTGATTTCAAAGTGAATCTGACAACGAGAAATTATCACTTACACTGAAATGTTAATGAGAGACCTACCAAAGTATACAGATTTATCTCTTGTGAGTTACGGCCGCAACTGATTTCTCTGTATTACATACGAATGGGAGACAGTTTCTAATGCGTTAATTCATGAGGCCTGGCTTTGAACGAAACGTATGGCAATACAGATACAGGATTTCTTTTATTTGGCAAAATAATGCCCGTTTATATGCCCCCGCCTCACACTCAGACGCCCATAAAAGTAAATGAAAAGCAGCACTCGAACACAATAATAGCTACTTTTTCTAATTCATTGTTTAGGAAGGGGACCGAAAGTTGGAATCAAATGAAAATTTCAGCCGTTCAGTAAAAATACGGACGCAATACAGTACGTAATAAACAAAATGGTCTAATTTAATACAATGTTTATTCCGTATAGGAAAATATAGAGACAGAATTTAGTTTGAAACTGTTGTCTTCCAAAGTAGAGGAACGTTTTCACACAGCTGTTTTTACATGAAATGATAGGGGACAAATGACACTAAAAATGCCACATAACCAAATAAATTTTAGTACAAACGAAAACTGAGTATAAAGTACGATAATAACGAATAAAAACTACAAAGATTACGATCGAAAACATATAAAGAAAGTTAAATCATTTACATTCTCTCTGTCTCCACCTCTCTCTTCCTCCCTTTCCCATCCTCTTCTCTTTGCTCTCCTCGTACAAGAACGTTAATACCAACCGACTATATAAGCTTACGTTGCTTATGATGGATGCAGAGTTCAAATACATAAATCAAATATATCGTTATGCGTGTAGATTTGCCGATATTTTATCGTTAAAAATAAATTTTACAACACACTCCTCCATTCGATAACAAGCAGGGATGTATTTTTATTAAATCGAATCGCTTCATACTATCCTGTGTATTTATATAAATTTGATCTTACATTGATTGCAAATCTTATGAATTATTATCACACACAACAATAAGCTCTGTTTTTAATGTAATTAAACGAAAATATGCTAGTCGATAACTAAAGCATGCAAGACTGCATAGTAACGTGTACCAACATACGATGACACAGGAATTACAAACAATTTTTAAAGCTGCAAACAAACGTTTTAATTAGATATTAATTTGCCTCTGTCGCTATTAAAAACATACTGTTTTTGTACTACAGTTTTCAGTTTTTTTTTAAATTTATATTCCTTTGACGAGAATTTTTCCGATATATAAATGAATAATTCAAAAAAGTTGTTCCAATATTGCTTGCTTTTTTTATTTGTGAAATTGCTATGTTGTATTTAATTTGATTATCTATAGGCCTATTGCTAACTACAATCAGAGTAGAAAATAAGTTTACAGGTGTGTGAGTGTGAGTGTGAGTGTGTGTGTAAATAATACTAAAGTATTGTATATACGATGGAGGTAACAATTAAACTGAGTATTTCTTTTCATAGGCCTATATGATTGTCAGCTAACTAGTTTATTATATCTTTTCTTCAAAGAATACACCATTTGTTCACATTTTACGAGACAAACCTTATTTACCACAAGAGAATTTTATTATTCTATATTTTACTTAAGATTAAGTTTTTGTTTCCGGTTTATTTAAAAAAAATTCAAATATAACTTTTAATCTAGAATCAAATGCGAGGTTAATTAACTTTCCCCTGCGGATTATATCTTCAAGCAACTGAAACACATACAGTTTCAGTCAACAGAAACATATACATACAGTAACTCAAGTATCTCTTAAGTTGAGTGAGCCTCAAGTAGCTGAATCACATACAAATATTTATAGAAATCTGTATGCCTACTTACAGATCGGTCTCGCATACATCGGATATTACGGATACATAATATAAATATAAATACGCACGTGTTCATGCACACACACACACACATTTAATCACAATAATAACAGATTTCTGATCGGGTATGTAGTTTATTGTTTGTTTTCTTAATACATAAGAATAAAAGGCGTGTGGGCATCAACGCGCACAAAAAGGCTGTTTTGTTGATTTTCGACGCCCATTGTAATTTTGGCAGTGTCAGATTACACCTTTCGCCTGTGTCTTCGTCTTCTACATATACCTTCCTCTACACACGCTTCAGTACCTACTCTGTCTTTGAACATGTACAACCTCCCGTTGAAAGCAGTCCCAGTAGACGAGGAAAGTCGACGAAAAATATTAAGAATAAGATTGCAGTCGCAACCAGACAATAATTGATAAACAGAATTACAAATTTGTAGCTTTATTTAAAAAAGTAAAATTTTCAATTTCAAAAAATAAAACTAGAAACAAGTAAAGTATATACGTTATGCAAATTAAAGTATATATTATGCATATATGTTACGCGTAGGCATGTATTGAGTGTGTAATTGTTCTGAAGCGTGGCTTCACTGATTTTGTGATAAAAGGGAAGACCTAACGTACTCGCCTTTATTAAATATATGACACAAAATGAATATACAGTAAATGAAAATGCAGACGAGAATATGTATATGTATTTGTCGTCTTTTGATTCTTCTTTCACCTCAACCCAGAAGAACTACTAATAATCTAGTATGCTCCCTGCAGAACTCGCTCAATATTTTGAACGTAGTACATTTATTACTACTTAAATTTCCCTATTACATAATTTTCCACTTATGGGGAAAACTAAAAAATCTCGATTGTCTACTACGTGTTTGAAATATTATAACAACTGTAGAGCACACAATCATACAAGACACAATAATAATTCGAAACATTCCGATTTGGGTTACATTTCCTTTTAGCCTACAAGTTTTTGATCTCTTTTTTGGGTTATTGGGTCAAAAAAATTGAATTTTCGAAATCTTAACACTACATTTAGATGTTAATTAAAATTCTCTTTACTCTGATGCGCCACATGAATTTTAGCGATTTTATCAAAATTTTCTCCCACTTTCGGGCTCTGACGTCCAGACTTTTTGTTTTCAAAAATGATAACACTATATGCAAATTGTCGATAAAATTCTCTTTAATTTGATATCCACATGGGTTTTGCGTTTTTTTTCACAATTTTGTCTCCCTCATATTTTTGCCTCCCGCCACACCTATTTTGCGGGACATCAATTTAAAAAACAACAGGATTCTCTAGAGTAAAAGTATGGACACGGTTTCCAAGTTTTACGAAAATGTGTTGATGCGTTCAAATGTTATCATGCACAGAAATCTTCATGCTGTAATTTGAACAATTTGACTTGCTGCAAGTAGAACATTGATCTCTGGAGTCCCCATCCATTTTTTGGATGATTACTTGATCATCCGTAAACAGCGTTGTGCTTTCGTATGTTCTATTATTTATTTTCATTACTGGAGCTACTCGTAATTTCTACTCTCCATGTCTAATGTTTAATATATAGATATTAAAGAGTGTTGGAGATATGCTACAGCCTTGGCGCATTCCCTGATTAATGTTAATCACTTCTGTCAAATCCTCTCTTAAAGACAAGACTATCCTTGCACAATAGTATACGCTCTTTATAACGTCTACTAGGTGTTTGGTATAACCCCTCTTACACCTAATGTCCCAGAGAATGGAACTGTTGACTATATCAAATGCTTTCTCGTAGTCAATGAAGGCAAGGCGTGTCTCCAAATTAAAATCTGTTCTTTTCTCAATCAGCATTTCCAATTTAAATTTAAGTATCGTGTAAATAAAACACTATCAGTTTGTGATAGCACATTCACTCATTCGTTCGTAGACAGGGCAAGAAAGTGCAACAACAAGCGAGATGTTGCAATACAAATTCAGGAGCACCCAAAGAGATCGTTAAGGATGAACAAAACATGATGTATAAAAAGAGGTGGAAAAACAAAGCGTGTAAACCGCAAAGCGTCGGAAAGACGAACTAATAAACAAACAAGTCGTTAAACGCACAACTCATTAAATAAAGTACTTACTTACTGGGTTGTTGTATATACACACAGCAGTCCGGTAAGTTTGTACACTCCCGCCGTGTATTAATATCGTGTACGTTGTCAAGGGAAATGAATGAAACCGACGAGTGTGTTTGGCGCGTTTCGTGCATTCTACACAACGCGATGCTCTTTTTTGTCTCTTCTCTCGACTTGAAACTAAACATCTTGTTTCAGTACGCGGTCAGGTTATAAAATCTTGCTTCGTCTCGTCAGTAAACAAATAAATAAAAATTCGTTTTTGTTTATTTATAGGCCTACACACACAGGGATGTAGTACACTCTTAGAATAAGTAACCAACCGCTCAGTTGGGTGGTTCTGACCTTAGTATTACTGGCAGCGGTGAATCATTAAATCCTTCTTGCTTCACAGATTGTTACGTCTCCTTGCTTCCTCCGCTACTTTCTTCCATATTATATTTCACTTTTCACTTCACTCCTTCGTCCCCCGTATTCTTCATGTTTTCAGTGAGCTGTGCCTTTCACCTCCTCATCGGTGTTCCCCTGTTCTAAGACCTTGTGACCTCCATATTATAATCTTTTATAATACTGACTCCTAGTTCTCAGTAAACACTACAGGCTTACTAGATTCAATTTTATCTGTTTATTAGTTTCACCATATCTCTCCCCTCACTCCACTTATCTCGTGGTTAGTTATTCTTCTACACGTTTCTTCACTTATTTTCTTTGGTATATATGCTCCTCTAATGTTTTTCTCAGCAATCTCTAATCCACACCATCTCTCTTAGTGAGGCACCGTAGCTCTGTCGTGTACATTGCCATTGTAAAAATGTTTTATTTATTCGTACATTGAATTTAGTCAACTTCTCACTTTTCATCAACTCGTTATGTGTATAGTGAGCGTTGTAACCTTCCGCTGTTGAGTGTTTGAGTATTCCGTGCTTCTCACATTGTGCTTGCTTATCGATGTCTTTTGGTATTTGAATCTCTCCTGTGTTCGCGTATCTAAGTTTACACTTTTCCCGCGTGTTCTTTATCTTCTGCTTATTTTCAGGTCAGTACAGAATATTTTACAATTTGTGCCTTAATTTTACCAATTTGTGTTTATGTGAATCTTTATACTCGTTAATGGACGTACGCTATTTGGTACTTTACATTTGTTAAAAATATTTCTATACGGTACTTCTAAAATTACTTTATGTTTACACTGTTAACTAGAATGTAGACCCATATTGTAAATCTGTGGACGGCAGGTCGCGCACAAGCGTGACAACAAATGAAAAAACGCTATTGCAACGTGATAATTCAGACGAACGGATTCATATGCTTTCACTGAGAAATATATTAGGAAACATACACAAGATGAAAAAAGTATAAAATATTTACTTGCAGAAGAATATTTATAATATTGGTTACATAACTGAATGAGCAAAACGAGTTCTCAGTTTTGGCTCAGCCGTTTGGAGTTGTCTGTTTGTCTGTCTACTTACAGAATGTCTCAAGATTACTTTTGAACGCATAAACCGATTTTCGTAAAACTTGGCTTGTGTTAATACTTTTACCCTACAGAATCCTACTGTTTGTTAGATTGATCCTCCTAAAAATAGGGGGCATGAGGCAGAAATGTGATGGAGTCAACATTGTTAAAAAATCGCAAACCTCATGAGGGATATCAAATTAAAGGGAATTTTAATCACAATCTGAGTTTTGTGTTCATTTTTGAAAATGTAAAAATTTTGTGATATCAGAGGCAAAATGTGAGACAAAAGTTTTGATAAAATTATAGATACCATATGGGCTATCAAATTAAAGAGAATTTACGCTAACACACGAATGTAGTGTTACGTTTTCGGAAATTTCAAAAATTTAGGACCCCAGGGCCCAAAAAAGACGTAAATATTGTGAGAATCCAGTAGGGTGTCGGACTAACAGGAATCGTAACCCAAATCCGAATGCTTAAAATTTTTATTGTTCATTGTACGATTGTGTGCTCTACAAATGTTATATTACCAAAGAAAAAGCAATCAGGAATTTTGTAATTTTCCCATAATTAAAATATAATATAATATCGAAATTTATGTAATAATAAATGTACTCGTCCAAAATATTGAACAAATTCTGCATCTCAGGGAGCATACTAGTTATTGCACAAATTATAAATATTATTTCATAATCTTGCATGATTAAGCAAGCTAAATTGTATAGTTTAGTACAAAATATTTCCATGAAAGTAATTATTTCTTTTCTTCACTCATACGCATATTTCATTTGTACGTTTATTGGTCGTCATTATCACCAGAGAAATTAAATACTGAACATTTTTAATTTGTGCACTATTCGTTACCATGTTAACACTGATTAGCTGATTACGTGTGTTGATTTAGTTATGTAAAGCCAAATTGTACTCTCAACTTTATTATATTAAACATTTAAAACGACTTGCTTAATGTACGTTACTAACCACTTTAATTAGAATCAAAATTAGTATAATAAATAATAATAAACACATTAAAAATTTCAATATAAAATTTCTTAAATTACTCTGATGAGACGGTGGCCAAGTACACGTGTCAACGTAATACGTGTAAACATAAAGAAAAGAAATAAATACTTGTATGAAAACATTTTTATCACAAAATAAAGACAACATGAGCACACACATAGTACATATATATAGGCCTAAGCGTATCGTATCCTATAGGATGTGTGTGTGTACATGCACCCAAGCGTGTAATATATATGTGCAGAGATGTATAGCAACGTTGTTTTTGCCAAACGTTTGTCGTTTTGTAAGCCAACGTTTTGGTTATAAAAAACAGTCTGTTCATAGCAGCGTGGGTGGTTGATTGATTTGACCGTGCACAGAGCATTCAGGGAGCGACTGTGTTGTGTAGCTCAGCATGCTACTCGGTTTCGTTTCTGTTGCCGGCATAATATTTACGTCATTTACGCTATAAATCTCACATCTCAAGTCGGGGAAAACTACCGATGGTGGTATATCCTTATCATCACTACCACCACCACTGAAAGTATTAGGGCCCGTTAGACCCATCCCGGAACCCATCTCCTCCTCAGCCTATCCGCTAGACTCGTATCTGTAGGGTTCAAATATTTGGCAAGTGGTCCAAGTGTTCGTACATCTCTCCCTCTGTCTCTAATCTTCTTCCGCAGACGTTCGATTTTCCATTGTCTTCTAATATTTTCATTTCTTACCGAACAAGAAGGTAATATACTTCCGTACTTCCTAAAGCAAACTTCATTTCAGCACATTGAATATCCTTTTCCTCATTTCCACCGAGACTCTATGTTTCACTTACACACAGGAATTCGGAGAAGACGACTGTTCTGTAAAAGTTCATGCGCTCTATGGATCGTTTCGCAGATGCTTCTAAATTCTGTTAACTTGCTATGCCAGTCAATGTCGTTTTTTCGTATGAGATATCAAAACCCAACAAGCGTTATTCCTAATTATCTCTTAACTTTCCCTCAGCAACAACCATGAAAAGACACACGAAGAAAGACAGACGCACAGAAGGTGCTCGGGATTTTGCGATGTCCATGTCGTAACGCCAGTTACATCCGCTGCTAATAGATGGTGTGTTTGTAGCACAAGGAAGTGAATTTGGGATGCTTCTTGCATAAACTAGCCTGCATGTCGTAAAGGCGTGAAACAGTAGGACCATGCCTGACCCGACGAGTGCATTCCTGTCTTCGTGCTGGCATGGGAGACACGATGGCGCAACCGCTTTCTGTGGGGAGTCACGAACCGAGAAAGAAAACTACCTCATGGAGGCACTTGTAAAACCCCGTGAAAGACCGAGCCTGGACGACAGCATAATTGAGGTGGCCTGGCAAATTTCGATTCCGACCTTGCGAAGCGCAGTGGAGACAACTGTCCAGGGATGCTGTCCGATGCGTTTTCAAGACGACGGATCACGGGTCGTTTACGGTCGCTAGCAGAATGTAGTCCTTCGTCTCCGTGACGAGAGCTAAAACTTTTTTTGACGACGTTCTTTTTGCGAAGTTCCTCCCAACCTGTGTCATTCTCATAACGGCATTCAAGAAAAATGTGTTCACATTCCACAATCAATAGTGCCAAATAACATACCATCGCGTAAACGAATGCAAACACACGACACTAATTCATATAACAACATAAGCATTAAAATGCGAAAACAATTTAATGCGGAGTATAGAAATAATTTTGCACGAAACGTTTAGTTAAAACATCCGCCATCTGAATACAATGAATTTAACCGAATGTAGATTTTATTGCCCGTGTTTTGAACCACAAATTCGTATTGAGCCTCCGTTTTATGCTGGCGGCTAAATTAAATTCCGCGTAAATTATTCAAATCCGATACGATTTAGTGGGACCACTGTGTGTGTTAACTCTGATTCCCCCCCCCATACATGCGATGGTTTGATGATGTGTACTGTGTATACTATTTTTTGCGATATCTGTCAGCAAGCGGAGTTGTGGAATACTCACACACGTGTGGGCAAATTGTCTGAAAATAGTCGGCGATTGAAAGTGTATATACAGCAACTGTCCACGTTATCTCGCTTCCTGCACGCACGGTCATGTTATTGTATACAGTATTCAGGAGCTGGTAGAGTTGTAGGGATGTACAGAATTGCCAAAAAATTATTACCCGTTGTTTGGTGAAATAATATTTTACGTAAAATTATTGAGTAAGCTCTCTGTGTTAAATGAAAAGAATTATTTTAACATTCTCATTTATTACAATCTCACATTACCTGAACACCTAGAGATTGAAGTGAATATGCTAATTCTTCTTCTTCTTCCTTCGCAATACAGCCAGAAGTGAGTCCTGGTTTCCAACACCAGTCTTCTCCAATGTCTCATTTCGTTACCATCTCAGCGTAACCCCTCACAGGCATTCTTCTGAGACCTTCCAGCAGAACACCCATCTTATCGTAGGTCGATAACTCTTTCTGATTTTATATACCTGTGACCTTAGGATTTTCTCTGGCATACGCTGATCATCCACCCGCTCTAGACGACCTAGCGCTTGTATTCGTTGAGCCTTTACGAATCTTACAATGTTTTCATACTTCAATAGATCATCTATCTCCTAGTTATTCCTTATCCTCCATTATTCATCTTCCTTAACCGGATTATAATCACGTTGAACAATCTTTCTTTGAAAGAAGTGAATATACAAGTCATGAAAACTAACTGAGTAGTCGCACGCACGAACCAATTTGTGTGGAAAACAATTAATATCATATACAGGACACCAATACAAGAATTTATAAGAGCACAATAGATCAGGAAGATCTAAACAGCGACACAGGTTTAAGGGTGATATAAATGGGAATTCTAAGAAAAATCGTCTGGTAAGCAAAGTGGCTAAAATATGCAGTAAGAACATAAGAGGGTTTTGGGGAAAACAGATACAACATAATTAACAACGGAAAAAACACGAATATGAAATGGACACATAACAGGGTGGATCAAAATACAGAATTGTGTCCTAAGTTGGGAGACCAAGAAGATATGGTGTGAGGACTTGTAGGCAGCTAACAGTATTAGGACAGGAGGAATCTCCTATGTGAAGAATGGAACAGGAAGACGAAGATGAAGACAACATTTTTAAATAACACACCCAAATTATTATTAAATTTATCAGATAATACCTTTGAAAATTAACAAATGATGATTGATAAAAATTATAATAAAAAGTATTGGCCTAAACATGATTAGAAACGTAATCCCGTACGATAAGATTTACATCTCGCCGTTGAGGCGTCTGAGACTCTGAAAAGCACCAAATAGTAGAATCTTTTCTTCCACATTGGCGTGTTGGTGAAGTCACCTTTTATATCTGTCGGTAAACTCCTTGATAAATTAATTGACCACGTTGGCACTAACGTCTTTGTTCACGTCGTCATTTTGGGATCATAGATGTTATTAATCGACAGCAGTTTGAAGAATAAACTGTAGGCTACAACAAACTTAACAACGAGACTCACTATGAAACAAAAACCCAGATGTTTCGGCCTTGCAATAAGACGTTTGTTTTATTGCAGATCTTGTTGTTAAGTCTGTTATATAGTTTATGGACAGTGTTGTTACCATGGACCAACTTTGCGATAACAACCGTAATTTTAATAATGATGGACCACGGCCCAACAGACCGGTCGATTGTTAACCAGTCAGATACAGGCCGTGAAAGCCTGCGTTCTTTAATGAAAGGCATACAATATATAATAAGTGTAGATTCCTACTATTTACCTAATATAGCTGGCATGTTTCTTTAGTTTTTCTGCTCACCTTTCATTTTAATTCGAACGTTCATCCTTAATTTGTAATCAAATGCGTTTCAAGATAATTTGCCGATCCAGTCTGAGAAATTTGGACACGCTTCCCACTGATGGTTGCGCGTGTAGTTCAGTGTCCCGAGACTCCAAATAAACTCATGCCACTGGGTCAAAATTTTGAACTTTATACTATTTTAATTAATAGGGGGGCATGCAGTTTCTATCGGATTGGTGGATTATACTGTGACGATTTCGTTAATTAAAAAATAAATAAATAATAAAATAGGAAATGTTAAAAACTGAGAAATTTAAATTTTAATAAATCGCACATTTAAATTAAATTGTAGCACTATCATAAATCATAATAATATTTAATAAAGAGATTTAATAAAAAAAAAATGGAATACGAGTGTACAGATAGGGAAACCCTTATTAATTAACCCTGCATAGACATGCGCTAACCGGAATTAACTTGAATACCGACCCATAAACAAACTAATAATCCTTGTAAATTGATATTAAATAAATAAATAAACAAGACCACAGTAGTGTACTATAATGAAGTCTGTAATAAAGAATATATTTGGATAATTAAAAGGTCAAACTTTAACCCCTTAAATAGAGAATAAAGGTGGAACTATTTTGTTGCGACGCGTAACTCCGCGCGATTAACTGACCCGTCCTAACATAGTAATTCAATCGAGATGAAGCGCTCGCGTAGATAACACGCGCTTGAACCATGTCCCGGAGAACGACAAAATGTTTTATTTAGAAGACAGAGATAACAATGTGTAGCGAAAAGTAGTGGCAAATTAGTGTGCTAGTAAGTTTAAATGTTAAGAACCAAAAGGAATAAAAAACTGTGTAAGGGATGACATCTCATTTGTATAATTTGTAAGATGTCTATGTTGTTTTAAAATAATATGGTACGAGCTACCTAAAGTGAGAACTTTTATAAACAATAATGTAACGTGCGATTCTACAACAAACAAGAACATTTACGGCACTTATACTACTGACGATGACTTATACTACTAGACTTCTGAGGACCTCAACGCTACTTTATCATGAACTAATCACTTCAGGAACTTCAACAGTAAAGTTAACTCCACTAAAGATCAACCGCTGACGAATACCACAAGGACCAAGGGACCCGGACTTCGAGTAAACTTCTGGATGTCACAGGTGACACGGAGACTTGTCCTCCGTGATTAATTAAAATTCTAACAAATGAATTGTTAAAGACAGTTTAAAGAAATATAGAAAGACTCTAATGATAATCACTTTATAAGATGTAGTATGTCTTAGGATTCAAAATATTTGTAGTACCAAGTAATGCTGATGTATAGCTGTAGCAAGTAAAGCTTCACTAATACAAAATTTTTTAGATTAAGTCCATTCTTCAAATGCCCCCCCCCCCCCCCCAAAATACTAAGATAGAATATGAATAAGTGAGCTTAACTCACAAACAAGTTTAAGGTCCCGGATCCGTGGATAAAGCTAACACTTATAAATCCATATGTTTTGGCCCCCGTTATTTACAAAATCTTTTATAAATTGTAATCCTTTATTTAGAAAACCTTATGTGGGAATATTTATGTAGAACTGTTGTAGTAATGGTTGAATAAAGAGATGTCGTTACTTTACACACAAAAATATTGAGTGAATAAATCATCAGACCCTCATGTAAAAGTTCTTGTAGTTATAACTACAGCTGGTTTAATTAGTAATTAAAAGTTAATTACGAGTATGGCAGCCCGTGCAATTGATCTAAGGTAAGTATGCACTGGTTCCCGATGTTATAACGTAGGTGAGACGTTACAATACCACTGGGGCTATTAAACGGGGTCGCTTCTAAGAGCCACCTGGCTTTGGAGTATATTTGCCGAATCCGGCGATCAAAGGATTGGGGTAACTCGGGTTGCCCAAACATAGAATTTCCTCGTTAGGGGTCTAAGGGCATCATCAAATGCACGGACACTCAGTATTCTGTGAAGTGCACGTGAAAGAAATATACAGGAGACTTCAAAATTTTAATTTAAGTCCCAGGGCGAACACGCTCTCAGGCGACGTTCTACGGCAGGCGGCCAGGTATCCTCAAACAGGACAGACACAGGTAATCACCGGTAATGTGTTGTGTTGTGTTGACGACAAGCTAACCTAGCCGAGGGGGTCATCGAAAGCACGGGTCAAAGTCTGTGAAGTTGCGCCGAAGCGCGTTGACCGATTTCGGTCACCATTTAGATGCATATTTCTTCGTACAGGAAATGTTACTTGGACTCGTTTCTGTTTACTGGAGTGAAAATAATATGAAAATAATAACAATACAATTACTCGTACAGTCGGTTAGTTAAATCACTATATCTTGGTTCAACTGGCTGCAGATTCGGAGTTGAACAGCTGTAAAAACGCGTTTGGAAAGGGATGAATTTCAAATAGATGGAATAAGATGAAAATGCTACGATGTCTTCACAATACGTCTGCTCCCTCCAATACATAACTAAATACTGAAATAGGAGACTGAAAGATCAACATTCAAAGGAGTCAGGTTAGGTCATAACTACTACTACTACCATTGATGCGATAATTACCATATACCTTACTATACGCCGAGACAGATGGAGGAACAGGCTACAATTTGTTAATAGCAAATTATCTCTACATCGCTCCCGCTACGGAGCTACGACTACCTTCCTCCCGAACCATCCTAGATGAATAAAATGAATCCATGTTCATCCATAAAACTATCCAAATTATTTATTATAAGAGGTTTAGTTTTACACCGTGACGCTACCGGGTATAGCGAATGAACATTTAAATTACCAGTATAAAGCAATTCGTAAATATCATCAAAACAAATAATGAACGTCATGATATCGTAACACGGTTTTCCATTTTGGCGTAAGAATATCAACATTTATAACGAGCAAGTGTATTCATAGCAGTTGCTAACACAGTGTTTAGGCTGTTCGTTCATTGGACACAGAAAAAAAAAAAATTCACAACTGAGGTTCGGTTCACCTATAAGATCCTTGGCAATGACTTACTGAATCATATCTACCTGGGTGTAATACAGCTATCGATACAGACGAACTCATCAACTATATTTAGACATTAAGTTTCAACAATAACGCAATACTAAACATAAATGCGCGCGTACACGCGTGCTGTCTCTCATACAAACCTATCAGCGCGTTAAGCGGATATAAATGTTTTCCTCCAGTCTTTGATGTGTGTTAATAAGCACCTCGGTGTGAGGTATGCTTTAAAACACCAAAACAGTTGAAAACATTTCTCTCTCCAATTATTAAGTTGGAATAATCTCAGTATGGTATAAAGTTGTAAATATAACGGCTAAAAGGTCGTTTAATATTAGTCTGATAAAGTTATAAATAACATAACATAACATACTATAAAAGATCTGATTTTATTCCACTAATGTTCGACATTTCGTCAGGCTCAAGTCATAGTTGATTTGGCTACACTTTCTTGTAGAATTCCGTTCTGGATTAGATTAACTTCAGTTGTGCGAAAGGTCGTGCGTAAATTTGCATAAAAATTTTAATTAGAAAAATCTTCAAGTTAATATGCTTAAGGATATTTAGTTTATAGTTACATACACACACATTTAAATAGTATACATAATAAATACAACACTAACTAAAAAGAGTCTACTTTTTGACTTTGCCACATGCAATCTTATAGAGTAAAAAGTTTCGAATTTTACACTTAAAATAAAGGGTATTAGAACTGTCAACTAGTGGTTATAAATTTCTTTAGTTCTTTTATTTTGCAATTTTCTTGTACACAAAACTCTCACTAAGAAGTTGCACTGGATTGCACTAGACATTATGTCTATTATAGTCTTCTTTGTTTAAGTCTCTTTGGTCTGAAAGTTAAAGAGTTTCAACATTGGTGTGATTATGTGGATTAATGCTTTAGGCAGTAAGGTTTAAAGACTAAAATTGTTGTAAATTTATAAAAATACAAATCGAGAAGGTCCTTCTGCATTTAATTAAAAGTAAATCCTCAAAGTCAATCATTAATTAAAAGTTAAAGTCCACAAGTAGGAAAAAGTCAATAGTTTATGAAAAGTAAAACAAACAGCTCAAGAGGGTGTGACGCAAATACATACACCTTAACATCACTGACGTACATGCCTGTGGGCTACTATTACTCCAACCAATTCACTCCAAGGTTGTGGTGGCCAATTCCTTCGGTGGAGCGGGTCGGAAAACAAAGGAGAGATGTGGGTTCTGTCGGGGCAGCCAGATGATAACCTGGGCTCTAGTCTGGCAGTATAGTATGCATCATTAACAGGGTATGCATCTACCGTGGAGGTGGAGGAACGTCTAGGCAGTAAATTGCGGCTGAAATCTACTGCGACGGAGCGGATAATATTCGTCAGCCAAGGTGAAGGCAACTCTCTACAGGAAGGGCAGCACAAAATAAAAAAGAACCTAATCCTGTAAGTAGGGGGTTTGTTCTTGGGAAAAAAACTCTTACTAAGAAATTACCTTTGATATGAATTCTAAAGAAAATATAGCCTGACGGAATCAGAGGCAATTTCCACAGAAAACTTAAAAGCACTTGGATTTTGGATTGTTAGAATGGAACACACTGTCGCTGTACAGAGCAGGACCACTGATTCTGCCAACAGATGGTGTGCAGTGTGCAGTGAGATGCAGAAAGAACTGAATTCCGCAACTGGTAGGCGGCAGCAATGGAGAGAACCCGATGCAAGGTCTCCTTCAGCAGGCCAGGAATGGACTAGGCTTGATGGTGATGATGAAAATTGTAGGAAACCTGGCTAAGGAATTCAACAAAACTGTGACTAAAGAAGAATTTACAAAACTAATACTTAAATGTGTCATTTTATATTATTTTTTATTTCCTTTTTTCTTGAAAATACGCCTGCTTTCTCTTACAGCAATTTTTAGAATTAATTCGTAATTCTTATCTTTATGTCTTTTTGTTATAATTTCCGGATCATATATTCCACGTCTCCCGTAAAAATTACTTGATTATCTACAAAAAGCAGAGAATTTAACTTCTATTCTCCCGCTGATAGTCTCGTTCTCAAATGTCTTTTTACAAAGTTTCAAAAATTATTGTTCTTTAGATATGTTATAAAAGGGGGAACAGAGGCCATATCAATGTTAACGAAACAAAAAATACATTCACATTTTACATTGTTAGACGCCAGTAAAAACCATTTACTTAACATTATAGTTATTACTTCGCTTTCGAATAATAAAAAGGGTAAAAGAAATAACGACAGAGAAACTCTTCGATGTACTGAACTGCCGTATACGATGTAAGGAAGGAAAGTCGAAGCAAAATAAGAAAAACGATATGATGTATATATATTGAAACTGGCACCGGCGCCAATCTTATAATAATAAAATGACGTCGTTGAAAGAGAAACATAATATTCTGACGACGTGAGTGGCTTTTTAAATTAAAGATAATGTGATAAGGGAATAAATAAAAAAAAATATAGAGAAAACGACGAGAACAGCGCTAGACTTCGCCAACCCAACTCGCCGGCCTTGCTCTGTCGCCTGGACTGCTCCCACCAATACCTGCTTTCAGTAGCTTTATACATATCGATAATTATAATCAATACAGATAATTTGTAGATAATCAATATATTGAAAATTTATATTAAATATTATTTATAATTTTCATACAAATTTTGCTTGTTTCATTTATTTTTACATTGATTTCTTGTTTATATAAACTTATATTATACATTATATCTACATTTTATATTTTATCTTACTTAATAATAATAATAATAATGGCTCCCATGTGTACCACCGAAGTAGCTTAGGAGTAGGCAGGGTAGGCTGCCTAATGTGAGCCGTACGACATACAAGGAAGGCAGTGTGGCCAGCACTACGCTTCAGCCACCCATTATTATCCCCAGGATGTTATCCCAGGTACTCTTTTTCAACAGGCTGAGTCGACCTGGGGGCTGAAAAACGCACCCTGATTTTATGGTGCGGGCCCGGGAATTGAGCCCAGGACCTCTAGATTAGTAGCCAGGTGTCATGCCCACTGGTCTACTGAGCCGCCCCATTTTATCTTACTTCTTACTTTAAATATAAGGACTTATGTATAGAGACGTCCATGCGCACGCGCGCGAGCGTGTGTATGTTAGGAACCAGCGCGTGTTTATCAAGTTGTAACCCGTGAGATTTTTTTTTTCTTAACAATAACTCAATTAATTACTTTTTAAATGCAGTATTGATACGGTAGCCTGTCCTTGGATAAGCTTTTGAAACCGTCAACACTGGTGATCCTCTTTGTAAGGTTATGTTAGAACAACATGTGTAGGCCTCCTACTATTACCACTACTAAGCCTACTACACTACTACTACTACTCCACTGTGCTACAGCTCATCAAGAGCCCTGGCCTCCAGAACGACATGCCTTCACTCCTCTCTATTCTGTGCGACTCTTCGCCACCTTCTGACCCCCCCCCAGTCTTCTCAAATCTTCATCTACATCGTCCACCCATTTTCTTCTTGGCCTCCCTCTTGCTCTTCTTCCTCCTCCTGGTCCTCCAATAAATACTTTTTTATTGCCCTTTCCTCTGTCATTCTTTGTACATGATCTGTCCACCTAATTCTGCCTTGTTTTATTGCTGTGACGATGTCCGCTTCCTTCTATAGATCGTACTATTCAGCATTTGTCCTCATACGCCACATTCCAGTATCTAGTACACCTCCATATATCCTCCTCAGAATCTTTCTTTCCCATATTCTGATCATGTGTAGGCATACATGCACAAAAACGGAACAGTCAAAACATATAAACTATTACAGACCCCTCCAAGAGGCCACTATGGGCTTAAAGCAATGCTGTTTTCCACTCTCTACACTGGTCAAAATGTATATTATTCAGAAAGCCTTAGGTAACTAAGAAATTGCGAAATATAGAACAGAAATAGGATATGACTGTCGTCATAGGATTTTGATTGTAGATGACCATATTATAGCAAACGATGAGTATGAAATCCAGTATGTGTATGAAAAAATGGAGAAAGAATTTGCAAAGTGGATTTGAGCATAAACTTAGGTAACAGAGAATACCTTACGCCTGGTTGGATGGGGGGGGGGGTGTTACTAGGAAACTGCAGCTACTACACGGGGCAAACTACTGTACATGGAATCTTAATATGGGAAGAAAGGAATTTAAAACGAGGTATTCAAAATAGACCACCACAGGGGAGAAGTTGCAGCGAAATACTAATCTCTTAACTGTGGTCTAACAGGATGAGACTGAGAACAAAAATAATTACTTATTAGGCAAATGTCGAACCCACGCCATTGTAAGGTGCAAATTGTTGGTAACTAACCATTAGGGGGGGCTGCAAACCAGACATATGAGATAGAATGTTTACAAAGATGATGTAGAGTTTTAAAGCTTCAACATGTGTGTAACGAAGAAATTAGCAGGAGGACGGAAAAGAGTTTACCGTAACGACAAGAACAGAAAGTACTGTAGCGATAGCCAGAAAGTCTTCGAATAGTTCCAATGGAACTGAAGAAGAGCGCGACCAAGAATAACGTTGAGGCAGGGTATAGAGAAGACAGTGCGTTACAGATAATCGGATAAAAATGAATCAACGGAAGAAAAGGTAACGAATGCAACTCGGTAAGCGACCAAAGACGTAAGACCTTGGTTTTATATACGCAGGTATCGACTTTTTTACACCTGACGAGGATAGCGTGATGTTACCGAAATGTCACACAAGCCCCTTAGACACCCAAAACGGTTTCACTTACCCCTTCTAAGGCCAAAGCAATCACGTCGATTCTTCTAAGGACCAAAACATCTTCATCCGACCTTCTAAGGATCAATAAATGTCAGCGAGAGACGACTCGAAACCATCAAAAAACATTTTGCCAGCCAAATTAAAAAATAAACACACATAGGCCTAAATACATACACACGCACGTTCTCGCATTCGTGTAAGCGAAAGAGTGAGTGAGGGGCGTTTTATCATTATTCAATATGCAGTAGTAAGAAAATAGAGAAAATATGATTAATATTATATAGTTTTGATACGCTGGCTAAATCAATCAATGAACTAGACAAGAACACACACACACACACACAGCTACTAGTGTATATACAGATAAATTATAATTACAGCTCTTCAGACCTGGCCTAAAAAAATGTAAAAATAAAACTTGATTTTGCGTGCGTGCGTGTGTGATTGTACGTGCGCGCTTGTATAAACTTAAATATTTTACTTCTGGTCTGAGATAAGGTGTGCCGTACAGATAACAACATGTTACTAATACTATGTGTTTTTTTAATTAACGAGTTTTTATTCTTACGCTGAATTACAAAGTATTTTTTCCAATGATAATAATAATAACATTAATTATTACTATTATTATTATAGCCAATGACTTAAAAATAGTCTTATCATAAATCAGTTTTTATTATTATTGACAGATTGATTTCACATGCGGATTGTATGGTTAAATGAAAAAATAAATAAAGGAAACCGTAAATGCACATATTAATCAGATTGCGTCGCGTTAGAATGGATTCTAATATCCATAAGGAAATGTTGATATTATAGTGAGATATAATTGTTAGAAACAACATATATTACTTTCGAATCGTCACTGCTGTCGGCGTCGCCTTCGTCATCTTTTTATTTTCCTTCTTCTTTTGTCGTTGTAGTTGTAGTAGTAGGAGTAGTCGTTGTTTTTCTTCTTCTTTTGAACCTTTTTTTCTTTGCTACAGGTTTAGGCTTTTCCTGTTTCGTAAGTATCGGACTAAAGCTTCTTTGACGATCATATGCTTAAACATTCTTCCTTGTTTAAGCAGTATTTTTTCACTCATCCTTTGTTGGTTTTAACAGATGTTTAATGTTCATTTGCGGAAAGAGGTTCATCTCCTGTACGATAAAGAATTCTCAGTGATACGACTGAAGGTAGTTACGTGTCATTTAATCTCAGTATCTAGCACCTAATCCTAGTATTAAGACATCTTATCCCAGTATCCGAATCGCTTTGTACTAATGAAAATAAAATGTTTGTTAAACCCAGAAACGGGTGTTAATAATGAATTTCGAATGGAAAAAAGTTTGAACATCTTAAACTTAGCCCTAGAGAGTTTGTCACGATATTAAAAGCTCTCGGCCAGAGTATTTGGTAGTGGCTGAAAACTTTCTGGATAAGACCATGGAACTGGCGTAACTAAGGAGCCGCAGAGACCGTATTATAGAAGGGATACGGGTTTAAAGGGGTTTCGCTTTAGACGTTATATTTAAAAGCTAATTAATTGCCTTTTCCAGCTTACATAATATTTAAATAATTTTTGTATACTATAGGCTTCCTATATTTTCCTTAATGTTTGTATTCGAACTGTTAAATACTTACCTTGTCGTTAGCTGTGTGTATATAAGTGTCGATTTGTGCAGTAAAATTGTCATGGAATATAATGCAAATTTTTAAGGTCAAGTAATTTATTTCAAATTAATTTTACAAAATCAAAATTTTTACTGAAATATCGAATACTTGTAATTTTTTAGATAAACGTTTGATGTCTTCACGTGTGTTGGGATGTACAGAGAATTCCATGTTCCATGTGCCATGTTTTGGTGTCAGATCACACGCAAAATGTAATTTTCCTTTAATTTTCCAACAGTGGTATTAAATATATTTAATATCTGTTTAATATCTTGATCTTTGCTATAGGCCTATCTGATATTTCTAAGTAAGAAATTAAATTTCAACACTTGTGCCACAATTTAAACTTGGCCACGGTTTTTGTTGTATGAGGCTTTTCACAAGAATCTAATCTACTTGTTTCACTTTTTAGATATTTGAACATTGTTTTCTGTCATATTGTATACCCTTAAAATAGATTTCTGTAAATTATTTACATTTTCCCTTTTCATATTTTCATTTGGTTAGCAGTATATGGCAGTGTACTGAGCGAATTTCTTCATGCCATTATATTAGCGGCTTGCAACGATAGTTTTGGCTTTCTTATTACGAAAATTTCTATCTCTATCTCAAACGTACTGTACTTGTTAATAATCATGCCACTTTGTGTATTTAAAACGATTTACTTGCATTTTTTAATTCTGCTTAATTCGGACTCTGCCCAAAACATTAATGTCCTAAACGCTTTCAGTTTTCTACTGTCGGGCAAATCCTCTACTCGGTTTGCTTCCATCGTAATAGTTTCCGATTGACATTTCAGTCTCTAGATTTTAGGATCGGCCTCAGAAGCTGTGAGTGGGGATCGACATTGTTTGGTCTTTAAACCGCCACTCACAGCTTCTGAGGATGCTATCAGATTGTTGAGATCGAAACGTCAAGTGACAAACATTACGATGGAGACAGTCAGAATAGAGGATTTACGGGATAGAAACAGCCCATCTGTTAGGGGTTTCGAAGTATTATATCATTCATAAAATAGTAATGAACATGTAAAGGAAAACCTTTTTTTTATAGTCAAAAAATTAAATAAAATGTTCTGATGTTTTGAAGCGTAATTATTAAGGAAGAATGTTCCACAATTCAATGTTTGCTGCCGACAAACGTGTCGCACGGTGTGTGTGTGTGTATGTGTGAGTGTGTCGTGCATTGTAATACCCCTCTTTCTCCCGACAACTCAGTCAACAGATAAGCGACACGAAAATGTGTATCAAAATAGCGTTTGAAAGTAGGTGAACAAGATAAAGGTTATGTACATAATACGCGGTCTGTTTTAGTGTGTAACGAATCACCTGGCGAGAACAAACAAAAAGCCCCAAAAAGTTACGGAATTATAATAAAATTCCACACTGTAGCTAGCTCCAGTAGTGCTAAACGCTAGTTGCTGTTAGATCCCATATTACAATATCTCTCTTTGCTCTTCAAGTACCTTACCCATAGAGGTCCCTTAAAGGTTAGTTGTCTTCCGCCAAAAAATGCGGACTGTTCAGTCGGCATGTACGATTTCGTATTAACCCCTTTTCTTAATTGGTTGCGTAATATATGGTTCCGATATAGAAGGAATTTCC
The DNA here is from genome assembly GCA_034769895.1 of Magicicada septendecula. Taxonomy (NCBI): domain Eukaryota; kingdom Metazoa; phylum Arthropoda; class Insecta; order Hemiptera; family Cicadidae; genus Magicicada; species Magicicada septendecula. Next base: position 1,253,108,401 of record CM068367.1, read on the forward strand.
TTGTTCAAATCGCTTCAGTGTATTTTCCGCGAGAACGTCAACCACTGGGCTGGTAGGAAATCATATGGTTCACAGTTGTTTCATCATAATCACATATCCAAATTAAAATGATACATTTCTGGGCAAACGTCTTCATACTTCTGTCTATCTGCTTCGGTTTTGTGCGGTCGGAATCCAATATTTTTATTAAAGAATCTAATCGAATTTTTATAGTTTTTTCAGCGGGCCATCAAGTTCCAGGCTAGAATTCGTTACGTATGGATGACGTCATGAATTCTGTTTTTCAATGTAATCTCCAGCACCGAATTGAATTGCCGTTGGTGCTTCTGCTACACATCTACTGTATCGCCTCTTTAATGCCACAGTTTCAGTCCCATATGTGACAGCCAGTAGTATCCGTTTGTTATACATTCTTCGTTTTAGGCCAGTAAAATGACATTTTTAATATATCCGTATCACGGAGGAACTAACAAAGAAACGACGGCATAACGAAACGTCGTTTTGGATATATGCAACCTAAACGAGAAAATAAACAATAAAGACAAGATTAGGTATACTATGGCTAAAGGAGGATAAGAACACGACACCAAAACAAATTTTGCTTTATAATCGCGAAATTATTCGATTTTTGAGAATGGAAAAGCTTCACACAAAGGGATAGACTCTACAATGAAGGCATTCGTAAAGAGTTGAACATTTTTAATATCCAAGATCGTGTTGCAGAAAACAAAGAGAGATGGATTGCTCATCTGAATAGGATGCCAGATGGTAGGTTGCCTAACCAAGTTTGGCAATACAAGCCTGTTAGGCAGAAAAGTATAGGAAGATCTAGGATTCGTTGGTGAATTGTATACGTTCCTTTGGGACCGGAACAGGCGATTCGCCTCGTCTCTGACAGAAGAAGGAGAAAAGAATCCAAAAGGAAAAATGAATATTGGGAGACCAAATGAACGTCGGTTGGACCAAAGAGTGCACAACGGATCGTAAGATTCAAAGTATGAAAAAGACCCAGAAGAAGAAGACTCTGTTTTAACCAGAGAGGGATATCTGAGTCAAAAATGTCTCCTAATTTTCTACCCACGTTACATTGATTCTCCATCAAATTTCAAAAAAAAAAAAAAAAAAAAAAAAAAACGAATTTACTTCTTACTCTAAGCATGTATATAGTTGGTGTCGAAATTGAGGGTGTGTTCATACAAGGGCAAAGGCTATGAATTAATAATTATAAAGGTTGTTTACGCTCACACATACACACACACACACACAAACACACACAAAATATATTCACATACAGTCATTTACGTACAGTGTCCCTCATACAATCTTCCTCTGTGTCTCTCTCTTTTTCCTTTGCCATTTATCTATTTATACCACATCTAAATAAGTAGGAGAAAATACATACACCTTATTTAAGCGGAATGTTGGTTGACAAAGTCGACGGAATTTTATGAAATTAAAAATTTACAGTAGGCCTACAGGTTTCCAACGTTAATGTATACTTTTCTTTAGCAGTAACAGGAACGTCGAATTACACTCATTCATACGGTGAAAGACTCAGAAATATGTGGAGAGACATTAAACAAGTTCACGTTTTCTTACTCAGTCGTTGATACCATCGTCGTAGCTTTTTACATGCAATTTAACCGACATATACACAATACCGTAAAAAGATTCGCTTTTGTGAACATTGAAACTGTGCCAAAGGGACATATACATTTTTTAAGTTGATTTAAACTTTCATATTCTTTACGGTCTCGCTTTTCTATTCCATCTTCAACCCCCCCCTCTCTCTCTCTCTCTCTCTCTCTCTATCTATCTATCTATCTATCTCTCATTCTCTGCACGTGTGTGTCTCTTTGTTTCTCTTTCCCCTTAATTTTCACGATCTCTCACCACCCTCTCTCCTTCGTCTTATCCATTTCCCACTAACTGTTTCTCAAGCAAACAAACACACACTCAAACACAAGCACAACTTTCTGCAGTCAATTTATCGACATCCGTCTTCATTAGCTATGGCGCGACGTTCACTTCGAAAAGTTCGTAAATACATTAAGGTACTTAAGCACGACTGGGCAAGCGTATCATTCAAACTGATTGTTAGAAATACGAGAGAATGTGTTTGTGGAAAGGGGGTTAATTCAGAAAAGTAACTAAATAGATAAACGACTCTTGTAACGCAGAAGTTATATTTTTTTATCAGACAGAGAATCAGCAGTGTTACCAGATGGATTCGTACTAGAATTTGCGGTCTCCGAACACGGCATCTTACGACTGTGTCACCGTTGATTGTAAACAGTTTCTACGCACATGCTTGAGTATACGGTCTTTTAAGCTTGGGGTGTCACAGTTCAGATACTTGCGTGTGGATCGCTCATACTCGGCCAGAAAACGTGTTGTCAGGCAAATAGTTACAATTTATAATATAATTCGTGTTTAGCCATTTTGGTTATTTTATAATAGGTTGTTTCAGGAATATCATTGCTGTCTATAGTTTCCTCTACTATTTCTAATTTTATTGATCACACACACACACACACACACACACACACACACACACACACACACACACAGATATATAGATTATATAATTTTAAGATATACTAGTTCACTTAGTATGCGAATGGTGACCACAGATTTTTAGTATTCGAAACGCTGTGAATATAATATTATTAAGAATGTTGGCAATATAGCTTACGTATTTAACATTAAATATATAACAGAAAACAAACCCGAAATATCTCACAAAATAAATAGATCAAAGGATATCCAAGTACCATGAAAGCATCATAAATCCAAGTGTTTGAAAGTGATGCCGAAGAGACTGTAAACAAATTAGTTAATATCAGACATATAGAAGAATTTCTGAATAACACTTTATTCAGCTGGTAACTACTTTAAATTTCCTTTTTATACTAACTCAGGAAGTAATAAAATTTAAAATTATTATTGAACCGTTTGTTAAGAAATTTTCCTGACTTTTGCACAGATCAAGGCAACCGTGGATTCCAAACTTCAAAACGGTTACTCCACGTACATTGATTGTGCATAATAGAAACACTTTTGGACGAGGTTTAATGCCAACAGCTGCACACAGTGATAATGGTGATATATGAGAGAGACACTGTTTCTTTTCATATTAGATGATAAGATATGATAAGATAAGAATCCATGAATATAATGGATGCCAAAACTGTTGTTAAAATTCCTTCCCGGGCTGTTTGGCCTTGGTCTATTGTTTTCTACAAAAACAGACGTTTCGACAGTGCCATCGACTGACGTCATTAGTGCCGAAACGTCTGCTTTTGTAGAAAACAATGGTCAAACAGCCCGGGAAGGAATTTTAACATCTTTGACTCCGGCCGTGTAAGCCTACGAAGTACATTAGATGCCAAAACTGCTCCGAAAGTTGTATTCATTAATCTGGGATACGACTGAATTTTTGAAGGTAAAGGATTTTGCCTGAGGCATAGTAAAGGATTTTTTAGCATAGATCTATGCCAAAATTCGTAGGCATAGTAACTAAGGAATGGAGAAATTGATATAGAGTTGAACGCGGAAAGGGGCTAACCTTCTAAAAGCCATTATTGCATGGAGCTACTCAAGTCAACTGTAGCTACTGCAGGTTCGCAAGTCTGTCTGCGTCTACTGAAAGATTCCGACTCGTCTCGGGAAAAATCGCACAAACAAAACTACGAGTAATTTCCTTATTTTGTTCGCCCACCTACTACCTCTACGTTTTAATGTTTGTTTTGTAAAAGTCATTAATTTCATTCCATATGGATATAAAACATTTCTTAATAAAATTCCTCACACAATATCACCGCACCTGATTTCTCCATATTGTGACTGCAAAAAAACTTTATGGAGTAAAATCCGTTGTTCCGTCAGTGAAATTAAAACAGTACGTGCAGCGGCGAAGTTACAAACACTCCACGGTTTCACTGACATTAAAACATTTTATTTTTTCATCTTTTACCTTAAAAGAGAATATAAAGGTATTTTCTCTTTTACCTTAAAAGAGAAAATAAATTTAATAAAATTAAATTATTTTCTGTTGAATTAACCTCGCTGCAAAACGTTTTCGCATAGGTATAAATTAACGAAAATAATAAACTTTTGTAAAATTTTAAAAATCATTTTTATCGTAAACTGAATTAGTCAATTCTTTAACAACACTTCCGAAGAGTTTTTTTTTATTTCAATTTAAATTTGAGGCCAATATAGCAGCGACGTAAAAGCCTAAACAAAAACAAAATTTAACCAAAAATAAATTCCTGATTGATGCAAACATACAGTATACCATTAATATTCATATCTATGGATTTACTGCGGAAATATTAAAAGTAAAGCTTACTAGATCACCCGTTTAATGGCTAGAAGCCGGAGGACGTATTCCAAACAGCGACGATAGCCATACATATTGTAACGGTACATAACCCGGTCCCAATAAAGTAACTAATGAGAATAAAAGTCAGAAATGGGTAGAACTAAAGCTCGCTCAAAATTTAATTATATCACTCCACATAATAAACAATTCGAGTGGTATATAGTGCGAAGTGAGTGATAGTGTACCCATTGAGGTGAAAAACCAAAGTGAAACTAATGTATTACTAAACTGTGCTGTATGTTTTGGATAGGATAAAACTATGGAAGTAGTATGTAATAATACTAATCGATTTTTGTGATTTTATTTATTTATTGTAATTTATATTGTATGAACCACAATCTGTTATACCCAAGTTAATATTATATTGTTTCAAATAATTATGTTAGATTGTAAGAAAACCCAGGGTTAATTTTAAAAGACATAAAAATTTTAACTACCAAAGATAATATAAAATTAAAATAATCCTAGGAAGGAAAGGACAACAGGAAGTAGTACCGGGTATGAACACTATTCGATACTAAATAAATAATATATAAATTTATTTAATGATAATAAAATGATAAAATATTTATATTACAAGGTCATAAAAAAATTAACCAAAACATATTATGTGAATTAAATTAGTAAATAAACCGGAATGGAAGGGAATTATTTTTCCATAAATAAAAATATAAATTTATAATAATCACAAACTGCCTACATAATAAAAATACTATGTGTTACTAAGAGTGATGGAAAATAACAAGTATTGTTAATAAGAATAAAATTTTGAACTGAACGAGAGTTGTTGAAGAACCGATGCGACAAAAATTATAAAAAAATAACCTTTTTTGGACGTTGGAGGAGGCGAAATTCACGCAAGAGTAATAAGCAAAGTGAATACTAACGAATTATACCAGAGGAATCCTAATTAAATGGTGATATACCTTAAAAACCAGTGGATGAAAACATTCTAAGGATCCAATATAGTTCGGCCTACTTCTAGTAGAAAAATAAAAAAAAAAATACTCGAAATGAAGAGGAAATAATAACGCAAGACGTACCTCATCACAGAATAAAACTTCAACCCAGTAAGGACAACACGGAGCGAGGTAATATAAACATTTTTCGTAATAAATACAGAAGAAAACTCGTTTTTAATAGTGAAATAGAAAAAAAAAAAAAATATTAATTGTATCATATGTTTATTTCAAAAGTAAACAAATACAGGCTGCTCTCTTACGGCAGTTCCGGAAACTACGTAATATCTGAAAATTAAACCAAATTATTTATTAATTTCTTATATTTGTAAAGCGTAGCATTTAGCCATTTCTGACAATCTCATAACACAAAGAATTCACCCTGAACCCTGGGGAATTAATAAGAATTATGTAATAACTGATGTATTTTATTATAGCGTAATATTGGTTAAATAACAACATATATGTTTTGTTCTTTAGACAGATCTATGTTTACTCGGTAAAGGCGAGAGGATGTTTTCTTTTTAAAAAGATTAATTGTGATACCTATACTTTGGTGGCTGGAGACAAAAGTCAATAATCAATAAAGCAATATTATTGAAAATTAATATTGAATTATAACGTGTTATAATTTATTGTAGTGGGTAGTTAATGAAAATTTCAGCACAACATACAGAAAAAATCGTCACAACAGAGGGGCAATAATGATACTTACTCTCTCTTCTGCATAAGGCTGAACAAATTACCTCCTTGACCCCAAATCACACACTCTCGATTTCTTTTAGATTGAGTAAAACAAGATAAACAAAATCCTTTATTTATACCGTTTAAAACGTCAGTTAGTATAATTCAAAAGTGACGCATACTGCGTGAGGCATATAATAACACTTTCGCAAGTGCACACCTCACATTAAGCGGTACGTTACAGATTTGGCGTACAACTGTGGGGCAGAATTAACGAAGCTTGTAATTGCAAGATACTCGTAAGTAGTGAACGCCTCGTGATAAAAGCGGTACGTTACAATATTCATAAATAGCTTCCGTAGGAGTGATATAAATTCATTAAACTATCAAAGGATTATAAATCTATCGAATACAAGCGATTTCTTTATTTCATCAACCTGAATACTTAAAATTCATGATGTGAAACTTAGTTTACAAATCCCCTCTTTAACAATTTATTATTTCTTGACTGAAGAAATCGTACAGTTTATGATTTAAATATGCACACACACACACACACACACACACACACACACACACACACAATATATACATATTGCAACAGTACAATTATGTTGAGTACTTTGCATTGTATTGAGTATTTTAAATAAGCAATTAGAAGATATAAATAACGCATTTGAATAATAATAATCATTCAGACTGCAATATAAATTTTAATGGAAACACCTGACTTGCGTGTTAGGACAGGGAGCAAAGCAGCTGCTCTCTGCATGTGTGTACACAAGGAAGTGTATGTGTGTGTGACGACCGGTTCATTCATGAAAGGCGCCACCCTTTCGATAACGATATACATTAATTGTATTTAATTAATTTGCTAGGCTTATGTGCATAGTAGCCAAAAACTGAAGACACCAAAATGTGTGTTAAAATAACACAAACACATAGATAAAAAATAGTGCGAAACGAACAAAAAGTACAATGATAAGAAGTTTAAATTTAATAGTAATTAGAGTAATAAAGGCAAAGAGAAACGGTTTTATGCATGATGAACGCCTAAAAATTATCGATCGAAGGAATATCGTATAATGTGTCAAAGACTTCGCAATTCGCGAAGACGAGCAAATGAAGTGTCATTAGAAAGCGGGATTAAAGGTGACGCGCTCGACAATTGCGAACAGGCAGAATATTGTCGAGACATGATTTCGGCGCCTTGGGTATAAATACGAGGACGCGCAATCATCGCTCTCTTACTTGTCAGACCATCATAGCAGCCGGAGGCGCTGTCCATGGACTACAACTTTTTTTGGTTCAATCATCAGGTCTGACGGTGGCTATGTCCAACTACTAGAGCGTCTAGAGTTGATCGACAGCCAGAGCAGCCAATGCAGCAGAGTACGAGAATCCAGTGACCCATAGTACGAGCAGCCAATGCAGCAGAGTAAGAGCATCGAATGAAGCAGAATACGAGAATCCAGTGACGAGGGACTGCAAGACTCCAAGACTACCCGACTCCAGGACTTCCACGACAATAAGGGTCATTCGTATCCAGGACGAAGAGGACACACTTCAGATGCACCACACAAATAACAAGGTGGCAAATAACCATGTATTCATAAGAAACCGAGACTAAATCAAAAGACTTTAAATATCAAAGAAAAGGGAAAAAGAATAGACAATTAGATTCTAAGATGATTCAAATAACTGTATAATTGTAAATGTGTTGTGTTTGTACATTAAGTACCATAATATGAGAAGACAGTTAAACAATAAAAGTTAGCAGTAACTGTAAATTCAAAATCTACAATTATTAATAATAAATGACAACCTCGTTAGAGGAAGTAACAGTAAATAACGCAGATGCAGTTATGAAGAGAATTTAGTAGTTATAAAGAAAAAAAAGAATTAGATAATTAAAAGATTAAATAAAATAATAATTGAGCTAGCTGAGAGCAGTAGAAAAATTGATAACAATGTATTAGATTAAAACATTATATAATACGTTTGTGTGTAAGGTAATATTAAGAATTATGCGTAATAAGTACATAAAAATTATGATAATTTGGAATCGTAAGATAGATGAGAGAATTATTTGTAATATAAAAGTGCAAATTGCACGTAATAAGCAAGTAAAAATAATAATGAGTTAAAACCGAAAACCAAATAAGATATTGTTAATAAAAAATTACATGAATTTTAATAAAACTTTCTAGTGTTATTTATTACAATTACACGCTCATTAAAATATAACATAAGAACATTAAGAGAGGTTTTTACCGTTATACTATATTACAACGTTAAGTATTTGTGAAGCCCCCCAACTTCTTATGACCATTTATTTTGCAACATTACTTACGCTATAAAATTATAACAGGTGTAATCGTAATAATAATAACACAACTTAATATGGTTTAGAATCATTTAAAAATTTATTAATTAAACATTTTTCTATTTAGTTACGATTTAAAAAATATCATTATTATTCGCATGTGTGTAGCCGTGGCACATATCTAGTTATTAACATATAAGTAATAATCTCGTATTACACATAGAACATAATATACACTCTTATATTACAATAAACATTTTTAGTTATATAATATTGCTCTCGACTTGCTCATTACTATGATAATTATTAGATTATCTAATCTCTTATTAATAATCTATTTTCTTTTGATTATATTGCATATGCATTGCTTTGTTTTCTAATACAAATTTACTATTTACTTTTATATTAATTTGAATATCATTGACTACGTTATTTATTCAAAATTATAGTTTCATACTTTTAAACATTACTCTAACTACTATACAAATAAATATTTACATTTCCAAAAATTATTAATTCATCTTTGAATTATATTGTCTTTCTTTTTACATAATTATATTGTCTTTACGCGAGTCTTTGTTTTACAAATACATGGTTTTGTTTCACCTTATTTGTCGTGGTAATATTCAGCGTATCCTCTTCCGTCCTAGGTCCTCGATCTTGGATGCTGCTCTGTAGTCGTGTAGTCCTGGAGTCCTTGATCCTCGTCCTTCAGATCCTCTCCGAAGTCCGTTGCCTCGTCCCGTACACGAAAGTGATGAGTAGTCGTGAAGAACCTCCGGTTGCTGCTGTGGTTGATAGACACAAAAGTTGTTGTCGTTGGGCAGAGCCTCCGGCTGCCACGGTAGTTGATCGAGAAAGAGAATTAAGTTAGCGCGTCTCGAGTATTTATACCCCCGCAAAAATCATATTTCGACAATATTCTGCAGGTCTCAGTCTGTCGTTGGCGTCCTTTTCTAAACACGATTATTTTCACACTTATTTCGCTTGTCTTCGCCATATGCGAAGTCTTTTGCACATTACCCGATATTCATCTTGTCGGTAATTTTTATGTGTTCACTGTGTATAAACCGTTTTTCCCTACCTTAATTAACATACGTTTTATTTATATTTATTTTCACTATAATCGCTCGTTTTATTATTTTAGCACTATTTTTTATACACATGTGCGTCTTTATTTTATACACACTTTGGCGTATTTGGTTTTGTGATATTATGCACACAATCTTTACAATTTAAATACTTCATATAATTAATAGCGTTCATTAAGGGATGACGCTTTGCAGGAATCAACAGGTTTCACACACACACGTAAAATACATGTGTACACACAGACACAGCTGCGTGACGTGATTAACCTGTCCCAGCATGAAATTTGGTCGTTCCATTTATAGTTCAGATTGAAAGCTGAATTATTATTACTAAGACTATGAATTATTTAATTAAATTAAATTGATTATCTTCATTAATTTGTGCAATGCATAGTACCCTATACATTTGTACTGTTGCAATATATATCTATGTAATGTCAAAACAGACATTACAGAATTTCTCTCATCCGCCTTCCGTTGTGTTCAGAAGGTCATGTACGCCGTTGATTAACCTAATATATTTTTGTGAAGAAACAGAAAATCTGATGACGACGGTTCAAATCTACAAAACATTTGTTACACTAATCGACAAATAGTGTGGGGTTTAGTGTTTTCTTTACCTTTAATCTGTTTAGGACGTAGTTTATACGTGTGTGTGCGCGCGCGCGCACGTGTGTGTGGATTACTGCATAGGGAATAAACGAGAAAATTGAATTATACAATATTCATCGTATGTGTTTGTTTTCTTCTACTTGTAATTTAGCCTGCCTCACAAGATTATTTCGTTCTATGCTCTTGGACGCTTTGCGTCTCTACCAATGATATTTACATTATCACTCCGACTATTCTAACTTCTTTAAAATACTAACCAGCCACTCTTGTTTTATCTTCCTCTTGCTGTATGGGGCCCAACATCTTCACCGTACAACTTCTTGCGCTCTTCTATTCTTGCCCGTTCTTTCCAACTATGTAATAGGCCTACTCTATTCTGTGCTTTGATAACCCCACCGTCTGTTAAATGATCTAATTCGTAACTTTTTATTACAATTCACTTTTTATTGTTATTTTCATAGGGTTACAGAGTGTTTTCCGTCAATACCTTTCTCTCAATTAATTTGGGAAAGATGGCTAACTCTACGTTAAATGGAATCCTGTGGGATAAGCAAATTACGGCAGAAACTAAAGCAAAATTGTCCTAAGGCTTTCACGGCCGGTGTCAGTTGTATAAGAAGTTGTAATTCACGACCTCCTGAACTTAGGTTCTTATCGTCAGCCTTTACCACAGTACTGTGGCCCTAACGATAACAACCTACGTTCAGGAGGTCGTGAATTCTTTGAATTCCACTGATGATGGCAGCCAGTGGTGCTGTCAAAACGTTTGGTTTGTCATTAAACCGTAGATCACGTGCAAACAGACCGGTAAACTCGTCTTATACAACTAAAACCAAAATATTTAAGACTGTTGTTAAAACAAAGTATTATGAGTTACGGCTCAGAAGTTTGGACAACCAATAAACGCACAAGAACAAAATTAATGACAGCAGAGATGGACTTTTGGAGACGTTCGGCAAGAGTATCCAGACGTGAGAAACTTAGAAATTAAGTTATTAAGTACGGAATAAATGTGAAAAATTCAGTTCTTGATTTTATTCAAACAAAAAATTATAATGGTATGGACACACAAAAAGAATAGCACAAGAAAATTTGCCAAGGAGCGTTATGGAATGGACCCCACCAGGAAGAAGGAAAAGAGGAAGACCACCTATCGCCTTGATAGAAGAAATTCAGACTGTATAGAGGGTCAGAGAAATTGAAGATCTTTGGATGGACAAGCAGCAGTGGATGATGAGAATTCAATCAATTCTGTAATCTTTGGTTCCAGAAAACGTGTAAACATTGTACAGCCTGAATAATAATTATAATCTTTCTCTTACAGACATCAGATCTTTTTGATCACGTGCCGAAGAAAACTGATAAGTCATCTGATAAGTAAGTTTATGTACGTATCGTAATGGAAAGACAAAACTTAAACACAAACCAATTATCAAAAATTTTGGTGTCTCTATTAAACATTTGTCTCACAAAGTTAACGTTTTTAACTTGCATTGGGTTAACAATAATAAATCAAAATAGTTAAAAATTGCGATACAGCGGGAATTGAATATTATGAAATTATTCGATAGGATTGCTCAGTAGCGGCTGGGATGGTTAGAAAATATTAACGAATGCCGCATTCCCAAACAACTATTGAATTATACGCCGAAGGAACGGAGAGGTGTGGGATGTCCGAGGAAGCGTTAGAGTGACCAGCTCTAGTCTTATCTCGTACAGTACACCGGAGTAAACGATTCATGGTTTAACGCTTTCCGGAAATGACGACGACGATGGCTACAAATTGCTATATAGAGATTAAATTTTGTAATTATAGCAATATATAAATTAATTCCAAACGAGCGGGAACGTCATCAATCCTCCATGATATTGTGAAAACAATTTATCCTCACAACAGTATTCTTCCATCAAGTGCCAATTTTTTGTTTGGTTTGAATCACTACATTATAAAATACGTACTACCGGTGCATAGACAGAGAGAGATACATAAAATTACATTTAAACAGCGATAAATTGGAATAAAACGTACAGTAATGCGCTCACCGGTAGTTATTCTTCATTCTCGAGAGAGGAGAAAATTTTGCAGCAATAAAACACGTTTTTCTATGACTGGCTAGACTCTGCTGCTACTGCTGGGAGCAAACAGTAGTGAAAAAATAAAAATCCAACACACGGATTAGATTTATGTTTTCCGTGAAAACAAAGTAGAACTACAGTACGGTGTGACTAGTGTCGACACAAATTGAAAATACATTGAAAATACACTTTTATTTCCACAACCCGACACAAAATAAAACAGGGCGTAGTGTAATTAAATTATGGTCCACATCCACTTTACTTCTCCTGCTAATACTATAGAAATTCATAAGCGACGCATCTTTCTCGAAATTTTCTGTATGTTATCATCGTTCTAAGTTATTCGGTGTCCATCCTTATTTTTGCTTCCTATTTTGCCTTTGTATTCTGTACATATTCCTTTGGTTCCCATATTCCAGAAGTGTCCAGCCCACTCTTACCTCTAATTATCCTATGTAGAGATGTTTTGTATCTATGTAGACTACCACAAAATGCCAAGTAGTATGATAGGTTTGGCATTGGAGAGAGAGAGAGAGAGAGAGAGAGAGAGAGAGAGAGAGAGAGAGAGAGAGAGAGAGAGAGAGAGAGAGAGAGAGAGAGAGAGAGAGAGAGAGAGAGAGAGAGAGAGAGAGAGAGAGACAGAGACAGACAGACAGACAGACAGACAGAGACTACGCATACTAACTGACCAAAAGAGAAACCTGAAATCACACACAGAATGGACACAAGTAAAGCGTCATTCTGTCCGGTGAATATACAGAGTCGGTCTTAAGTCGATTGACAAAAATATATTTTTTAATAGTAGGCCTACTTCTAGTGATATACGTAACAGTTTGTTATGGTATTTGATAGTCATTAATTAGACACAATTTTAAAACATTTGTGTCGAAATTTTGACTTTTTCTATCATATTTCGACATTTATTGTCGAACAAAATATTAATAAATATTTAATAAATAAAATAATATTAATAATAGTAATAAATTTAAATTTAATATTTAAATTTAATAGAAATAATATTAATAAATTTGTAACAGTACAAAATATTAATAAATATATAAATGTTTAGTGATGGAAGGTTTATCGAGGATCGGCCAGTAAATAAAGACAGAAATTTTACACTATTTGTGTCAACGTTTCGACAGTATTTATTGTCATCATCACGAGAAATGTTGTTGAGATGTTAATTGCCCCCTGATAATGGCAATAAATATTGTCGAAACATCAACACAAATAATGTAAAAATTGTGTTTATACTTTTTGACCGATCTTCGCTAAGTCTTCCATCGCTAAATATTTATTGATTGAGTAAATTTTAGGAAAGAAGAAAATATACAATGAGTCTTAATATCTCTGCAGTATTGCAATAATTCTTACTAATACAATAATAATAATAATATGTGTGGTAGATATCATTATCCTACACGTAACACACTCTCACTTGAAACCTTCTTGATATGTGTATTAGTTTTGTATCGACCGTACTCAGATCCAAATTGTATTTTGACGAAACGTCGACAGAAATTATTATAACCACTTTCCGGGCTATCAGGCCGAGGTCCTATGTTGGTAAAAGCAGACGTTTCAGCCACTCCATTGGTGGACATGTTCAGTGCCTGAAGGACTACAATTACTGACAACGGTATCCGTCAGTAACACCACAGTTGTGTTCCCAAGGCTGGTGGCCCTAGTAAGGACCATATATATTATAAGGTAACAAGATTCCACCTCCAAAGAAAGACAAGTATACCATCAAAATTCATAGTGAAATATGCAGAAACGCAATCTTATTAATATTAAAAGAAATAGAAGAATAAAATAAATTTAATAAATACAGTAATGAAGAGACTATATATTACTTAAAGATAATTAATATTTTCAAGGAATAAAAGAAATCGAAACAAAAAGGGAAATATTATCATAAATAAATCATTGGAAAATAGAGAAATAGAGAATGCAAATTTAGGAATTAAATAATGCAATTAACCTGACAAAACAATAACTGATGATGACAAATACCCAGAAGAGACGATCAAATGACAAAAGTTGTAAATAGTTATTAGTAGACATAAATATAATGTACAAATCTTCAACTTAGAATGTAAGAAATAAGACATTGAGTATAGCCTTAAATTAAAACTATGAGGAGGTCTGCGAACCTCAAACAGTTATTTTGTATAAGTGAACTACAGACTGTAAGTCATATAAAATTACAAATATAATAATATTGAACAATAATTATAAAAATCAGGTAGTGTAACAGTGTAAAAAGGTGAGAACAACAGTGATAGGCTTTAAAAAGTAAAAACAGTGTATAGTGTAAGTGAATAAACATATTTACAATATGAACATTGTATAAAACATGTAATTTATATGAAACAACAAGGTAATTTATATAGTGAAATAAAACCAAGGGGAAATAATAAAAAAAATAAAGAATCTTCCGTTACAAACTTATAATATAATAGTGACGAAGATACAATAAGATTCTATGGAATCATATTAATTATAAATTGTGAAAATCGAACCTGTGACACATAAACGTATCATTGCCAAGACCTGAAATGAATGAATTAGTGTTTTAATAAAAAGGGAGGTATTGTTGGAAAAATATTGAAACCAGACAGAACATGTCAGTTTTACTCCTGGATTTTATTCGAATTAAAGGCAGATACGAGACGAAATAATACAGAAAAACTATGGAAATAACTAAAAGAAGGATGTTTTAATCGATGGCACAAAAAACTTGAAGTCCAGGAGCGAAGGATCAAGAAATAAGCTAGTAAAGAAAACTCCAAGATTGGTGAGATTTCTTCAATGATCAACCAAGATATTTGAAAACATTTTAACATTTAAAGATCGAGTCACAGCGATATACTATCACAAAAACAATAAAAACTTTATAATAGTGAATACTAATTGTACACAAATAATTATTAGTATTAAGAGTTTCTTTTTTAATTGTTCATTTGTTCTTTTGTATGATCCAAAGAACCCACTGATACACAACATACATCAACAACACCTAATTACCAAACATTTATAAATATTATGTTTTATGATATGTTTACGATGTGTACTATACTTTGACATGACTAATAGATGAACCCTGAGATTGAGATTTTTCATGCTCTACAACAGAAATGAGTTTCGGAAAGAATAAATAAAAATAATTGAATACGAAGAAAAGAAAGTAAGGAGTTTGAGTATTTATTTTAGAATAAAGAGTCTAATTACATATTTAAAGACCAGCAACTAGGGGCTAATTAAGAGATATAATTACGGGTAGTTACAATATATATATAAAAGAATTATCACCTTAAAATTTAACTTAATACAACATGAATAAAGAAGAAAATGTCAATAGTGAGTGAGAAAAAATAAATGGTTAAAATAAAGAAACTGTTCATTAAGTCGATAAAATGTTAATAAAATTAAACTGAATAACAAAAAAAACTCTTGGTCCATATATAAATAACCAACTATATAAAACCCCAATACAACAGGAGTATACCCAGTAGGTTGGGGAGCAGTAAAAGAAGAGACAAAAGTAAAAAGTAAACAAAATATTAATAAGGGGAAATTTATTAAATTAAGAACCAGAAAACACCAAGACACAAAACCAATAACAAATTAATAAGGAGCTGTAAAGGAGAAAAGGAATGAAACCGAATAATCAAATCAGAGTCATTGAATTAATAATACAAGGACATGAAACCACAAGATAAGGAAATACTAATATAATAAGAAGGAAGAGACAAAATATGTCAAGGTTCCTAAAAGGAATATAGAAACAAGGAAAGGCTATTCACTAAAACATTATGATGAATGAATATAGCCAATTTTACACAATTGAAACCAATAACAAATGTCAGACCAAATAACTCAAGTTACAGGATACAATACAGTTAAAATAAAATTGTAAACTAAATTGTAAGCCTAGTTTAAGAATAGAGTGAAAACAATTAAAAAGACTACCAATAGTGTAGAAACCAACCAAAACTTACCATAGTGTAAAAAATTATTTAAAAGACTACCATTAGTGTAGACAATAATAAGTGACACACTATAATAAAGAATAGTATAGGAAATAAGAAATCATTTAAAGGACTACTATCAGTGGAGAGAAATACCCTATAAAAAAGAACCTAAAAATTAAAGACAGTCAAATGACTAAGAATAGTTTTAATGATAAAAGTGCTTTAAAGATTAAGTAATATAAGAATTTAATAGTTATAAGATGTTTTTATTTTATTGTGTTATCAAAATAGTTATAGTGAATACAAGAGACAGTTAATAATCGAAAGTGTTATTAGTAATAAGATGTTTTAATAGGATTAAATTTGTTATAAAAGGAAACATAAAAACAAAGGACAGTCAATGACTGAAAATATTACTAATAAATAAGATGTTTCCATTATAATTCTATATATATAAAAAAATAATAGACATAAGATGTTTTTGTTATGTTTAAGTGATATAAAAAAATTAGTAGATATAAGATATTCAGTTGTATTTGAAATAATGTTCAATAATTTCCAAGTTTGTTAAGGCAGAGAAGGCAAGTAGGTAATAGGAATATTGTATTTTTATTAAACTGTAAACCATATAAAGAGTAATAAGGCAAATTAACTAACACACCACAATAGAAAAACAAAACAGCATTGTAAACCAAAATCAACTATCATAGAGTCAAACCCAAATAAATAAATTCAATCAAACTGTATATAATTAATAGAAACTAGTCCATACAAAACAAAGATATGAAAATGTAATCAGTGCAGAAACAAATATTAGCAAAAGTAATGACAAAAGAATAAAATTAACTTTATTTGGAAATATGTAATACTAGGCCTAAGGGGTACTCAACTCAGATAAAAAGTAAATTAATCAATATTGGAGTATTATAACAACAAATTATTAACAACAAGCAATACTCATGGAGTGAGTAAGATTATTTAAGGGAAATATTAACATAAAATCACTTGTAAACCATTTAAATACT
This sequence comes from Magicicada septendecula, assembly GCA_034769895.1. NCBI lineage: Eukaryota > Metazoa > Arthropoda > Insecta > Hemiptera > Cicadidae > Magicicada > Magicicada septendecula. Next base: position 1,253,125,541 of record CM068367.1, read on the forward strand.
AAAATTATAAAAAATACAAGGCCTATAATAAATAGCAAAAATTGTAAATTTTAGGCTTATCTGAACTTAAAACAGACCCAGTTATATATCAAGTTATGTAAAATTAGCTTACGAATATTGCCGAATAGTTAGATTTTCGTAAAATTAATAAATAATTAAGTTACAGCAATAAATAGGAAACTTGTCATGTATGTTTATGAGTTGAAATAAAATCCAAGACATGTAAATTTGTAAAAAACAATGGGAAGAGGAAAAAGACATTTTATAAATTACCAAAAAACGACGACTTTAAGTCATCAGTCTATTGTTAATCGTGAATTTGTACAGATCAGAATTTACTGACGGAAGATCTAAAAAATATAAATAGTGTAAAAACAGTGACGTACAACCTCAAAAAAATGTTACAGAGGTTACCAAATGAAAAATAACACCACTACATTATAAATAACACCAAAACTGAACCAGAACAACTACAATAGTAACACCCATTCCTAGCACGAGAAGTCAACCGCCATTTTGAGAAAAATTCAACAAACATTATCTGGACACGAACTCAACAGATTCGAACACAGAACACTGCACTAATAAACTATCACAGAACGACATCGCCGAGGAGGGAAGAACACTTCACACAATTTTCCAGGGATACTACAACCTCGCAGAGGAAGGAATTCGCATTTATTTCTGAGGGAGAAGAACATAGCGTCAGCGTTGTGTAGCAGAAATCCACGAGGTGAACGGCGGCCATTTTCACTGCAGAGCGACCAGCACATCGACACAGCCTCCACGAGCCAGTGACGTCATTCTACGAAATGGTTCGATCTTTACTTAATAATTGACAATTTTCATAATCCTGTTATTTTTCAGCAAATAATAATTTATTTTAAGATAATTGTAAGTATTGTATCTTGTTCCTTGCCCTCTCTGACCATTTCGACAGTTAAAAGAACTCGAAATAATTAAGTTTTGTAACGTTATATTTTGTCATTTTGTTCACAATCGACCTGAACGAATCTCTACCAATGCCTGGTCTATGCGCGTAAGATTGGCGCACAAATTCAAATTTTAAGAAATAAACATCTGAATTACCCAATTACTTTGTGTTCATAATTATTTGTACGATAAATATTAGCTTTTTCTGTCTTCTGAAAATAATTTAGAATTATCAGAGAAATATACCAAGAAGAAGAAGAAGAGGAGCGAAGTTAGAAAAGAGAATACTAGATTCGACTACATAACAAGATTATCTCTAGTGAACAAATAGTTTAAAAACACCATAACTGAATTACTCGCTTGAAAGTAATTAAAAATTGTCAATTAATTAATTATTTAATTAATTAATTAATCAAAAAACATTAGAGAAAGAAAAAAAGATTCTCTAATAAACATCAATAAATTTTTTTTTTTATTAAAGTAATAGACACTACAAAATTTTTTATTATCAACATAATACAATATTTATCTTCTATTTATTTGTTTAATTACAATATATAACTTTTTAGAGTCTGCACGATGTAGTCGCAGACCACGTCCAGCCAATCAGAAGAAGGTGTCCACCAATGGAGTGATTGAAACGTCTGCTTTTACCAACGAAGGACCACGCCCTGATAGCCCGAAAAGTAGTTATAATAATTACGACGACAGCCGTCAAAGCTTAAGACATCAGTCGACACAAATGTTTCAAAAACTGAACCTCACACAAGAAATTTTACACACAAGTGTGGTTACAAGCTGTAGTTGTCCTATTCTTTAGGCTGTTAGCCTATAAATTACAATTTGTCTAGCTGACAGAATAAGTATCCAAATAAATTACAATTTTTAAAAGCAGATAAGTAAGGCTGTCTCAATTACAAACTCGATATCACTGGTACTATCTAACTTTATATCTTGTTATTTGTTGTTTTTTTTCAAACATAAAATGAAATGGTCTAATGTTTGTGTTCTTTTTCAAAAGTAGATTCTATTATAGCGTAGATATTTTGGATCCACTGTTTCACTTTGGTTGGTCAACGTTTGTATTCATCACTAACATGTTAATCACAAATTTGTAGAATGTTAATTTTTTATCTCTTTGAGAATATTTGAACGATCTTTTAATTAACAATATAATGTTGTCTTTATTTTACGTTCGACTGACTCTAATCCCGGTCTGACATGTTTGTCGAGCACGTCAGCTTTTTTTTGTAAAAAATAAAAAAAAACCTGTGTATAGTGTGGACGACTTTGGACAATTCCCAAGGGAAAGTTCGGTTTCATTACCACTGAAGAGAAGAACATCGTAACAATAAATATGTTTAATTCATTAAGTAAGCTCAGTCCGTTTACATAGTCGAGAGAGTATTTACATTTGATAGGGCGTCATAAACATTTATTATACCGTACTCCATTGGTATTGGCTGTCGGTTTGTTTGCACGCCCGTTGTGTTAGAAAAATAAACACATTGTATTAGTGTTTTTAAAGGATTTAAATTCATACGTAACTGCGAATGCTATAGACATAGGTGTCAGTTAACTACGAGCCAAGCGGTTTGGTCTGTAGACAGTAAAACCGATCTAGTAAATTAGTTTTTCGTTATGAGCTACCAATAATAGAACTGTCAAATCAGTTGCACTATGCGGTCTTGTTCTCCTTACTTATTCTTCATCTTCTTTTTTTATATAGTCTTAATCGTCTGTTTCTCTTCACGGCAAAAAGGGATTCACTAGATGTCAATTCTACGTCCTCCGTCCATCACATCTGTGTGGTCGGCCAGGATTTAGTTTCTCCAAAGGTCTAGAATCTCGTATTATTTTTATTAAAATTTATTGTCGCTTGTCATGTCTACACGGTCATTCAAATCTCCTTTTCGCCTGCTGAAAATTTTACTACATCCTCTATTTGACATTTCCCTCTTATGTCACTATTTCGTATTCTATCACGTCCCGTATAATTTTCGTGAGTGTACTCATTTGTATCGTCCCTAACAGTCGTTTTGTTCTACTAGTGTCAACCCGCGTGTCAGCTCCGTAAGTCACGCTGGTCGTCCCATCATCTTGTATGTCTTCACTTTACCTTCAAGTCTCACGTATTTATTTTTCTATGTTACATTCCTTAAATAACCAGAAATACAAGCTCCTTTCATTGCTTGTATTCTTGCTTCTTCGTAGATAGTTCGGTCACTAGAGACGCCTGTCCCAACACATTGCCTGCGTTATCTGCAAAGCACACGATATCTGTCTGCCTATTAGTTATCGTTCCATTACAGATGAGTTTACTCTTCAATTTCTCAAAAATCAAAAGGTATGAAACATATCAAGTGTACATCGGTACAATGGGATATTTAGTCTTCCACCAAAATCGCTGACGTCTTCGCCGTCCCTATCACGCGCGCGCTCGCGCGCGCACACACACACACACACACACACACACGAGTCGAAAACGAATGCCTTATTGATAAAACAATGCGGACTACACAGAAATGTAGAGAGGAAAACGGTTGGAACAATAAAGGTAGACTGGAATTGACACAGACGCAAACTAAAGAAGAACTGAGAAAAGTAAATGAAAGTGAGCAGGATTTTTGACCCGGATGGTCACGAAAGAAACCAAGAGAAATGAATAGGCATGACAAACGGGAGGCACTGTTAAACAACGTACTGAACAAGAATTACTCAGGATAAAAATGCTGGAGAATGACGTAGCAGTTTTCAGGGAGCGCTAGCGATGATGATGACGACTTTTATGATGTTTCGATAAAAACAAATCAATACATTTAATGTCGTTAATTTGCAACTCAAGCTTATAATAAATAAATACATCTAATTTGATCGCGCAGACGCAAGAAAGTTATATTAATTAAACGTTTATTCAAAATGATTATTTAGAAAAATCCAAATATAAACCCACTCATTAATATTTACTTTAATATCAGCATAGAGATCATGATCATCATCTGCACAACAAGGCATAGGCAAAGTGCGGCCAGATGCGCCTTCAAAGATTCTCCACCCATCTCTTCAGGGGTCTACCCATACACCTGTGTCCTATAGGGTTACACTTCCACAGTTTTGAATCTGGAAATCTTTGTAAGTGGCATTCTTCCACCGTTGTTTCTTGTATTTGTATTCTTTCTGTTCGTAAAATAGATTTGTATTGTGGTATTTATAACCGGCAAGAACAGTTACGGCCTAATAACGTTTGCGCTGAGTTTTTTGTCGCTAGAACAATCGATCACCGTTTAGGATGCTCAGATGGATTGAGAACTAACGACAAGATCGCGTCATTATTAAGCGTACATAAGACGTGCCAATTGTCTACGTAAGCCACACATGTTGCCTATCGTCTCAGGACAATAATATTGTGATTTAAATAATTACAAATAATTTTGAACTATTATTTAATTACAAATGGATTTTTTTTACCCAAATAGTTTCTTCTTACGATTGTGATACACAAAACTTTGTATAACACTGTATGCGACAGAGAGACTAATTTTCTACTTTTACAAATATTTCTTAATATTATTTTTCTAATAACAGTGTGACATGTACGAGCATAGTTATTATACTATGATCACATATTACTATTCTTGTACGGATTAAACAAAAATGGTGTTAAATTGAAAAGGTTCAATTCAAATACTCTCTGTAATTTTTAGATTGTTGTTTACTGACTTTTCTCTAATACGTTCTCAGTCATATTAATTGATTTTGGTTTCATCACAATTCTCATCAGTAATTTCGTGTTGCAGACAACTAACACAGCTATCTTGTTCTAATACTATATTCGCTCAAACGGTCTACGGTGAACGTTGTAGTTTGGTTACAATTCTACCGCAATCGGTGTTGACCCCGACCAATCCCTGAAATTACACACCAGTACGGATAGATTTAATTGTCAGGCGCTACGGAATACAGATCTGTATCTGGTTAGCTGATTTCATAGAATGACGGAGAGTAGAATTTTTGACTGGAGGCGTGTTCGATATTGGATATTTAGTAAGAGGGGAGAGAGGAAAGAAAAAGAGACATGTAACGGAGTCAGAGACGAATGAGGCAACTCGCATGCGCATAGTTAAAACTAACTTTCACAGTTTTCATATGTGCATTCAATCCCACTCACATTATTCGATGCTTTAATACGAGTATATATGTTTAAATGATTTTTAACTGGCTTCTATATTAAAAAATATCTGATATCACAAACATTGCATATTCAATTATGTTCTACTTTTGATAATCATATATTCTTTACTACGGTTTTCGACAGTTTAACTAACTACAAACGTCTTCCTGCATTCTCAGCTTTGAAATTTGTAGCTTTCTCATTCTGACGTCTCGGTCAGTCCTGCGTATTAAAATTACTAATCTTTTCACACCTATTGCTCTCACCATAGGGGTCAAAAAATCGTCTCTCTTAATTTTTCTAGTGTTTCCAAAACCAACTTTTTCTTTTCTCACCATAATAATATAATAAGTGTAACTAATTAAGCGCCCTTGTAATTCTACAAGGCTAATTAATCTTCATGCACTTCTGACGAGACATTTCCAAAATCGGTTTCCTCATGTAGATTTTTAAACTTTATATCATCTCTTACCCTCTACCTCCATTGAATCTTCTGAACTTTTTGCTAGGACCACATATAATTATTTTCTTATCACAAACTCCATTGATGTCCATCGATTCATAGCATACAGATTCGTGCTTCATCATAAAAGGTTCATGAGGATTTCTTTGTTTTGAGCCAATGTTTAGGAACCTTCACAACTTTGATAATTTTATAAAAAGTTATTTTTATCTGCGCTATCCTAGAATTAGTGTTTCCTGCGAATCTTCCGTGAACCAAACAATACAGTAATGGTATATTAATGGTAACCATCCACAGTATCAGACATGTAGAGGAGATTACATTAGAGACTTCAAAACGTTTAAACGTTGTCATTGTGGTTATTTACAGCAAGCATTATTTTTATAATTCACTGGCACTAAGTGAAATTTATTTGTGTAATTTTCAATATATATTAACGACATAAGATCACTATAATTTTTAAAATATAGTTAAGTGGTACGTTAGTTCGATAGATCGATACCACCAAAATCGACCACCGATTGCAACGCCAAAACGGCTACATCAATTTTGACAAGTGAAGTGTGCATTCAGTCCAACAGAATCTGCGTGTGTCAATACGTATACGAGGTTTTAGGAAAATAAGAGGACGGTGTAACGATCCAAACTGGTTTGGAAACATCAGAAATGGGAAACAACGAGCTTGTGATCATTTTAATTAATAAAGCGAGAAAAAAATGTCGCTAACAAAGAAAAATCAATACCATCGTTTGTGCGAATCAAATTGTATATATATACATAAAATAAAAACTGAAGTGACTTCTTATACAAAATACTTAATTTTCCAATGTTCACTAATTTCTTCTTTAATATGTCTACAGCGCAGACACTCACGTTCTTTCTTTTTGAGACTGAGAGACAGAGAGAACGATAATGCAAGGAACCGCATCTTCTTTATGTCGTATTTCTAACGAAGTAGACCTCGTATATCTGTAGTTTATTCCAGAACCCGACAAGCGTCGTTAACTTTACGAGAAAGGAATTACTGAATTTTCTCTACAAACAGTAGAGATCATCATCATTACTGTGACGATACGACTTCAAAGAACTCACTTATTGTATGTTTATTTATATGCATATTTATAAATTCATGATGAACACAGAGAGTCACAAAGCCACATAAATATATAGGCTATGTGTATAATATAAAGTAAAGTATAAGTGTCGTAATATATATTGTAATGTGGTACAAGGTACACCCGCGACCAACAATCAACCGTGTATACTTAATTTAACGTGTCATTATACGTTTCTGAGATAGGTGACTGCTTCGTATTTCTCATCTAAAGTTCTGAGAATAGACAGAGTGGAAAAGGGGAAACTACTTAATTAGGCACGCGCGAAGTCTTAAAATTAAATTAAAAGCAGCATAAAATCTGCGTAAATAACATCAAACAGAAAACTTAAAACAGAATAAAATTTTCTATAAAAAAGAGAAAGGAGGACTAGATATAACTATAGAAACAGCCGCACAGTGGAGCCAAAAACCTAAAAGCTGGCCAAAAGTCGTAAAATAAAGTTACTATTTAGGTCGTTTGAGTTATAAGGATGGTTAGAGTAACAGTCCAAGATTCAGCGTGTACAGGTGACTGGTGGAAAAAACTCTCACCAACCCTGAAAAAAACAATTGTAAAGAGACCTTCTCGCGTGGAGCACGTTCAGTATGCAGTGGTAAGTCAAACACTGCGTCTATGTTAAAAGCCCTAGAAACTCGAAAAATCGTCCGATTTTAATTCTTCAAAATCGAATCATTAGCTAAAAGTAAGTAGATATCACATAAGTTTCATGAAAGTTAACTAAAAATAAGCAATGTGGTATTTGCAAATGTTTTGCGTGTAAAAAGAATTACATTATTTATGCAGAAAACATGTTTTTAATAATAAAAAAGTAATATAATCAAGCAGAGTTGGATGGAGAAACCTATTTTAGTGTGAAGCTTATACTATTTAATAACGAACAAAACTAATGACTATTAGCTTAAAGTAGCACAATACATATAAAACGTTAATTGGTTTAACGCTATGTTAGTCCCATGGCACCAACAACATGAGAAGGCTCCAGTGAAACTCAATTTCACTTGCTATGTCTTTTGAAATATAAAGGCTTTTGCAGTAAAATATTTATATTATCTTTTAACAACACCCACAGAACTTATAAAATTAAATTTATATTCTGCAATCTTCACGAAAATGTAAACTGTAGTGAAACATATCGTTTACCATATGTAAGTGGAAAAGAAATGGAACGTCTCGACTGGCTTAAAACGTGGCGATTTGCTTACGTAGGAAGAACCTGTCTCTAGTTTTAGGCACTCACAAATCGTAGCAGATGCATGGGAATTTTCATGAGGTAAGTGTAGTCGAACGTGCGCAATGCGTTGTGATGCTCTACAGTGCGCGTCTATCGGAGGCTTATTAGACAAAATGCAAAATTTATTTTGCAAAACCGCCTTTAATTTGTTAATGAAACACTTTCTTCGGAAAACCCCCAAACGTACAAAATGCGTAAGAGTAAAAAAATTAACAATTTCTTATTAATAATTTTTTTCAAAAACGCATGCTTTTTGAATTAGTTGATGAAAGAACGAAAATTGTGATTAAGGATTTTGCGAAAATCAGTAAGATATTTTGATAAAAAAACTCGAGTTTTATTTTTTTGTTGCAAAATATTGTATGGGATATCTGATTTTATTTGATGTTGAACAATTCTGTTTCACTTTTTAACCTCAACTTATTTGCATAGATTAGGCCTAGTAAAATTTAAAACGATAAAAATGCCATTTTTTTCAACATTTATATACCTTAGACGTAATACAATATACATTTCTCAAGTAATTTTTAATACTTTTTTAAATAAATATTTAATCAGAATTAATGCTGAATAAATCATTTAATTATGGTATTTTATATAAATATTTCAATAGTTAGCAGCATTCTTTGTTACAGTGATTTTCTTAAATAACTTAGAATATTTTGACAAATCATTTTTTCTAATTTACACCATCGTATTCTTTCATACAATAATACTTTTTCTTGTTCTTCACTACTACATTTACTTTGGAATAGGCTACTTATCTAACTCGCGTAAGTCTATGTTCAATTACAATATTAATTATTGAACAATAATTATATATTCTCCCTTAAAAATTAACTATCTTAATTTTTAATTTTTAATATTTAATAATTAATTTTAAATATATTAGCATTATTAATCACAATATCTGTATATATTCTGTGCCTCAAAGGGTAAATTTTTAAAATAACAGTGACATTACATATTTTTAATTAATCACCTTAAAAATATTTGACCAACATTTCTTTCTTGATTATGCTTTTCTAAAACAGTTTTTTAATCATATCATTTTTTCATTTGCAAACTTAAGTCGTAATCAGCGATAATCAGAAACGACAAAATTTGATTTTATTAATATTAAATTTTTTTAACTTTTTCTGCCGCCAGAATAGCCGAATACATAATTTGGAAGACGTAATTTCGCGTATGTTAGTACATTCGTACATTCAGACCCATTTATTTCAAGTCTGCAAAATATTCCTAAAAAAAAAAAAAAAAAAAAAAAAAAAAAAAAAAAAAAAAAAAAATTAAATGCCTATCAACAGAAGCATTGCTATTTCCACCCGAAATTCCACGTGTTATTGATGTTGGTTCGTCATCTGCATCCTCAGCGAACAACGATTCCGATTATTCTACTGACGATGAAGAGTAGCGTAAAATTATAAATATTTTTAAAATGACATTTTATATTTGTGATTTTTAATCATTCAAAATAAATATTTTTTACATTTCTTAGAATTTTTTGAGTATTTAGTACTTAGTGACCCCCAAAACCAAAAAACAATTCATTTTTTCAAATTTTGTCCGCCATGTTGGAACCGCCATTTTGTTTTTTGAAATTTGGACTTCAGATTCGGAATCAGCAACCCAAGAAACCTATAAGTACTAAATTCTAGAACGATTTATAAATGCCTTCATATTTTGGCCAGCTTTTTGTCATTCGGCCCCACTGTGAGCCGTGTATAATTTGATCTTTCGTGTTGACTGAACTTGCGTAACTAAGCAAAAATTACGTATCCACTTAGTAAAATTTGGAGAATTGGTGCCATTTCCAAGAAGTTTTAAAATTTTTACTAGGTTCGCCTAGCTTAAATAATAAGATATTATCTGAGAAGCCACATGGGCGTGGAAAGGAAGTTGAACTTCGAGGGCGTTATAGATAACTTTGCTGAGATCAAAGCCAGATGGAAGGACTTTTAAACTATGGAATGAAAAATGTTACATTTACTAATATTTAACTAGAAATACATAATATTACGAGTCTCTGTTTACATATAGGCTAAGTGTTGTTTTCATTTGGTATATATTTCTAATATTCCTCACATATAGATTTCTCCAGAGGAGAAGGACAGACCTTGCCTATCGTCATATTTCATTATGTCGGCACTAGCTTGGTGCTCCATTCCTGACCCGGTTTGGCTAGTAACAGACCAGTATATTCAGTAGGTATGGAAATTATTCGAACATTATAAAACATGTAGGGCCAACAACCTGTAGAACTCGAAGGGGGCCCTCCTTGAAACTTTGCCAGGTGCCCTTGAGCCTCCAGTTTCGCCATTGTCTTTCTCACAGGCAGAAACGTGAGGACAAGTCTCTGGCTGTCTGAAACCGCAGCCCCTCAGCTAAGATGGTAACCCCTACCTACAAAAGGATACCTGGCCCTCCAGCTTGGGTGTTTCGCAACTTCCTTAGTATGCGGTCCGTACAAAATAATCACGGCCAAAAACGCCTCCAATATTCATAGAACGGATGGATTGTCAGGTAATTTTTAAGCTCCAAAATAAAAATATCTTTATAATAACATAAGTTTAAACGAGTTTTCGCTGGTTCAATTTTCACTGTTTAGAACACCATTGTCTCAGTTCGTTCCGTCAGTTGTTATAACAAACGTTCGCCTTTTGTCGTAATATAGTTTTACAGATTAAGGTACGACGTTATGGGAAAAATCGGCTAGATTCAACAATCTATCAGTAGGCCTTGATAAATTAGTTTTATAGTGTATTACGTTGCGTGCACGATTGCAAAATACATGTTTTGTATGCAAAACACGCACCGCAAGTTTATGGTTTTTATTAGACATTACAGTACCTATTCCATTAATTAGACGAGTAACGACTTGTACATATGGCAAATCATTTTCATGTATAGTTCGTCGCTTGAGCAAATTGGACATTACTTTAATGAAAGTTAATTTTAAAAAGATAAGCGAGGAAAATATTTCTGCCACACCGATACGCACGTAATACGAGGTCGTTATTGAATACTAATGTACGTTTCTTATAGAGAACGCCTACGGAAAGCAAGAATAAGCATTAGTGAAATTTATAATACAGTTAGGAATGTTAAGCGCAACACGGAATTCTTAGTCAGCGCTGAATATCTACGATCAGATGACGTACATACAAATGTCATAACTGAGAAATGTAACGGGAAGCAAGAAGCAAATTTTAGAAAGTCAATTAAGATAACTTATTAAAGTCAAGATATCGTTAGGATAAATCAAAAATATAAGAGCGCAGACTTATTGGAAGACGTAAGAGATTTTAGAACAATTTTAGGAAAAAAGAGAATAAAGAAAATTTGGAACTCTCTAAAACAGGCAAGCTTTAGTGAAGAAACAAGAATAAGGAAACTGGATTTCGATATCTTTCACTTGCTTAGTTTGGGAAATAAGTGTTCATACAAATATGTATTTCAATAGAGGGAAGGAGGAAAACAATTAGATAAATAATAAAATTAGATTAGATGGTGTCTTTAAGATAATAAAATAAATGTTTGCCTTAAATAAAATGTTTGCCTTATTTGATAGGTTAGTAAGCCTATCAAAGAAGTTCAGGTTGCATAAGACCACCTTAATTAGACCAGTCGTGGGGTACAACGGTGAAACCTGGACCCTTAATAGGCCAGCAGTGGAGCTGATAGACAGATTCGAACCAAAACTGCTGATGAGGATTACAGGCCCAACATGTGAAAATTGGATATGCGGTGAAGAAAAAAATAGAGAATTTTATGTACCACATGATGCTCTCAGCATTACCTCCTAGATTAGAACGCAAAGATTGAAGTCACTAGGTTATGTCGTAAGAACAGAAGCAAAAGGACAGCCGAAAACCTGTTCAAGGGTTCTCCTGGTGGAGTGCGACATAGAGGACGACCGAGGAGTCGGTAAAGAGACAGTGTCCTGAGTGATCTCCAGCAGCTGAGAGGAACATCTCCCTTGTTCAGGACCGATATGGATGGACGACAGTGACTGAACATGCCAGGGACAGCTACTTACGTGTGTTGCGCCAACGAAAGGGAAGAATAAAATATAGGTGGGTTGAATATTTCACTTGTTTACTAGGCAGAAGACGATCGCCACAGCTACTAGGAGTGGGAAATAGAGGCATAGAGAGGCCATGTTACTCTTTGAGAAACTGAAAAGTTACCTGATTCCGTTCGTTATATTGAAGGACAAAAATTTCATAGGAGGGAAACAATAACTGGGATCTGGGAAGGCATTCGCAAGCAAGTGTATACAAGTGCTGATGATAACAATAACAATGCACGCCTAACCAAACCTATTAACATGTGAAACTAAAAGCTACTAACACGTGTAATCAAAAGTTATTAATAAATACATTAATATCTCAAAATATATACATTTTCTCCCAAATCAAACTGTAGACCAAGTTGATTACATAAGTCTAAGAATCTACCCAACCACAAGTATCTTGTCTGATCTCAATATCTTTGCGATATTTCGCGCTAATAAAAGAGCCAACATGTTAAATTATGATAGTTCTTTTATCCACACTGTTTCGAAAAATATATCTGCTTTCTCATGTCCAATTCATACGTACTCAATCTTTGAAAAATCAATTCTCAAACCCTATCTCATATTATTATACTCTTATTATATTTATTATAATAATCATATTGGATAATCTACGAATTGTAGATATAATCTAGAAGATAAAAAATAAAATAAAAATGAAAAGTAGACCCATGTGTAGTACAAATATTTAAAATTAAGAAAGGAAGATCTATATATAAGATATCATAGTAACAAGTGTAGTTATTTAATTTAGCGGAGCTTTGACGTTGGACGCTTCGGTTAAGGGCAGTGGCAGTATACACGACATAATACTATTGAGAGGTGTTAAAGTAATTAAGAAGCTTATAACACGAACTACTGAAGGTTGTACTCTCCACTACGTTGTTTAACCTAGTTCTGGAGGCAGCCATTCGAAAACTAAAAGTTTCTGGAAACATCGAGATGAAAACAATACAAGCGTGCTCTTATGCTGATAACATATCTATTATCAGCAGAAATAAAAGAGGAAAATCTACTAACACTAGCTAGTGAAGCGCATAAAAGAGTTTTAAGGACAAATGACCAAATACATGGAACTTCAATAGAATGTCACAAACAATCACACAAATGACCAAATACATGGAACTTCAATAGAATGTCACAAACAATCAGGCATATCTATCAGTTAGCAACTGTATACATTTGAACGTGTACAACAATTTTCTTACTTAAGCTCACAAATTACTCAGAACAACTCTGACAGCAATGAAATAAAGAGTCCCGCATCGTACGTGGCAACTGGTGTTATTACTCATATAAAAAACTGTTCAAATCAAGGATGTTAAGCAAACAACTTAAGCTGACTATATACAAAATTCTTATAGGCCTACGACGGGTAGTAACATACTGAGGCGAAGCTGCAGATAGACATTAACCAGCACAGACGAGCAACATTTAAGTACATTTGAACGAAAAATCTTGCAAAAAATCTTTGGACCTCTACAAAGTGAAGATGGCTATTGGAGGATTCGAATGAACCATTAACTGGATCAACTGATTCAGGATCCGTCATAGTCCGATTTGTTAAGAGTAGGAGGCTTGAGTGGCTGGGCCACGTAAGGCGAATGGATGACAGAAGAATGGCTAAGAGAATTGCAAATTATAGATCGACAGGAAGAATAATTAGAGACAGACCCAGAAAGAGATGTTTGCATGACGTGGAGGATGATTTGAGATGTGTGAACGTGAGGGGATGGAGACAGATGTGTAATGAGAGGGCAGAATGGAAGAAAGTCATTAAGCAGGGTAAAACCCACGCTGGGTTGTAACGTCAGGAAAAGGAAAGGAAAGGATTGAACGATTGCAATTAATACGGTTTGGCACGTGTGGCAGACTACTAAAAGGGGTTCAGGAATGGACATCATCGAGAAGCGAAAATAAAGGAAGGGCTGAAGAAAAGAAACTATATCGAAAGGACACTGAGTGACAGAGGAGTAGAAGAGCAAGGACGCCGGAGAGGAAGGCGGAAGGCGTCGACAAACGTTTTGACAACGGCAAATTATACACTTGTATCGCGTTTGCGCGCGCTCACACACACAGAGACGAATGTATGTAAAACAACTCTAAAAAATGGAATTTAAAAGACACTACTTATTTTTTTGTCTCTTTGGCCTTACAAGAGCTTTTTTTTTACTGTGAAGCAGTAATTCACTACAGTCCGCTTCTTTTTATTTTGTCACTGTAACAACAGGTTATTTTCTTCTGGTCTTTCCTGCTCTCCCTGCATTTTATCTTAGTCTGTTTGTCTATGATTCAAATATTCACTGTTACGTAGTTCGGATAATTTAAATTACATCAGTTTTTTTAGTAGCGTCAGGCGTTGCGTATTTTCGGTGGACACATCATAGTACGAAGACTGTCTGTCATTAATTTTGTCAGAATATCGTGGTATTATTGGTAAACAGTGTTTTTTATGATGCTGCAGTGGTACAGAAATTTCTTCGACTAACAGGTGACGGCAGAATCGCGTCCTTTTATTCACAAGATGCGCAAAACGGGCGAGTGTGCGTGTTAGTACGCGTTTCAGTATGCTAATTAATACAAGATGTAGTTTGGTGAAGTAGCAGCAGCAGCAGTAGCAGTATCGGCGGTAGGGAACAACAGCAAGGGAAGGGAAGGGTTAATTGGTTTGTCAGAAACCGAACTGGCTTGGTCACATTGTGTGTGTGTGTGTGTGTGTGTGTGTGTGTGTGTGTGTGTGTGTGTGTGTGTGTGTGTGTGTGTGTGTGTGTGTGTGTGTGTGTGTGTGTGTGTGTGTGTGTGCCGGTGTGGGGACGTAAGATGAATTAATTAAGTAAGACAAGTCAGAGGGAGGGAGAGAGAGAGAGACGCTGACTTGGTAATTGGTATAAAAGTGATAAACAGACTTCTGTCATCCAATTTACCAATTACTTAAGTCGGTAAGTCGGCACTCAGACAAAAAAGAAAACGAAAGAAGTGTCTCCCTTTCAAGTGGCCGGTGCTAATAATAATAAGCTGCATACAATTAATGGACGGACAGTGGTGGTGATGTGTGTAACAACGCTGTTTAATGTACGAGTTCGGGTCCCACGTTTTTAATTGCTCTTCTTCCCATTTGAATGTGAGAAAGAAAGTAAAGAATGTGTTTTTTACGAGAGAGAACGATTGAACTGGAGAAAGAGAGAAAAGAAGTAAAACAAGCCAGTAAGTAGGTCGCATAGAGTGTAAAATGGTTCAAGTACTTCTCACCAGATCTTAGATAACAGACGTTCCTCTCAATAAGTCACGTGGCGAAGACATAGAGATATGATCGCATGTGGCTTTGTTCGTAGTCCACTCGTACGCTAGCGGCCACGGTCCCGTGACCGTACGGAGGTTTTCTGTGTTGCACGGGAGACGTTTTGTGTTGGAATTAAAAAGTTTTTGAAATCTTAAAATAAAAGAAAAAAATTTGTTACGGACGGCAGAGATTTGATTTTAAACGATGTTTAATGTAGGAGTCCAGGACTTAATACGTCTACGAATTAAGTATTAATGATTACAGAATACGAATGTCGAAAGACGTGAGGTGATAAAAAGTAACTTTGAATGTAATAAAACAAAAGATTAACTGTGAAAATATTTCTATTCTTCTTCCTTTTGTTGTTGTTGTTCTTCTTCTTCTCCTCCTCGTCCTCCTTCTCCTACTTCCTCTGCTGGTTCTTGTTCGGCCTTCAGGCTTGTTACTTACAAGCATAAGGTTACCTGAGTTCCACCATCTCTCTCTCTCTCTCTCTCTCTCTCTCTGTAACTTCCACTCATGCCATACAATTACATTTCTTCGTTAATGTCTACCTTGATTTCTCATCCATCCATGGTCATTTAATTTACTGTTTCAACTCAGCGCTTTTTGTCCTACTCTATTATTCTTCTTCTGGTATAGTCAGTCTACAGATTGGTCTACGTCAGTCCCCCATTCGTCTCAATTCCCTGCCATCCTCTTCATATTAACATAGCTCCCGCAACCAACATCTTCCCATGATTCACTGAAGATATTATACACGGGGTCTCTGTCTGTACTTCTTTTCTTTTAGCATTCCATCTTGTACAGAATTGAGTAACATTTCATGTCTTAGAATATGTCCTCTTAATCCGTCCCTCGTAGATTTAATCGTTTCCACAAGGCGTTATGTTCTCCTGCTCTTCGGAAAACATCTTTGCTTATTGCTCTGTCTCTCCAGCTGATCTCATCGTTCTTCTGTAGCAACATTGTTCAAATGATATTCCTAACCAATTTCTCTTCTTTTCGTATCGTCCATATTTCACCCCTCTACAAGGCAACATTCCATATAAATGACTTCAGGAACCTCTTCCTGGTTATCAATATGACGTTATTAGATGATATCTTGCGTAATCTTATTTAAAGCAGTACTTCTCCTTGCGCATGGGACAGTCCGTAACTATGGGATCTTCCCATAGCTTTCTGAACAAAAGCTGGATTAATTTCGATCACGATGAAACGAGACCTACAGAAGTAAAAATGAAATAACGATAAAGTAAAAGTAAAATAACAAGAACATATTTGGATGATGAAAATAATGATAACTTGAATAATCCGAAATTATAAAAAAGCAAACGATACAGTCGATGAGACGAAATAGCTGGCGCCTGCGTCTAGCCGAGCTTCCGTATGTATTTATACCGTACAGAAGTATTACCAACACAGAGGCAAATACAAACACTCAAATTGTAATAACAGTTTTTGTTGTTTTTTTTTAGGCTTCGCACATCTTTCTGACTGACAGAGTCCTATGCATAACGTCCTTGAGAACTGATCTGTGTACGTCTGTATTTAACACAACCGACAGTAACAAGTATGTTGAGTAAGTAGAGAAAAAGACTAGCAATTAGGCGTGGCTATTTTAGGACCACTATTCTGCCGTTTCGTTTTTTTGCTACTAGCAGATTCAGACCGCCGTTTCGGCGTGTATCTGTCGGTTGTTTTAAAAATACACTTCCTCCAGCCGTAATACTAGTATTAGTTAAAAATAAACTTGTAAACAACAATTTTCAAACAATATTCTCATAACATACGGTAAACAACAAAGCGCTATCAAAACATGAAATGGAAAAGATGCTAAGCTTCAAATGGCTGAAGGTAACTTTCATTTGAGTAATATTATTGTATATTTTATTGAGGGGGTAAATAATAAGATGTGTTTAATAAACGTTAATCTGTAAACATTCATATCTCAGCATTCTTTCTATTTTAATCTTCGAGGTCGCATATTAAAAATACTTCGTTAATAATAATATTATTGATGGTGTACAGAGACATGTAAAAAGACTCTGAGACAATAATTCTTCATCATCATCATCTTCTTCTTCTCCTCCTTTTTCTTTTTCTTCTTCTTTTTCTTCTTTCTCTTATTTTTCTTCTTCTTCATCTTCATCATCATCTACTACTTCTTCTTCTTATTAAACAGTATTGAAAGTAGGCTTCCAGTCTGTTCCGGCAGCAAAGGTGATCCGCTCAGCGTTACTTTGGGTTTTCACCAGCGTGACTAGGCGTCCTCCCTCCCTAAAAGGCAGTCCCAAACTAAGATGGGTCAGTAGGACTGAAGTTGATCTGAGAAAGCTAGATGTTCGAAATCAGAGTACGTTCTTACTGAACCATGTCCAATGGCGACGTATTGTAGAGGACGTCAATACTCACTTAATGCTCTAAGGCCAGTGGAGGTGGTGGAGAATAAGGAGGAGGATGAGAAGGAGCCATCGGTAATTCATTCTGATCTTTTTGTATCAGGTTCCTTCTTAAACTGTTCATCATTACTCGACTCTAGCTCCCCCTAAAAGTGTTTCCATTCCGCTGAAACGTCATGTTTCGAAGTACTCTAATTTCTCTTAATCCAACTTCCCACACACCTATGAATACTTTCAATGAATAATTTCTTATCAACCTTTCTGCAATGAATAAGAATATACAAAAGTTAGAAAAAACACAAAACGATAATAAACAAAGACAAGCGAAGACATTTTTATAAGTTTAGAAAAATATGAATAAATCTGGTCAAACGAAATTTAATATTTTCTCCTAAGATTTTCTCGGAACAGCTGTTTCTGAACAAGAGCTCGTTCTTGTTTTCTCTTTCGTCGTTACAAATATATCCCTAACTAACTCCGTTTAATTTATTTTCTGTACGCTTACAGAGAACTCTAAACCTATTTTACAGTTTTCCTATAAAGGAATTTCTACAAAACGTTGTACAGCGTGTTTTAGTATTCTCCAGAGAGAAATATTTTACACTGATGCAGGCGAAAACTAACAGTTATTAATACACCAACACGAACGCATGTAAGCCCAACAATACGAAATAAGGGATCCCCCCGATGTTTTACACAATATTTATAGGAATTTATTTTTACTAAAAGAAATCGTTTAATATTTAACGTTATTATTGTTTGTACGTCTATGTTGGCTGTTACCAAGCTTTATATAAGAATGTGCTTCTTCTTCTTCTTCTTCTATTAATACTACTACTACTACTACTACTACTACTACTATTACTACTATTCCCCTTCCTCTTCCTCTTCTCAGTACGGGAAATAGCCTTCCAGCCTGTTTCCGCTTCAAAACTAGCCTGACGACATTACCTTGGGTATTCTAAATGTCTTTGATCTTTAAATCTGTATTCCGTATTTTGATCCCGATGCGACTGCTATCCATCCTATCTACATGTTTAAACCACTGCCCACGACATTGTTTGACTGTTCTAAAAACAAAACGCCTACTTCATTCCGCATGTCGTCTAATCGTATGACATGCAGTTTACTTATAACTTTACCTAATCGTGTGCAATCTATTCTCATATACATATTAAATTAATTCATTTCTATTTGCAGTATCTACATCCAGTTTTATTTTCATACCAAGTGCCTTTACCATTATTTAATCGATTTTCTCTTTTCCGTTTAAACTGTTGTTGAATGTTTTCATTAGCGTCGAAGTTTTATAAAGTTAGGAATCGTGCTTGAAAGTTTTTATCGGCTACAAAGATCTCCCGCGGCTTCCATCACACGGAATATTAAAATGAAGAAACTCGATAAACAGATTGACAAGAATTTTCAAAACTCGTATCTCTGTCCCCCTCTAACCGAATGTTTAACGATAACGAACGGTTGGTTGGCGTCGAGGTAAATTCATTGTTTATCAACTTTTACAAGCTTATATTTCGTTCGTTTTCAATTTACTTTGTCTCGTTTGAAACTTCTAATTATAAATTGTATCGAAACTTGTTTTTTATCGAGTCGTGACGTTCTCGCGTTGCTCGACCGCGCCTTCTTTTTTCTTCTTCCACTTCTTCTCATTCGCGGCGTAGAGTGATATTAAATTCATATTTAATAAGAATTTAATTCGCGTGCGATGATTATCACCGTCGACTCTCCAACGCCTTCCTCTTCGGTTATCTTCGGATTAGTATTACAGCTATAGAGAACGCGCCGATGTTTCTAATAAGTTTTTTTTTCATTTACTCAATTCATTTTTTTACATATTTAAGTTTTATTTACGTATTCTCGCCACCACTATAAAAGAACAAATGTTTATAGTATCTTTGTTTTGTATTATACACAATAAACCATTTTTTGAGCTGTTCGAGGGAGAGCGGGAAATCTGATATTATTTAATAATTAACAATCTTTGTACATTTATTTGTATGTACACCGGTTATTGGAGTCGCGCCAACATTTCTTTTTACTTAACCTCGTAATAAATATACAATTCTCTTAACATAACTCTGCACTTAGGTTTACAGAAAATAGAGCCTTGTTAACACCATTACAAAGCCAAATAAACAGTCCCTAAATTCTGTACTGTTTCTTTAAATTAATGAACAAATGTAGAGAGTATGCTGAAGTTTTTTAAAAGTTTTATGAAACAATTAGTCAAAGGTTCTTTACAATAAACCACAGTACATTAACAGAGTAGACTCATTCTCTCTCTCTCTCTCTCTCGCTCTCTCTTGTCCCCCTCCCACACAAAAGTATATATTTCTTTATTTACTTATGTACCATACAGTTGCCATGAAAGTGTTTGTTTACTTTAATGAATATGCACGTAATATAGAATCATCACTAGTCTACTAGTCTACTACTACTACTACGACTCTTCGACTACTACTACTACTACTACTACTACTACTACTACTACTACTACTAGTACTACTACTACCACCATTATAGCACGTTGTTATGGTAGACATGTAGAGAATGTCTGTCGTATATTCGTATCCACCTCTGTCTGTCCAAGAAAAAATATTCCATTAGTCCTCTACTCCTCAGTACTTCCCCAATGTTCTTTTCCAATGAGATCTTCGGCGTACATTTTACCTGAAGGTGCCTACCCGTTTATTCTCTTAGATAGACCATCCTTCATTTGGTATCCTTTGAACGTGTCCATATTATTTTACACGTTTCATTTTTACTGTATCCGTCAATTTTATGTTAATGCACTATGTCCGTTTGCCGTGTTGCCTAGTAGGCTTACAACGTCTTTTGCAATCCCTCCAACTTTGATTTCCAACTTATTTTGTATATTAATCTCCCACTTATTTACACCATACGTTAACCATATAACCATTCTATATAACCATTGTCTACCATGGTTATATAAAATTTTATTTATATGTACTTCGTTACTATAGTACTTCATTACATTCTACAGAGTTGTCTGATTGGTGTAGTTGCCTGACGTAATGAGAATAAAGAAGAAAAACTGTTCCACGTGTACAAGAAATCTATTTTCTGTACTTTGTAGACGGCGGCGCGGCGTAACGCTGGCAGGTGTGTGTCGGATAAAAGGATGGTTGGGGGGGGGGTGTAGCGAAGGGGTAAAGGCGTGAGTTTGGCAAGCAAAAACAAAACCGTCGATTTCAGTGACGCGCCGCGCTCTCCCATTAAATGCTTAGGCTCAGCGTTATTTCGTTCTGTAAAGCCGCTCAAAGTAACTCTGAGTTTGTGTGTGTGTGCGTAAGTTTGAACGGCGGTAGGCCTAATCTACGCTTTGGCGTCCCTTTGAAGATTTGTTTGCAACCCTAAGGACATTGGACGCAACAAATCGTATAACGTCTTAGCGTCCCGAGTTAAAATAAACTTTAACTAGCCTGCAATATACAGCTCGCCTGTACAAATTAAGTTGTTCTCATCAAAGCGTAACTACACGTGTCATGCGCTCATAGACTCTAAGCGTCGGTATCCGAGCACGTGCGCCCGTCAGCCGTCGGTTACCGCAGTGATAGAAATTCTCAAAGCAGTATGAAGAGTTCTGACGAAACACAGCAAGCCCCTGTCATATAGTAATTGTGTAAAAACACTCACACATACAAAAAAGATTATAAACGATGGTGGATGAAGAAAGTTGTCTTCTGATAGGGTAACACATGGGTGTCCAACAGTAGCTTAACAAGAAGGGACTGAAGGCGACAGACTTGAGTTAACTGGAGAAAATGCTGTAAGCGAACAAGGTCTGACCATATCAGAAAGTCGGAATTAAAACGCACAATGAGAATCAAATTTATAATCGCATACAGAAAAGGAATTTAATTTATCACGGATTCGTGAGGCGATGCCGAAAACAATGTGACGATGCCGAAAACAGGAAGTTTACAAATAGATACTTCTTGAAAAAAGAAACAGACGATTTATTTGGTACTAGCGGACTAAATGGAAGGATACAGTGACTGTTGCGATGCAAAAATCTAAAAGTACAATAAGAGAATGAGATATGCGATGATGAAGTGGGTGGCCAGAAAGGGCCACTCGAACTACAACGTAATTGATTTAAAAAAATATATACATGAATTTATGCGACTTTTTATAACATCTTTAAATTTATGGGCTGTAAATTAGTTGAATATGTAAAAATAAAGTGTAGAAATTTTGCTAGAGAGAGCGAAATTTGTATGTAGAAAATGGTATAACAATTTCTTATATGACGAATAGGAATATGTCGTAGAAAAGGCAAAAATATAAATGCGAAAAGAGGGAAAGGCAGTGAGCAGAACTGTTAACTGGGGAAAATAATAGGAGCCATCAACTCGATTCTATAGTCTAAACTGGTATCTGAAAAAAGAAAAAGCGATCCATTCAATGGCGTTTTGGTACGGTTGTGAATTTGAAATCTGAATAAAGGACTTACTGATAGGCTGGCAGCAATAGTAATACAATCCAATCAGAAACGTCAATAGAACCAAAGAGATAAAGGATAAGGAACAAACGATTCCATGAGGGATGTCGTGTAGCCTGAACTGCCCTAACACAACATGTCCAACAAGGAATAAAATTAATTCATATTGGGAAATACATCAACGAAATTCCAAAACGTGTCCTATAGTTTGGAAGAAAGCAAGGAAAGAATAGGTCGCGATCATCGTAAACTATGGGTATACAGAGGCTATGTCGGATCGATCTTCAACATCACAAGACTAGCAAAGAGAGTCTGGTAACATGAAGACGCAGAGCCTAAATTTTCCGTTATGCATCAAACAATTTTTTCCCGGTAGGAAACTCTTTGTCCTTTCATGTTTTTTTTGTTTGTGAGGACATACACTTCCAGTAATATAAATAAGCCCGTTACTGAGGAATAGAGTTTTTCCGAATAAACAAAGTTTTCCTGAATGATCACGTTGTAAAGATTAACTTTGTAAAAGGGGAGGAAAGCTATAAGGTTTAATGAAACGTTGATGTAATCGATGCATCATCCACAAAATACAATTGGCATTGTTAAGATCAAATGCAATAAGAATTCGAACAGTCGTTTCTTCGAGATTATAATTACTTGGGTATTATCGGAGACACAGAAACTAAAGCCCTAATTAGACTAAGATTAACATCTCATTGTCTACAGTACTTGGTAAGTTAACCCAAACTACAAACAAATCATCTTTTAAGCCTCTCCATGTCAATTCTGCTGTGGAATGCGATTACGCGACAGACGTCGTCTTCCTTTCGATTGCATACATTATTCGGCGGATATGCAGCTCGCTGAACTGAAACAGACGTCTTTATTTTTGTTGTCGACTTACTTTCTTCTCTTAGTCTTCCAAACTTTCTGCAATGCATGTTCATTGTGCGTAATTTTGTTGTTAGTTCTTGGTTTCCCCCTTTCCACGCGTTACAAGTACTTTCGCTCAGTGCTGGATTTAAGATTTTTGAGGCCCTAGGCCAAATTGTCTGAGCGCCCCCCCCCCTACAAAACAAAATAAAAACGTAACTTCAAATCGCAAACTGTTCAGCCACAACGCAGATAAACAATGAATGAAAATAAACAAGGGTGGTACCACTGTCGTGTAAATTAGGGGCAATATAGCAGACGTTCAAAATTCGCATGCGCAGATTAGTTTTCAAGGATGCCAACGTCTTAAAAATAAGCGTGCGATATTTAAATAAGAAATGTCTTCCATTTGTATTACTAACAAAAACTGATCATTTAATTTCAAAAAATCATACTTAAATAAACCAAAGTGCCTCCTACTTTTGTAAGAATACGTCTGTTAAAAAAAAATATCTGTAGCTTGCGGCCCCCTCTGAGGGAGCGGCCCTAGGCTGGTGGTAAATCCGGCACTGGTTTCGCTTGTTACTCAACCCGTATGCTTAAACTTCCTTAGTTTGTACATCTTATATACACGTAAACTCTGCGAACATAACATAGATCCAAGCCCCGTTCTTTAGAAACGACATCGGACTTCTCATGTCACTCGTGGACACAGCATAGAATGGAAAACTATGTCATTTATTTTGTCGACAAATCGACATTGTTACCAAAAGAGTGTTGGTATCCTTCTTATTAAAGCAGAAATTGAAATAGTGTCGTGAAGTTGATTTTGAGATTACTGATCTGGAGGAAGTCTCGCTCAAATTTCTTAAGAGATAATTTTAACAATCACCGAATATTTAGTTTGTTATCGCAAAGTATCAGAAACAAATATCGTAAATAAAGACGCAAATAAACATGATAGCATGAAAATAATAAAAAATTGATCATTTTTAGATAACTGCTTCTGTTACAAGGAGAGATTTCCGGAGAGACAGATTAAAGTGGAAGCTAGGTTACGAGTGACGCGGATGGTGAAGTCCCACTCGCATATACGAGTATGTGGATTGTATTTACTGAACGAATGGAAGTGACTTCACAATTTTAACTCGATCGTTTGGGATTTGTCTGTCTGTATATCAGCCTATTTATTTGTGTGCCTGTCTGTTCAAAGCCTGTCTCACAATAACTTTTGAATGCATCAGACGGTTTTCGTAAAACTTAGTACGCATGTCCATACGTTTAACATTAGGAACCTTAGATCTGTTTTTTATATTAAATCTCCTCCAAAAATAGGGAAGAAAAGGCAGAAATAAAAGGAGTCAAATTTCTGACAAAAATGGCAGAGAAGCATGTGGCGTATCAAATTAAAGAGAATTTTAATTAATATCTGAATTAAAGTACAGCTTTGTGAATTTAAAAATTTTAAGACATACATTGAAACCCAAAAGAGTGATTGAATTTTTTTAAATATAAAATCATGCTGTGAGGATAATCAAAATATACAGGCTAAGGTGGGTGGGGACACATAGAGAGAATGGAGGAAGGACAGGCCTACGAAACATATTTTCTACCAGAAACCAATGGGTAATAGTAGAAAAAGGGGAAGACCACCAAAGTAGATTCACAGGCCAGATAGAGGAGGACCTTGGAAAGCTGAACATAAGAAACTGGAAAGCCATGGTACGTAATAGGGAGGAATGGAATCGACTCTTGGAGCAGGCAAAGACCCACCAAGAGTTTTAGAGCCACGGCTGATGATAAAAATCCTTCTAGGTGTCAGATTAAAGAGATTTTTAACCCAAACCCGAATGTACGTACGTTTATAACTTTTTAACTTTAGAGGCGCAACGGGCCAAAAATAGAATATTCAAGATTTTCTTAAAATCTTGAAATTTCTTAGGATTTTAAGAAAATTGTAAAAGTCTATGTGAGGATTCAAGTTATAACGAATTTTATTCAAAATATACAAACTCGCTGTCTTTACTAATTTCCCAGAATTAGTATCGCTCAATACTCCTTGAGAATTTTGGATCGCCTTCAAAACGTTTGTAACCCGAGTTTGCAAAAAAGAAACTATATACTGTACATTATAATCACTTATGTAAATTTGTGAAAAGTATCAGATAGATGTCTATGGAAACAGACAGAAATTTAAACTAGTAATAAATTGTTAGTAATTTAGGTATTATGCTTTAAAATTTAACTAAAAACCTAATGCGATAATTTTTAGCGTTATTGGACGACTTTACAATCTTTATTTTCCTAAAAAAAAATAGTAGAGTAATCGGGGTTTTCATCACTTTTCTGATAACCAAAAAATTATTTATTACTTAGATTTACCTATTAATAAATGTACTTTGTTGGAAACAACGAGCGACATCATAAGCTCGTGGATCTAACAAGTGACAATAACGTCATTCAAACCGTTGTAGTTGCTCCAGATAATTACAGCTTACGTATTACCTGCGTTTCTGATGAGCATGATAGTTTACTTGGGTACATACTTGGCTAAGAGTAAACATTACTAACTTGAGCCGAAACTGGAAAAGTCAACATTACCGATTTCATTGCGAAACCGTACGTTTGAGTCAATAAACAAACAAACAAAACAAACACACACACAATTACCCAGGAAATACGTCCGCTTTTGTTTCTCTCGCGCCCGTCTGTCAGAGACAAAAGGGAAGACCAGTGTTTGTTTCGCTTCCTTCCGTTCCTTTGACATGGATCACGAAACACCCGGCTGAACTGAAGTAAGTGCGCACTAAACTAGAAACAAAAGCACCAACGAAATAAAACACAATGAATCTGAACCGCACACTTTGAGACTAGCAGAGGACGAAACAAAACCAAAGCTGGCAACTTCTACAATTGTGTTAGGTAGTGCGAGAGAGAGAGTGAGTGAGAGAGAGATGGTAGAGTACTGATAACTATGTAAACTACAGCTGCACGAATCTACATAAAGTTTAACTCCAGCGACTACTACAACGTCGACACTTGACAGAGTTTTCCAACAGAAGCGTATAAATACGTCTCCCCGAGGGAACAAAGACGGTAAAGAAAATAGCGGAAAATGCAATGAGAAGCTCAGTTTTGCATGATACGAGATTAGAAAAGTCTGATACAGAAAAGCTGATCAAGTCACGGTTGGTTCTGTGGACTACTGTAAATAACATATCATTGACAATTACACAATTAAAGACTGAAACTTCCTTTTTATATGTTACCATTATAGAGCGTATGGGAAACGGAACATCCACAGTATACAAACACAAATTTATATGTAAAACAAGAAATATAAATTTAATTCGTCAGCATAGAATATCCGTTCATTATATCTTAGAACATGAAGGAGGACAACAGGAGAACATCAACTGTCTAAAGCTGGCAGAAACACCTCTTAGAGGAGAATAAGCATAAGTACAAGTGTAGAGAAACTACAATAACTTGAATGGCATTTTAATCACTAGACAACTCCATGAGCTTCCCATGGAGTTCCATTGTTTTGAAATAGTACACTTATTATTAGATACTTTTTAGTAGGCCTATTAAATAATTTTCCGGTTATCAGAAAAAAAGATGAACACCGTTATTACTCTACCGCGCGTTATGTTTTCCTGTTTTGTACAACGACACTAATTGACAAATTAGTGTACAATTAACAAATTGACACTAATAAAACCTGTACCGCACGAAGGCGCAACAGCGATCATTTGAGAAAATCAACATATGTGATAATCAACACGAAACACAAAATTAGTTGATACTTGATCAAATATAAATCAATAAAAACGTCACACAGTTTTTGAAGCGTTAAATTTTGGAAACACTAAAGAAAACACAATTATCCGCCAAAACCAACTACAACCAGTGGTTCATGGTATGATATTAATAAACAATTTATTTTCAATTTGCAAAAAATTGTTAGTGTGTTAATGGTGAAAACGTTGTGTTTTTATTATGTTAATAACGGATGAAAGTGTTAGGCTCACGAAATGGAGTTGGTTACGAGGGTTAATGATTAACGCTTACCGAGGGTTAAGAGACATGCCTACATTAAACAGTGATCCTGTAAGAAACCATTGCGGGGAGATATGAAGTATACTGGAAAAGTAAAAACTTCGATTTAACGATGAAGGAAAATGTCGACTGCCGCAGAGTAGAAGAAAGAAGAAATTAGCCAGAAATAAGAAGCAATAGGAGAGAAAGGAAACAAATAGGAGTAAGGTAAGTCAGGAGGTGAAGAAGAAGAAGTAGAAGAAGGAGAAGCAGAAGAAGAAGAAGAAGTAGAAGAAGAAGAAGAAGAAGAAGAAGAAGAAGAAGAAGAAGAAGAAGAAGAAGAAGAAGAAGAAGAAGAAGACTTTGTTATACTTAACAATAATAATAATAGTAATATTTCACGCCACTGACTCTTATATGTGTACAAAACGGTGGTTTCCAGCCGGAGTGTCGTGGGAAGCTCAAAGTTAACTGTGGGACTATCATGATAAAAGTATTTAAAAAAAACAACAATTCATCTAGTGTAGCTTTTAATGGTTCATAAAATGCAGCTTATACAAAGTACTAGTACTGAAGTGAAAGGTGGCCGATTCGTTACTACCAAAGGACGTAAATAATTCAAATGGACGTAAGTAACTAGTTTCGAGCAGCATTGTCAGCCCAAGAATTTCATGGCTGTCGAACCAAATGTAGGTCAAAAATCATGTTGGCAGTAATTGTTGACTGTGACAATTCCAATTGATTTAGTTATGTCAGACTTAATTTGAATTAGTTAAATTAAATAGATAAAATTAATTGTTTTCAACACACGCTTTACAAAATAAAGCGTAATTTTTCTCAGTGGCGTGAAGTCTTTGGCGAGTCGGAGAGGTTCGCGTGTTATCTACCTTTCGTCTCAGAGGTTCGCCATCATCTTACGGTCCAGAGACTTAGATATAAAATAACTGATGCCTACCCACCCGTCTTTATTCCCAATATTAAAAAAATTGTAAAACTGCATGACTTCAGCCCTTGACATTAGTGATTTTAAATGTTTATATTAAATTATTAATATTCTTCATCCTCAGATTGTTACTAGTCAGAACGTTGTGTTTATTGTTTTCTGAAATAATGGCGGTAAATAATAATAGGCCTACGCATAACAAAAATATTTACTTAGAATAATAACTATTATTCCATTATACTAAAAACAGATGCAGCCGGTATCATTCGCTACTGTTTTGTTTAATATTTCGCAAAACGAAAAAAAACAGGAGTGGCTGACGAATACATTCCAAGCAGATTATAATACCCAGATTAGTGTTTGATACAAGAGCATACCATACATAAAGAAACACAAAACTCTAGACTCAATATTATGTAAACACACAAAGACACGGGCGTCCGTTTTTGTGTGTACCTTTGCGCACAGTTGAGTTTGCCAACCAGACCGTATCACTATTACCGCAAATAAGAGGAGAAAATCTAATTGAAGAACCAATAATATTTGGTATTCGTCGAGCGTTCCGCTACAACTAATTGAAACACGCCGCCCCAACCCGCTGATATTAATGCACAACGAGGGGGGGGTGAAACGGAGCGAGACGTGGATGCGGGCAATTATACGGCAAAAACGTGAACCTTTATCCGTGATTGGTATTTTGATGATATTAATTTTAACATATATGTGTGCGTCTGTGTGTATTTCTGTTGATATATTTATTCGGTACTTTCATATAACTTTATTCTGTATAATCTCTTCCCTCCCACCCCTATCATATCTCTATCAGACTTTTAAACAAATCCATTACAATTTGCAGTCAGTATATTGAAAAGCTTGATATTTTTAGTCGGGATATTTAGTTGGAACAGGCGTTCAACTTGTAAAAATGTGATACGTTTTAAATAAATAAATATATTAAAATAAATATTAATTAAATAATTGTATACATACGATCTAGTCAATTTTTAGAACTTAACTGGTCGAGTGCATCTCTGTTTATATAGAAAAAAGCTTTTAGATCTTTCCTTTTATTTAAAACTTCCAGAACATTACTTTTGTAGACTTCTCACAGTAAACAAGCATGTGTGTGGGCTGAGGCCCCGCCCAGGTAGCTAGACCTCCCACGGCACAATACAAACTTTCACTCTACAATGACAGGTATACTTACTTAAAATTGAATGTAGAGTTTTCTAGTAAATTCTCAACACCCTCCCTAAAACTCTACATTCTCACAATCACATTAATTTAAAAAAAATCATTTTTACTCTTAAGTCCAAGTTTAGATCTTAAATAAACAAATTTTGGTTTTGACAAAGCTTTCGTAAGTATATCAGCGACTTGTTCATCACTTTTAACATAATGTACATCAATTTCTCCATTTTGAAAACAATCACGTACATAATTATATTTCACATCAATATGTTTTGTCCTTTGATGGAATTCAGGATTACTTATAAGTTTTAATGCACTCATATTATCTATATATAAATCATATTTATCAGTCTTACAATCGCATTCATTAAATAACTTCTTTAACCACATTATTTCAGTTGTTGCTAATGCTGCACTTACAAATTCTGACTCGGTTGTTGATAATGATACAGATTGTTGCTTCTTACTTCGCCAAATAATTGCAGCATTTGCATACATACAAGCTACGCCAGAAGTTGATTTACGTGTAACTATATCGCTGGCATAATCAGCATCACTATCAGCTTTAAAGTTGCCATCCTTACAATATAGTAATCCAAAATCAATCGTACCTTTTAGATAACGTAAAATTCGTTTAACAATTGACCAATGAGCTACACTTGGTTTGTCTAAAACTCTAGATACAACATTTACAGCAAAACTTATGTCCGGACGACTTACAATTTGCAAAAACATCAAATTGCCGACAGCTTCACGATAAGGTACATTACTTACAATAGTTTTTGATAAATATTCATCATGATTACAATCAATTGGCGTGGATACAATATTAGCTTCTGACATATTAAACTTTTCTAAGATTTTGTTAATATAAGTACTTTGATGAATGAAAACAGACCCATCATTCAATCTACAAATTTCCATTCCAAGATAATTAGTAACTTCTTTAGTACTAGTAATTTTAAATTTTTTACTCAAATCATTCAACAATTTATCAATCAAACTTTCATTTGAAGCTGCAATAAGTCCGTCATCAACATAAATTGCTAACAAGATCTTATTATTATTATTGTTATATATGTATAAACATGGGTCACCCGTACTTTGACAAAAATCTAAATTTACAAGAAAATTAGTGAAGTGCTCAGTCCAGCATCTTGGTGCTTGTTTTAAGCCGTATAAACTTTTCATTAATTTACATACGCGTGAGCTTCCATCATCAGAACCTTCAGGTTGTTTCATATATATAGCTTCCTTTAAGTCACCGTATAAAAAAGCCGTTTTTATATCAAATTTACCGATATGTAAATTTTCACGAGCAGAAATACTAAGTATCAATCTTATTGTATCAAAGCGAACAACCGGACTAAAATTTTCTTTATAATCTATATCTTTCTGTTGCGAATAACCTTTAATAACCAACCGCGCTTTATAACGTTCTGTACCATCTGGATTGAGCTTCTTCACAAAAACCCAACGATTGTTAATCACCTTTTTATCTTTTGGCTTTTCCACTAATACCCATGTCTTATTTTCATACAAAGAGTTCATTTCGTCCTGCATTGCAGTTTGCCAACTATCTTTTTCTTTACTTGTAATTGCTTCGTTATAATTAGATGGTAACTTTTCAGCAATAAACGTGATCGGACATCCATAATATTCTGTAGGTTTTAATTTTGTTCTATCGCTCAATTGTCGTCCAGTTTGATTGTTATCGCTTTTTGAAGATTGTAAAGGTTCTCTTTCTTCAAACTCATTTGATTCATTTTTAAGTAAAAGTTCATTATTTTTAGGAGTTATAATTTCATTTCCTTCAGTTTCTTTATTATTATTGTTCAAAGAATTCAAAATAATTGAATCAGCTAATACTCTTTCAGGTTTAAAAAGTACATCTCTACTTATAATGACATCTCGCACTTCCGGAACATATACACGATAACCTTTACAATCCTCATGATATCCGACCAGATAACCTCTCATCGATTTTTTATCAAGTTTCTTACGCTTTTCTTTTGATATATGTACATAACACATGGTTCCAAATATTTTAAATCTATCAGCAGTAGCTGTTTTTCCATTCCATAACTCATAAGGAGTTTTATTATTTTGTTTTGTTGGGTCTGTTCTATTAATTACATGTACAGCAGTATTCATTGCTTCTGCCCATAAGAATAGAGGTAAGTTTGAATTTGAATATAATCGAGCAGCCTCTACAATGATTCGGTTATCGCGCTCTGCAATTGAATTTTGTTCGGGCGTATATTGAATATTAATCGAATATTTTATACCTTTACTATTTAAAAAAGAGATCACAGCTTTATTATCGTATTCTTTACCACCATCAAAATGAATTTCTTTAATATTTGTTGCAAATTGATTCTCAACCCCGATACAAAATGATTTTAGTTTTTCTATTGCTTCAGATTTTTCTCGAATAAAATGAATTTCTCTATAACTTGAAAAATCGTCTTTAAAAGAAACAAAATATAACTTTCTACCGAGAGACTCTACTTCCATAGGACCACAAACGTCAGTATACATTATTTCGCGAGTTTTAGTGGCACGATCGATCTTTTTGTGAAAAGGCAATCTATGTTTTTGCCATAAGCGCAACCTTCACAAAAGAAATTTTCATCCGTAAATTTTATATTTAGATTTTTCAAAAAATTCTTCACATGTTTTACATTTTGATGGCAGAGTCTTTCGTGCCATAGCTAATTGTAAAACATTACCGTTGGCAATGCTCGATCTACTCTTTTGTTCTACCACGTTACATTCTTTTGGAATTAAAGTTTGAATGTCTAATTTTAGCAAACTACCAGGCTCATATTCGGAACCAGTTACAAGAATTTCATTACCATGCTTTAAAGTACATCTCGTAGCATTATGTGTTATTTCATAATCTATACCCCTTTTACCCGCATATTTAACAGAAAACAGATTATACATTGAATCAGGAACATATAATACATTATAGATAGTACCTTCTACTCGTTCATTATTTTTATAAGTTTCAAAGTCAATATTACCTTTACCATATGCAGACATTGTCATACCGTTGCCCATTCTTACACTGACTGGTGTTGTATATTCTTCGAACGTTGAAAACCATTCTCGATGCTTCGACATATGATCCGTCGCACCCGAATCCACAATCCAGAGATCATCCCGATTGCCACAGCTGCCTTTGTCACCTATTAGTGCTATCCTCGATGTTGATTTCTTCTGTCCAGAAGACGAGTTACTTCTTTCTTGATTATTCGACCATCTTCGCTGTCCATTATTCTTATTCATGAAGCAATTGTTACTTTTATGACCTTTTCTTTTGCACGTATAACACCTGAAGCAGTCCCTTTTTAAATGACCTTGTCTTCCACAATTATAACACTGCTCTTGTTTCAAATTATTCTTCTCATATTTATAAGAGTCATTGTTCTGTTCTTTATGACCGATTTTCAGATTAGCTACCAACGCTGTCGTCTCCTCGTGTACTTCCTTTTGCTCTTGTAATCTAAATTCTTCTGCCATCAAGCGCTCGGTCAAATTTTCGAGATTCTTCTTATCGTCAGATACCGAATCCCAAGCACTGTGAAAATGATTAAACTTTTGTGGCAAAGATGTTAAAACACGAGTCATCACCATAGTCTTTTCAATTTTTCCCCCGAGATTTTTCATTTTTCTAGCCAACTGTTCTATTTTTGAAATATTATACGTAACACTTTCACTCTCTGTCCACTTAAACTCAAAAAATTGTTTTTGAATCATCGACAGATTTTCATCAGATTTTAGATCATATGCTGTATTCAATTTGTCCCACATCTCCTTGGCAGTAGAACAACCCATTATAAGTTCAAGAGGCTTTCTCTCCACTGTTGTAACAATTAACTTTCTGGCAATTTTGTCCGCCTTCTTGAACTTTTCCAACAACGCGTCACGATCTTCTGCACCTGCAGCTGGCTCGGCTAATCTTCCTTCGCAAACATCCAGCACATCATCATCCTCTTCCATAAACGTGCGTACTACGAAGCGCCATTGATGCCAATTATCTTTGTCTCGAGGTTTTTCAATTTTTATATTCGGTTCCATTTTTGCACAAATATTTTATACTTGCACTCCAATTACACACTGCACTCCGATTTTAAAATGCCACTGGGCCCATAACCTGTTGAGGTATGGTTTAAAAATAATTAATAATTTAAGTACAGGAGCAAACACACACTTTATTGAAGAACAGTTTAGTAGCAAGTATACATACAACGGACACACGAAATACACATTACAAAAGCAGATTTAAAACTGAACTTAACTGGTCGAGTGCATCTCTGTTTATATAGAAAAAAGCTTTTAGATCTTTCCTTTTATTTAAAACTTCCAGAACATTACTTTTGTAGACTTCTCACAGTAAACAAGCATGTGTGTGGGCTGAGGCCCCGCCCAGGTAGCTAGACCTCCCACAGCACAATACAAACTTTCACTCTACAATAACAGGTATACTTACTTAAAATTGAATGTAGAGTTTTCTAGTAAATTCTCAACAACATTGTATCAAAATTATTTAAGTCATGAAAGGTAAGTTCGTGAGACGGAGTGTGTCACCGCTCACCGACAGGTACAGTAATGTTTGTCGCTCAGCAGCTGGCCATCCCGACGTATATTACTGCGGCTGTGGAAATATTTTACTTTTTCAGTATGTTTGTCTTTAGGTTTACGCGGTTAAATTGAAAGCCGTTGTACTCTACTATCTTAGTTAATAGACGTGAAAAATTTGATGTTGACGTTGAACCCCACCTGTGATGTTTGTCGATAGGTCAGCAGTGAATTCACTGACATGTATTTTTCTGACATTTTTTAATTCATACGTTTGAGGTACTTAATTCCTGAATCTAATCCTTTAGGAAAACGTGGGAGACGCTCTAGTCCCATATAACTTTTGTACGTATAGGCCTATAAGTAGTAACTTCAGAAATACTCAATGTAGATGATACACCTATGATACACATACGACAATTTATCAGTACAACTTCGTCTGACGAAATGTCAGTTCCTGTGAAGTAGTATTTAAACTGCATAGAAAATGTGATCATTAGTTACACAGTTTCAGTATGAATATTCCGATACATTGTAACATTCCGATAAGTACGCGGTTTTCACGAGGTCCCTTGATGAGCGTCTTAACGGAGTTTTGCTGTATTGCTTTAATTTCAATAAACTGCTAAGGTTAATAAACAATTTTCATTACCGCAGAACTCGATACCGGATTAACCGCGTCCATATTTCTCCATTTATACACGTTAATTACAATTTTGGATGAAGTGTTGCTCTGGTTTCATTTTTGACACTTACTATCACTTAACATTTTACATACATTCGAAATGGTTTTGTCTTGTACCATTTGGCACCGTGCCTTCGTATCTGGGAGTTAAGCGACTTAAAATATTTCATGACGTTGTAATTTTTCCTCGTGTATATTTACAAACCGTTGGATTTCTCACTAACGAGCTCCATTTTCAATCGCTGAGTATGGCTGACCGTACAATGTTCTTGAGTTGTCGTTATCATCATCATCATC
Source organism: Magicicada septendecula (assembly GCA_034769895.1). Taxonomy (NCBI): domain Eukaryota; kingdom Metazoa; phylum Arthropoda; class Insecta; order Hemiptera; family Cicadidae; genus Magicicada; species Magicicada septendecula. The sequence continues at coordinate 1,253,160,308 of CM068367.1, forward strand.
AACCACAGCACGCCATCGTTGTCATCGTCGTCGTCATCATCACGTCATCATCGCAATCGTCGTTACCATTATCACATCACCATCGTCATCATAATCACATCATCGTCGTTTACGCCGTTGCCGTTATCAATCATCATCATCGTCGTCGTCATCATCATCATCATCATCATCGTCGTCGTCGTCGTCGTTGTCGTCTTCACTAAGAAATTAGCAACATGATTTTCCGGACCTCGGAAAGTACGTATTTGTGACCACCATTCCTTAGTTTGAAGAACCCTGTCGTTTGCTGTCGCATACACACTTCATCATTTCGTATCTCTTCATTCCACTGCATGAATATTTCAGTGAGCAGCCTTTCTCTGTTCTCAGAAATCTGTTTATCTCTTCTTGAATTTTACTGTCAACCTTCTTGGTGTTTCTCCTACTACTCCTACAATACTTAAATACTCTTACATCTAAGATTTATTAAAACCCTGTTTGTAGCGCATGTTGTTTGGAACATGCGTATTTTGTTATGTATATCTTTGTCACAGTCATGGTTGGTGTGACAACACGAGTATGTATAAAATGAGAAATTGCTCAATGGATTCGTTGTGGATAATTATTATCTTCGATCTCACAGAGAACTTTTCTTGTAAGACCATAACATTGATTTTATCTAAAGAGATTTTTAGATTTAATTTTAGCGAGTTATTTTATGGAATATTGTTATGTACTGTGATTCGTGTAGAATAATATTAAACAATTTTTTCTTCTCCTTCTTCGCTAACAATAACATATTTATTATGGGACCCATCTTCTTCCCGATCTATCCACATTTGTACTTCTTTAATATATGTAATTCAGCCCTTGGGAAGGTAATTGTTCCTGTTCGTTACATCAATATGTTCCTTCTACTTTCTTCTGTTTTCCTTATTTCGTTCAGTGATGCCAACTACATCTATAGTTCATTTCTTACATCCTCATTTCTGTACCACCACACACATGAAACGAGTCAAACACACTTGCTAAAGAGTCTCGTTGCTTAAGTAGACTGGATGCTCAACTGAGTCTAAATAAACAACTGCCAACAAATTGTGCTTTCAGTTTCAGTTTAAGACAGGAACTGCGTCACCCCTGCAATCAACAAATGTGAATAATTTCAGCGTGGAAATTTCAGCGCCCTTTAGATAACTGGAACGATTTCGTCTAAGGAAGAAAACCCCTTCAGAAAAAGAAAACCACTCCTTCCTTTACGAAGGTTGAGCATACGGATTCTCGTAAACTATTGCGTACGTTAAAACTAGTAACGTTTGCGTTATTGGCTTAAGTAGGGACGTTATTCAGTACTGTATTAGTGGGGACGAATTGTTGAACTAAGACTGGTTTAATAAAGCTTGTGATTATTTTTCAGTAGGTATTATTAAATGGAATTTTAACCACAAGTATCGCTATCCATGTAAGAATTTTACTAATAACCAATTCGTATTTTAACCATACTCCCAGAAAGTCGTCTTAGTAAGAACATGCTAAAAACTATTCAATATAGATATTATTCTCCATAAATAACACTTTTATTTCAGTCATTGTATTCCATGTTCAACTAATAGTCCAGATTTTTTTCATTGTGGACGAAACTTTTTTAATCAGTCGGTGTCCTATTTCCTACTTTTATTTTAAAATGCTATTTGGAAATTGCATATTCATGCCTATAAAAATTTTACAATTCTACAGTAATTGTATTCATTTATATAATAAACAGCAATGTGAAAATCTAAGTGACCTTATTTTGGCAGAAATCTCAACTATTATGCAAAAACCCGTCGCGTAATGCAATCATGTAAATTTTCGTTAATATGGCAGTGCACCTAATTTACATGTGTTGAATTTCAACCGTTTAAAACGTTTAATATTCCTCGTGTGACTTGAACAGAACTACCCGGAAAATATATGTTCTCTACATTTAATAGAGAATATTCCAAAACTTTTCTTACTTATAATATGAATTTGTTACATGTAATTATGAAGCTTTATTATATAAATAAGAGGGCTAAGTAAAATTATATAGGGATACATTTGTGTGTGTGTGTGTGTGTGTGTGTGTGTGTGTGTGTGTGTGTGTGTGTGTGTGTGTTACATACAATCAAACATAAATATATGCATATATATGAATATTCCATATTGAATGAGAATACAATCTTAATTCTAACTGCTTACACAGCGTAGGATTATAGGATGACGCGTAGACTGCACGAAGATTTGGTTATAAACCCGATAGGTTATGAGATCAGGAACACACTGGTAATTGCAGTACTAATAACTATAATGATGACGACGATGACGATGATGATGATGATGTATCTTTATATACACATAATAAAAGTATACTAAAAAAATCTGTATGGAGAACCATACATGACTTCCATGTTCTAAGATTTATATTTAAAATCATTTTCGAAATGAAATATTTCCATAGAAACTACTTCTTTCTACTAACTGATTCAGCCTAAACCACAGTACTGTGGTCACTAACGTATACCACCTCACGTTATCGCAGTCGATTTTCACTGATGATGAAAGTCGATGGCACTGCCGAAACGTCTGGTTTTGCAGAAAACCTTGGTCTACGGCCAAACAGGACGGGAAGGAATTTTAACAACAAACTACTTCTTTGTTGCCGATAACGTAGTACATATATACAAAATTATCCCCTCCCCCTTCGACTATAATTTTCATTTATAGAAAATTACCCCCACCCCGTTCAACTAGCTTCTTCATTTATAGATATTTCATTTACGTTTCTACAGTGGATTATTAAGATCTTCTTATCAGGATACTTTATTTATCAAAATTAAGTACATTACTCTTGTTAAAACAAAAAATGTTTCAGGCAAACTACCCTTTCCCCGTAACCGATCTTCACCAACATCAATAGCCCTTGAGTCCTCTACAACTCAGGCACATATGTAAAAAATTATTTGATTCTGTTTGAATTTACGGCAGTTATCGTTCGTCATGAAAAAATTACCCTTGTTAAAACATAAAACGTTGCTGGTAAACTACACCTTTCTCTTAACTGATCTTCACCAAAATCAATAGGTCTTGAGTCCTCTACAATTCAGGAATGTATGCAAAAATATATTTGATTCTGTTTGAATTTGCGGCTCTTATCGTTTGCCATAGAAAAACATCCACACACAGACAGACACAGACACACACACAGACACTTTTCGAAAAATGACTTTTTTTCATGTTTTGAGGGTAGTACAATCAGAATCTGCAATCATCTCGAACACGATTTTTTCGCCATCACCATACTTCCATTTCCTTATGGAATATGGAAGTAAAATTAATAAAAAGTCCATAACAGTAAACAAAACGGTTTATTTTAAATTAAAATGTTAATAATTCTAACAAGTAAAACAATTGTAAAAAGTGAATTTAATGGAAATTGTTTTAAAAGGTTTTAAAAGGAAATTCACGTAAATTATTATTTGAACACATTGAGATTCTGATTTACAGTAACTAATCGTGTCAACTGTAAGTAAGGCTGTATAATATTTAAGAAAATAGTACCATTTGGTTAAGAAAATGCTGTTTTCTGCATATGCGTCTATAATATACGCCTATATTTAATACGTATACATCATACGTATTTATATTTAATACGTGATACATAAATGTTAAAAAAAGTCTTCACATGTACCGCAGAGAACGAAGTGGCAGAAGGCGCCTAACACAATGGAAAAAGTTAAGAAGAAGGCTAAAGGAAGCAGAAGACGACACAACTACAAAGAAGTCAGAAAAAGTCTCTAGAAATCAGTGGCGTTCGTAAAAATCTGGCCTGAGACAACTTAGTAAATTCCGCCACAACAATAATGGCGGTAATAAAAATGACAAGGAAGGTGATATAAATGCTCACGTCTCATTAAAAAAAATTAAAAATATTTATACGGAGTCTATGCATTTATGAAATGTAGTATGGGGAGACGTTTTGTGACATATTCCTGCTGTGGTACCGCAGCTCAATGCGTGGGGGAATAATCTATTGGCTTTTACGACTCATATAGCTTACCTACTATTCACATCTACTGCTATCGTCACAACACTTAATAGTAAAGGGAAGAATTCAAAATATTCTGTTGTTTGTCACACAGTAGGCTGTAAATTATCGTGTCGGTTAATTTTATTTGATCATACAGATACTAAGTGCTTCAGACACGAGATTATGTTAATGTATACTAACAGAGCCACGGATCCGATCACCAATATTATAATCAGTACATTCTCGACTTTCACTGCACGGTTTTGATAAGACTCATCGTGACACCTAATACGATCTAAGTATAGTATCATCTGTTTCGGAATGTTTGGAACGTTGTTATTAGTTGTTTTGTTTACAGATAAGACGTATGAGTTTCGTGTTTACACAATACTTCTATCACAATACCAGAAGCGACTGGTTGATATTGATTACGTACACGATACAACACAGAAACAATCTGATTTGAAACGACAACCACAAACACACATCCAAAAGAATTATTTGTATATTAAACAATTGAAATTCGACTTACACAAGTTCCTCTAACATTTCTTTGTCATTAATTCTACATAAAAGATAATACAAATAGGATAAAGATAAAATAAAAGAGCTACATACTGGGTGTCTCGTAAAGAAGAAGAAATAATTAGAAGAAATACGAGGCTTTACCAAATAGTTCGTGCAAAATTTGTTTAATTTAAAAAATTATACTTTTTTTATATTATACTTTTATTAAAATATTTTTTTACATTGTTTATATTTTTTTATGTACATTTTGAGGCTTGTCCTGACGGGCAAGTCTCAAGCTGTTTTGGGGACAAGCCCCGTTCAGCTGGTTGGTTATATTTTGTCTGGTGATCCACGCCAGTGCAAGCCGGGCGCTGAGAAGGTGGAGTGATAATGTGTTTGTTGTGTAGTGTAGTCAGCCTTATAAAAATGGAGTGATAATGTGTTTGTTGTGTAGTATAGTCAGCCTTATAAAAATGGAGTGATAATGTGTTTGTTGTGTAGTGTGGTCAGCCTTATAAAAAAATTGTACCGCGATTCATCTACATTTATATTGCCAGCCTTAAAAGCTAGTCCTTGGAACTATAGGTACTGTGGGAGGATTGAGACTTGCTCAACTAAGGAGCTCGAAACTGGACTCCCCATTTTCTTCACGACAAATGAGAAATTCAGGATTTTTCCCATATAAATTCATAAATACATTTTATAAAGTATACGTAAGGCAGAAAATTCGTATTTGTTATTTAACTGGACGCTGAGTTTTGTTTATTATTAAGGGAAATCCAACTCTAATAAATTAGTTCACGGATATTGTTAAATCGTTTTATTTCTACAGTTGTTTAATATAATTATTTTTACATAAACAGCTGGTTTAGATATTGATCTACATTAAATGATTATGGAATTTAACTGACATTTTTGATAGCTCTGGGGATGAGGGATTGATCCCTCTGATCCCCCCTGTAGTTACGTCACTAATGTGAAGGGGTTTGTCAGTCTTAAAAGCATCTATCGAACGCAACTTTTGATATAGCCTTGAGCGTACGTACTCAGGGATTTAGTTTACGTTTTCAACGTTGGTGAAACGTGGTCCTTTCGTAGTATTTTTCTGTATTGGGAAGAGGATAGACCGAAGTGGGACGTGTACGGGAAAATACGGTGGTTGCAGTGTCATTACGAATTTTGCTTTTTGCCTAAGATTCGTAAACAAGCAATGACGTGTGTTGCGTCCTGGTGCATTATGTGCGTTATCGGGGTACATTACTTCCATGAATTATCCTTTTGTAAATTTGGCCGTTTCCCACGAATAATTTTCACTAATAGCCCGAATAGTACTCTCTACTTACCGTTGCACCTAGTGATGAAATTCATGGAACACAAAACTACAACCTTAATTGACTATCACGATCCTCAACTCATTCACGACAATCTTTGAAACTTTAGTATCATTTCACCACAACAAGGCAGTTTATATCATTCATTACACAAAATGTAATCCATGTTAATTAACCAAAACACAACTAGCTCAATTAATTGTCGTTTTTAAGATATGCATCCAAAAGGAGTAAAATTTTTAGACGATAGTCACTATGATGCCTACCAGCATCACTAAAAAGTTTTTTTTTTTTTAATCGGGCACTTGTAGCGTGGGAAACATAAAAATTGCATAAACGTGCTTAAACAACGTGTTTTTTTTTTTTTTAATCGGACGATTGTAGCGTGGAAAACGTAAAATTTCCACAAACGTGTTGACGTATTCTACCAACGAAAATGAAGATAAAAGTTAATATAAACACGACGCTTTGAATTATAAACACGACACGACGCTTTGAATTAGAATTTCGTGGGCGTTAATTTTTCCCCTGTTTGTATAACAATTGCAATATGAGACTATACTAAAATTCTATGGACACATATTTCGCTTCCCAGCAAGAGAGAGAGAGAGAGAGAGAGAGAATCTACAGGGAATCTTGGTCGTAAACGTTCGTAGGTTTTGTTCATAATAACAACAACAATGTTTTTCGGTTAACACCAGACCTTAGGCTCTCCTGGAGACAATACTGTCCTTGTGCGATAGTATAAGCTTCCTACAACGTTTATAAGATATTTAGTGTAGCCCCTGTTTTGCATAATTAGCAGACGTACCTGTCGAGCCACTGAGGATGCCTTATCGTGGCACCGGCGAAACGTTTGGTGTTAAAAGTAGTAAGAAGACGTGTGCTGACCCGAAACAGAGTGTTGTTAATCTACTGGGAACTTTGGTCGCTAGCCGAAACCGCCAATCGAGAATGATTAAAATCTTGTGCACTGCTGCATGCTGTCACCCACAAGGTGGGTGACCGGTATTAGATATTCTCCGACTATCATCTGACATACTTATATAGCCGGAGTGCAAGTATTGGAAACGGTTGGTCCAGACGAATGGACGCTCGCTTTGTAACAGACTGGGCATGGGTAAAGACACGTCCGTGGCTTTCGGAAGGAAAGAAAGTATTTGAACTGATAACACATGAAAGTTTACTTCGTATACAGTATACGCATACAAAGTGAAATCGAATCACTAGCTGTTTTCTGACTATATATTTGTTCATACAGCAAAAGTAATTTATTTTGAAACTCTGATTCATCATTAATCAGGCATAGTGGTAAACTTCAAGTGTGCGTGTATGTGTGTGCGAGCATGTGCATGTGGTATTTTCATCTCCGCTGGCCGATGAAATATTCGAAACACTGACCGCCAGGCGTCGTGCTGTGCGTTTTGTTGTTGTTTTGTTTTACTGTACGAATTTATTTAGTGGGAGTGTGAGTATGCGCGCGCGCGCATGCACGAGCGTTCAGCAATGAGCGGAATGTGTGTGATTAATAAATAAAACTCGGTGCGCTCACTACAAGACGTTATCTGTTCGCGGCTTATCTGCGGAACAAAACTTAGCAAATTGCCAAGATAATCTCCCAGCATTCACTCGTCGCGTAAATACCGTACGTCACACACGCACGCACTGACACCATCATACGTAACCCTACGTGCGTGGGTGTGTGTGTAGTGGGTGATGAAATTGGAATATTTTACTTAATAGTCTTATTGACGTGTTATTCAACACGTACACAATGGTTCAGGCATGTATCACCCACATTTTTGAAAAATATTGTGGTTTTCTAATATTTCATTTTTTCTGCTTCAAAGTTATAATTTTTTGCGGTTCGTGTGAGCCACTATGGCCTACATTCGTTTCAGTTGCTTCTTCCTTTCCTACTCCTCTTTCAATCTCTCTCTTTCGATGTTTCTCTCCTTTTTTCCTCAGTCCAAACGGAACCGGTCTTCGCTTTTGGGCTTTGCCTGGGCGCGCGTGTATGTATTTGTTTACAAACTTCATACGTTTTGGTACAGTAAGTTGGATAGGACGCTGTTGGATGATGCGGTCAGTGCTATGATAGCAGTCACACAAGGTTAAATCACTGCTTGAATAAAGTGTGCCGTTATTAGAATGGAAGTTCAGATGAAATAATTTATTGTCAAAGGAACAATTCCACCAGTAGGAAATACATTTTGTTTATACGTTTTGTGTTACGCTTAAATCATGTTTTGCAGACGTTTGTCTTAATTATTTGGACTGCAATACAAGTTTTAGTAGGTCACTGCGCTTCATTGCAGCTATGATGTACCTATACGGTATTTGGCGAACAAGCTTGTACGCGTAAAAGAGATGCAATAATGCAAATACACACACACAACCAGGGAGAAAGAAAAAGAAAGGGGAAAGAGGAGGAAAAGAGAGAGAGAGAGAGAGAGAGAGAGAGAGAGAGAGAGAGAGAGAGAGAGAGAGAGAGAAGAGAATGAGTGAATCCGCTACATGCCTTCGTTTGCTACTATAGTGGGTTTAATTAATCGGCCGCGAGATTACGAGCGAAGATGCGTAACTAACACGTTTCCCTTTCATTGGACAATAATTATTATCATTTTAAACATTACTGTACGTTTCAGTAATGAAGCGTTTATTTACAGCGTACGTGATGATACGGGCAGATACAGTTTTGGCGCAGTTGCTGGCTTTCTTGGCACGCGTTTTCAATTATTCAAACGTTAATCTCTTTTAGTACAATATACTACGTGAACGTAAACTATGAGACTATTTTATTACACCGAAAACTGCTTTCTCTTAACTCAGGCTATGTTTATACATGTATAAACAGTGTTTACGCCTACAAATTCGAGAGTCGCCGGGCATCTGTACGGTGTTGATTTACACACCATCACGATGCCAAAAGCGGTAAGTTGGGTTGCACGAGAGAGAGATGTACCTGTATCATATTACCGTTCGTAGATGGAGGCGAACGAAATTTGGTCGTAGAGCGGTGGGTGGAGAGGTGAGGTAGAAATCGCTATAATAGTTGGCATTGGCCTAAAACATCCAAGTGTCACAACTGAACATCCCGGAGTCTTATGGTCCCCGGGGCGGGAGCTCTATAAGAAGCTCGGGGTGGCAAGCCCATCGCTTCGCTATACCCTTGGTCATCGGTCATCGGCCTTCTCTAGTATAAAAAAATTTTGTTAGAATGCAAACCAATCAAGAACAATTTAAGACACTTTACAATAAATGTCTTGTAATGGTTATCCCGTTCTCCCGTAAAAAATCTGTCTGACAAGTCGAAGCCCATATGTGCAAGTAACGAAGTAAAGTATAGCCTCTGTTATCCGTATTAACTAAAACTCCGGATAATAGAATAGTTTAGGGGAAACCCGGATAATAGAGTATTAATATTTCAATGTAAATTACTGTAAATTCTTAGAAAAGACGGTTTTCAGGTAGCACGGATCTACACAATAGTGTACTATGTCGTTCTAAAAATATCATCTCATTGTACTGTACTGTAACTGCATTCCGACGGTTGTTTGATTAGTTTTGTCATCGTGGGTATTCTATTGCTTTGTTCTGAGCGTAGTTATAAAATCATATAACCTACATTATGTATTACAGTACTAACCGAACTCGGGTAGTCCTATAATAAATACTGTATTACTGTATTTGCAGTACTGTACTTGCAAGAGACTCTTTTGTTTAAAACAACAATTTCAGAATACAAAAAATATATACCGCATAGGCATAATTATTTTCAATCCGGATTACAGAGGAATCCGGTTCAACGAGGTTCGTATAAAGGAGGTTGTATTGTACCTCTATCTCCAATTTCATCCTGGATCACTTGGAAAATCAATGCTGAGACCCCTTTGGAACATATATTTACGCTGTTAGTCATTTCGGCTATGACCTGTAACCTAGACAAATTTATCGCTACAGCATACTTATTACTAGTTATTATATATAGTGCTCTCCTGTAGAAATACGACACCGATGTGCATAAACGAAAGCTGCTAAGTGGCTCAACTTAGGCTAGCGCCAAAAGTGCAGCGTCGGTACCGTTCTAATTTCTGCAAACCAGATTCAGTTTATGTACATTGGAGGTCACACTTAAGGTCGGCACTCCGAAATACTAAGATTTCTTCTGACTTTAACAAGTCAGACAATACAGTCATCTACCGAGTCTGGGCTCTGCAGGTTGTGCGTCTACGCGTTCAAACGATATCGAACTCCTTGTGAGCTCCTGTTCGTGTGGTCCTGACTCAGTAAGAATCTAATGGACCATGTTCAGGACGATTGTGGTAAATGATTTTACTTCGGATTAAACTAGGCCGTTTGAATATATCATATAGCAGTTTGAAGTTGGTAAATGCGAAAACGTTGGTCAGCGCTTTCATTTCAGTAATGGTGACCATCATAAAATATCGGTATGGAGAACCATACATGACTTCCATATTCTAAGATTTATATTTAAAATCATTTTCAGCCAAACAGCCAGGCTGTGTCTTACCTGCCTTTTTATTGCTGTATTAAATGAAAAATATTATATTACATTAAAATGAAAAAATTATAATTTTATTGCCTGGCAACAAAATTATTTTATTTTTAACAATATTACCATTGTTTCAAAAAGTTTAAATAAATTTTCAAGTACTTTACTCTTGTTAAAACGTAAAAGGTTGCAGGTAAACTACCCCTTCCCCTTAACCGATCTTCACCAAAATCGAAAGTCATTGAGACCTCTACAATTCAGGGACGTATGCAAAACATTATTTGATTCTGTTTGAATTTGCGGCTGTTTTCGTTTGCCATAGAAAATACACTTGATAAAAAAACGTTGCAGGTAAACTACCCCTTCCCCTCAACCGACCTTCACCAAAAACCATAGGTCTTGAGTACTCTACAAATCAGGGCTGTATGCAAAACATTATTTGATTCTGTTTGAATTTGCGGCTGTTATCGTTTGCCATAGAAAATACCCTTGTTAAAAAAACGTTGCAGGTAAACTACCCCTTTCCCTTAACCGATCTTCACCAAAAACAATAAGTCTTGAGAACTCTACAATTTAGGGCTGTATGCAAATAATCTTTTGATTCTGTTTGAATTTGCGGCTGTTATCGTTTGCCATACGAAATACCCTTGTTAAAACATAAAACGTTACCGGTAAACTACCCCTTTCCCTTAACCGATCTTCACCAAAATCAACAGATCTTGAGAACTCTACAATTCAGGGCTGTATGCGAAACATTATTTGATTCTGTTTGAATTTGCGGCTGTTATCGTTTGCCAAACAAACAAAATTACCCTTGCTAAAAAAAAACCGTTGCAGGTAAACTACCCCTTTCCCTCAACCGATCTTCGCCAAAAACAATAGGTCGCGAGTACTCTGCAAATCAGGGCTGTATGCAAAAAAATATTTGATTCTGTTTGAATTTGCGGCAGTTATCGTTTGCCATAGAAAAAAAATCTACAGACAGACACACAGATAGACAGACAGACAGACACACAGACACTTTTCGGAAAACGACTTTTTTTCATGTTTTGAGTGTAGTAGAATCAGAATCTGCAATAATCTCGAACACGATTTTTTTTGCCATCACCATACTTCCATTCCTTAAGGAATATGGAAGTAAAATTACCCTAGATTTAAAACAACAGTTGCAGGTAAACTACCCCTTTCCCTTAACCGATCTTCATCAAAATCAATAGGTCTTGAGTACTCTACAAATCAGGGCTGTATGCAAAGTATTATTTGATTTTGTTTGAATTTGCGACTCTTATCTTTTGCCATAAAAAATACCCTTTTAAAACATAAAACGTTGCAGGTAAACTACCCCTTTCCCTTAACCGATCTTCACCAAAAACAATAGGTCTTGGGTACTCTACAAATCAGGGCTGTATGCAAAATATTATTTGTTTCTGTTTGAATTTGCGTCTCTTATCGTTTGCCATAGAAAATACCCTTTTAAAACATAAAACGTTGCTGGTAAACTACCCCTTTCCCTTAACCGATCTTCACCAAAAACAATAGGTCTTGGGTACTCTACAAATCAGGGCTGTATGCAAAACATTGTTTGATTCTGTTTACATTTGCGGCTTTTATCGTTTGCCATAGGAAATACCTTTGTTAAAACATAAAACGTTGCAGGTAAACTACCCCTTTCCCTTAACCGATCTGTACCAAAATCGACGGATCTTGAGAACTCTACAATTTAGGGCTGTATGCGAAACATTATTTGATTCTGTTTGAATTGGCGGCTGTTATCGTTTGCCAAACAAACAAAGTTACCCTTGATTAAAAAAAACCGTTACAGGTAAACTACCCCTTTCCCTTAACCGATCTTCACCAAAAACAATAGGTCGCGAGTACTCTACAAATCAGGGCTGTATGCAAAAAATTATTTGATTCTGTTTGAATTTGCGGCTGTTATCGTTTGCCATAGAAAAAAATCTACAGACACACAGACACACAGACAGACAGACACACAGACAGACAGACAGACAGACAGACAGACAGACAGATAGACAGACAGACAGGCAGACAGACAGACAGACACACACACACACACACACACACAGACACTTTTCGGAAAACGACTTTTTTTCATGTTTTGAGTGTAGTAGAATCAGAATCTGCAATAATCTCGAACACGATGTTTTTTGCCATCACCATACTTCCATTCCTTAAGGAATATGGAAGTAAAAATGGTGGTCGTGTCTTTGTTTTCGTGACACATTTTGATGCTTCTAACATTGACACAAGTCGTGCGGACTATGCGAGTGATTATACTACAACTAAGTGGCTTATTATTTAGTATAAAAGGTTATTTTTAAAAGAAGTCTAAGACGTACCGTCATTTCTATACTGAAACTATTCGTTCCAACTCACCAAGAACTTCCAGAAGGATGAGTCGTGCTAGAAGGACGCAAGGCTCTGTAGAAAAGTCCTTGTCGAGCCGTAATTGCTTAATTATATAGAAACAAACTCCTTAGATTTAATTATTGCCTGATTGTTGCCTTATTTACTATGGGATTAATATTAATTTCGGTAATTACCTTGGAGTAACTGCTGTGACATTTACAACGCTGAGACACTACAAAATCGACTGGCCACTGACATTTTGTAGCGAAAGTTTCTGCATCAAATCGTATACTCTGCAGAAAACTATCTCACACCGGTTTAGGAAAAATTAAAATTGTAATTTATACAATATTGTAATATCATCAAAATAATCACAGTTTTGATGATTCACAACCGAAAAATTGTTCCAATTTTGTTTTGTCACTCGTGTGCCCCTAAAAGACTCGAAATGAAACTACCCCAAATTAGGGAAAGAGACTCTCAGAAATGATGAAATGACAAATTGAATGCACTAATCGATTTTCTTCAAAATTTGACATGCGTATCCAAACATATAACCTACAGAACCCTGTTGTTATTTGTAAGCTTGTCTTCTCTAAAAATAGGGTTGGCGGGGGTTAAAACTATTTAAAAAATGCAATATCCCCTTATGGGGTATCAAATTACGCGGTCGAAAAGTGTACCAGAATTTTGAAAAAATCGCCAAAATCCAAGTGGGATATAAAATTTAAGATAATTTTAACCACAGTCTGAATATAGTGTTTAGGTAAGAAAAATTAAAATTTTTAGGACACAAAAATATATTAAAATTTTTAAAAAATTGTTAAGCTTAATACCGATCATCAGTATAAAGTCTGTATCCGAGACAGGTGTTAGTCAAAATCAGAATGTAGTGTTTGCTTTGAAAATAATGTTTATCTTTGGGGGCACCACGAGATACAAATGGAAGTAAACATTTTGCAAAAATTGTGAAAATCTGAGCGAGTTATGCAGCTCAGCGCACTTAGTAGTTATAAAACGTACATGTAGACAGGTGAATTAAAAATTATCTATGAAAGAGAGTCAAACAGTGTCATATGAGAGAAACAATGGAAAAGAGAAGACGACGGGAAGGAGACGGAGAGAGAGAGAAGACAAAGAATTCAGGCAGACGACAAGGGGCGATGATACCATAAGTCAAGTAAATAAGAGTCTGTCAAGACGCCGATGATCAAATAGTATGCATATAGTAGCGGCGGCAGTATTGTGTCATGTTATAATGAAATGACATAGCGAGAAACCAGTGAAGGAGCGCGAAGCGAACCAGACGCAAACACACACACACAACACAGTAGGCGGAACCTTTCAAGAAATGACATGCTAATTTCATCCTTGGCTGAGCAAATATTGTTTTTGTATGTGTATGTGTGTGAAAGAGAAAAGAATTAGGAGACAGAGGAGGAGGAACAGTAGACGAACGGAGAGAATCGAATGCTGTGCCGCGCAAAGTGGAAACGGACCGTTTGCCGGTTTCGTTTGTTCCACCACTGCAACCTTGATTTACAGCCGAACGATATTGTGTACACTGGTCGGTTCGCAGACGTCGCACGACCGCGACCCAAAAATAACTCTTTTACTACGTATCGCTTTAATTTTATTCCAACAGGTTAAATAAAGGGAACTAGAAGAAGAAGAAGAAGAAGAAAATTACTAAATAAGTGGCCGTTCTGCGACGCGTGCCTTACCAACAATGCGTAGCGTTGCGTTTAACAATGAGACTTCTGGTTGAACGACATTACTAAATGCACAGTGTGTGCACTCATGTGCGCGCCTGCACAAAGACAACGTTTTTATTCCGATACGCTCCTGTTTATTCTTTCCAGTTAACCGAAGTCTGGATTTTTACTATATGGATCAATTGGAAACCTTTTCTAGAATTTAAGTCAATCTAACTTTTCATTATTATCATAATTGCCATCATTCACGCTTCTGTCTGTAGAGTTTATACTTAGTCTGCATTTAGTCAGCCTAGCGTTTCCTCGGTCATCTTAAGATCTTTTTCCTCAATGACTCGTTGTGTTTAAAAATATTTGTCAGTCTTTCTTACGGGTTTCATTCTTCGCACGCTTTTTATTATCGTTCGTTTTTGTTTCCTTTTATTTTAATATTTAAGTCAAATACACACACGCGCGCCCGCGTTTCGTTTCTTGTGTATTCAGACACCAGTTTCCTAAATTTAATTCGCTTGATGTCTGGTTTTACCTCTCTTATTCATTACTAAAGTTTGACTGTCGTATACACCACTATTTACACACTAAACATTATCTTATAATCTAGCCCTTACCTTACCTTAACATTACTTTATCTTGAGACATTACCTTAATTATAATACTGTCTCAATCTGTTGCGAAGGCTTTCACGACCGAAGTCATCATTATACCAACAACAATTGGGCTGTGGTCGATTGTTTAAAACATGATTCATATTTGTCTAAACGTTTCGGCCACCCACCAAACGCCTTTTTCAGTACAAACGCGTTCAACTAAGGGGGTGGCAGGCCGAACGCACCTCAAACACAGTTATAAGCAATAAAGCGAGGTTCCCTATATAACTTTTAATAAGGTAGCCGAGGCTCGGTAAAGCAGCATGGTCTGGATACCAGAGAGTTTGAAGAGCTGTTAGCAGCAAAGTTTATAAAATCATTGAAGTTAAGTAGCGTAGACATAGTGCCCACACGCAGGGGAGCGAACCAGAAAGGCGAGTCACCAACGCGGACCCAAAAAAAGGCAGATCCAAGCTAAGGAGGATAAATTGGGTTGAAGTTTTCTCAAGAAGCTGTGTCTTCGAAATGGGATGACGTGTCTAATTGCGACATGTCTCAGAGGAGGAAACGGCTCACGTAGGACTCTACGGGCAGAAGAAGAGGAGGAGAAAGCCCATTAGAACTTTCTTGAACACTTTATTACTCGGCTCTAGTTCTCCATGAAATTATTTACATTGTCCTCAAGCGTCACACTTCAAAGCCCTATAATCCTTCTTAATTCACCTTCTCATTGGTCTATGAATACTTTACGAAATTTTTCGTAACGAATAAGAGTAAACACTGATTAGAAAAAACACAAAACGATAATAAACAAAGACAAGGGAAAGCATATTTATAAGTTGACGTTAGTAGAAAAAGAATGGTCAAACGAAATTTAATATTTTCTCCTAAGGTTTTCTCCGAACAGCTGTTTCTGAACAAGAGCGCGTTCTTGTTTTCTCTTTCGTCGTTACAAATATATCCCTAGCTAACTCCGTTTAATTTATTTTCTGTACGCTTACAGAGAACTCTAAAGCTATTTATACAGTATTCCTATAAAGGAATTTCTACAAAACGTTGTACAGCGTGTTTTAGTATTCTCCAGAGAGAAATACTTTACACTTATGCAGGCGAAAACTAACAGTTATTAATACACCAACACGAGCGCATGTAAGCCCAACAGTACGAAATAAGGAATCCTCTGATGTTTTACACAATATTTATAGGAATTTGTTATTACTTTAAAAAATCGTTTACTATTTAACGTTATTATACTTTGTGCTTCTTTGTTGGCTGTTACCAAGCTTTACAGAATCTTCTTATTCTTATTCTTCTTCTTCTTCTCCTCTTCTTATTCAGTATTGGAATTAGACTTCCACTATGTTCCCGCTACAAAGCTGTTCATCCATACGTTACCTTTAGTTTCCTAAATGTCTTTGATTTCTAACTTTGCATGCTGAATTTTGATCTGACTGCTATCCGTGCTATCTACATGTTGAAACCACTTGCCTCGACATTGTTTGACTGTTCCGAAACCGAAACATCCAGTTCATTCCGTAAGTTATGTAACCGTCTTAAGAAGCGTTTGTTTCTTCGTCTTTTTCTATTTTCTTCTTCTCCTGCTTCTTCTTTTTCTATTTTCCCCTTCTTCTTTTGCTTCACTGTCGTCTTTATGCTCAGCCGGTTCCAATTTTAAAGGTATTCCAATAGTTTCTCTGCTCTTCCTGCACTTCTCCTCCCCTATAAGTCATACCTTGTTTAGGCAGCCTGTTATTTAGCATTCTTAGTACTTGTGACTTCCGTCAAGTTCTATCATTTTTATCGTTTCTCAATTATATTTACTGTAATTTTTTCAATTTTGTCGCCATTTTTGTTTCGTTTTCGAAATATTTTACGCCGTTTAACTGTCCTAAGAAATTTCATTTCACAAGACTCCGTTCTCTTCCTGAAAGTTTTCGGACCACGTAGACATAATTGGGGACCTGTGAGGAAGAGCGAGTCATCAAAACATAAGTACATTTCCGTTTATAGTCTTGAATGACACATTTACACTAGATTTGGCCAACACGAAATCTATTTATAAATCATTAATCACTGAATCGGTCTACGATGTCCGCACGAAAAAATGATTCATTCTGTTTATTATTATTAAGCGTGTGCACTCCGGATGTAGGAACGAGGAATACAGAAGTATAAGAAACTCTGTTATTTTAAAACTTACAAAAAATTGTGAATATTTTTATAACAGATTTTTGGTAAACACCAGATATGTTAAAAAAAGACCGAACTATTGTCAAGCACGCCAACCTATGCATAGAGCGAGCTGTACAATTAAGTGGAGCTAGCGACAGTTTTGACGCCGGAATGCCGTTTTCTTCGTCCCGTCATGATCATCAGTCTTCGAGCTAGACAAAGTCGAAGTGCGTTGTTTGTGCGAGTTAGTGTGTTATTCAAAATGTTCGGTCTTTTCTTGAACACACCTCGTATTTCAGTTTTAATACGGAAATTAATTTTGATCCTCTGTTTCACACCTTGTACATCTACTTAATTGATTGTTCAAAAGTTATTTATCTTTTCTCGCGATCTGGCGGGCTCATCGCTTTATCATCATCCCGCTTCACTGACCTAAGAAACAACGTACGTGACTGAGAGAGAAAGAGAATGGTCAAGTTAGAACGACAAAACCTTGCAGTATTGCAGCGCGTGGTGTATGCCTCGGGAATTCCGCCATTACAATAACAACGGAGATAAAGATCGAGAGAGACCCAAAGAACGAAACAATACATCCTAACTAACTAACTGACCGTGGACGGCGGAGATCAACTCTGCTTCTGTTGAGAAATTTTCCACCTCGACAATGCAACACAACAATGCTTAACAGGCCACTGTCGTAAGCGACGCGGTCTGAATTATGAATGACCACTACGTACACGTCTGTGTGCGCGCACTACGCCCGTGTTTCCTAGTTCTAACGTTGTGAAATGAAATAGAGAAAAACGGAGGAAAAATATTGTAGAAATCCCAATTAATATCCCACATTTATCCAAATTGGTATTTTTTAATTGACAATTTTTTCTCATTATAGTTGGTATCCTCTACTGCATACGTTCATATATTATTTTATTTATTTAAACACTATATTAAACATTTATTAAGTTCAAACAAAAAATATCTAAAATATGCAATATAAAATTATCTCTATCTATTACCTTTTGGCCATGTTTTACTATATATGCATGTCTTTAGTATCCTTTGGTTGAGGAACTACGAATATGGTTGTATGAGGTTAGATGCCTATGATCCCCAAGTAAACGCCCAAAGATGGGCTACAACTTCAGACGTCATTTAAAAAATTCACGGTGTTAGAAGACCGGCGATTGAGAGAGTGGTTGACATTGCTGAGATCAGAGGCATCTCTTATGAGTGTGCGTGTGTGTTATTTTTACTCAACAATTTGTTATCAAAAAACTTTGCGCAATTTGGATCCCGCATTTGGAGTTGTGCACTTTTTGGGCATCCACGGACATCATCTTCAGTGCTCGTACGACCACTTTTAAATTCTATTCCCCAGTTACAAACCATTGTTTTTGGAGACTCAGCATTTCCTAACATGAAAAATAATCGTGCTCCGGGGGAAGACAATATTGTTGCTGAGCTATTCAAATATGGAGGACACTCTGTAATAATGGAAATACATAAACTAATAACAGAAATATGGGAAACTGAAAGCATGCCGGAGAAATGGAAAACAGGGATAATATGCCCTATCTACAAAAAATGAGATAAAATGAGGTGTGAAAATTATAGAGGAATAACATTACTCAACGTTGGCTACAAGATATTTTCGGGTGTACTGAATGAGAGATTACAGAGATGTGCTTAAGAGATTAATGGAGAGTATCAGTGCGGATTTAGACGAAAGAGAAGTACAGTGGACAAATTGTTTGCTATCAGGCAGATGATGGAAAGGTTTTATGAACATGACACGGACCTGCATTTCTTATTTGTCGATTTCAAGCAGGCATTCGACAACGTGAATAGGCAAGAATTATATAGAGTAATGAGGGAATTCGGCATAGTTAACAAACTAATAAGATTAGTCGAAATGACAATGAAAGATACAAGGGCAAAGGTTAAAGTGATTAATAGGATGACTAAAAGCTTCAGTTTCAGTAATGGAGTAAAACAGGGTGATGGTCTTTCTGCGTTACTGTTTTTATTTGGCGTTACACAGTGTTATAAAGATGGTCGATCAAAAAGGGACAATATTTACAAAATCTAGCCAAATATTCGGCTATTCGGATGATATTGCAATTGTTGCAAGAAATGCAAACAAAGTTAGGGAGGTATACGAAGTGATGGAAGTAGAAGCAACAAAAATTGGGCTAAATGTGAATGAGAGCAAGACAAAGTATATGATAATGTCGAAGTCTGCGGTTAGAAGACAACCTCGTGACCTGGAAATAAATGGGAAGCGCTTTGGAGGCGTGTCAGGCTTTGAATATTTGGGCACTACAATATCGAATGATAATGACATAAAAAAATGCATTAAAGAGAGGATAAGGTATGCAAATAGAGCGTATTTTGCAAATTTAAATATCTTTGGAAATAAAAATATAAGGAGAGAAACCAAGCTAAAAATATATCATTCACTCATAAGACCTATTGTTGCCTATGGTTCAGAGGTGTGGACGATGACAGTGGAGGATGAAAAAAGTTTAAGAATTTTTGAACGCAATATACTACGAAAAATATATGGCCCAGTGAGGGAAGGCGAGAATTGGAGAATACGAAGTAATGCAGAATTGCAACAACTGATACATGAGAGGGACCTTGTAAAATTTATCAAGTCACAGAGGATAAGATGGTTGGGGCATGTGGAGAGAATGGAAGAGGATAGAATGAATAAGAGAATGATGCAGGGAAGACTCTATTGCGGAAGACGAAGGGGACGGCCAAGGATGAGATGGTTGGATGAGGTGTTGAAGGATCTGATGAAGTTGGGAGTTCGAGGATGGAGAGAGAGAGTGGCGGATAGAGATGACTGGAGGCGGATTGTTGAGAAGGCCAAGGCCCACCAAGGGCTGTAGAGCCGGAGAAGAAGAAGAAGAAGAAGCATTTCCTAACACGTTTACAATTTCGTTGTAAACTTCCATTGACGTTTTTCAACAGACAATTTTTTAGCAGCTCGGCGTTTGATTTTGTCCATTTTCAACGCACACGGCAGGCACATTTAGAACAACTGGTAAAAAATTAATAAACTGACAAATATATTTTGAAATTGGTTGGTTGACACGAATTATCAATCTTACAACACACTAAAAATGTTAGTTCTACCGCTAAGCTACAGATGCCGCTCCGCGAATTTTTCAACTTTAACCCACCTAAATACAAATGGAATTTAACATTCTTTTTACTTTCCGGCCATCAAAGGTTCGTTACCTTGAATTCATATTTGAAGATCTATCAAGTTATACCTATTTTGATCCTAGAGAACAATAAAAATCCACCTTCGAAATTTGGGTTATTAAATATTTTTATATGCTTCGATATTTATACTAATTATTTTGAAGGAGTAACAGCTTTATTTAAATTACTAAATTAAATTTGTTCGTGGTCTTTGCATTTTATAGTTCCAGAATTTTGACTTATTCTTTAACGTCCGTTAATATCATTTTTCTAATACTGAAAAAGACCTGCTACCCCAGGACGATATGTATTCCGGTTCTGTTGACTGCGCACAAAGACTTACGTCTTAATATTAAGGTAACTCCACATTAAGTAGGATAACCGTTGCTAACTATTCAGGAAGAATATTAAGCTTTGTGAATCGTATTACTTACGAAACCATATTGAGAAGCCGACCCATCAATAGCTGGTAGACATAAAACTCTCAACAAGATCGAGAGAACAGTTGATGACATACAACACTGGCGGAACATCAATAATTCCTTAAACCATGACTCAAGACGTGAGGAACCATCATTGCCAGAGGAGGAATAATACTTGAACATCGTAAAATAGGCTTAATTATATACCCGCTAAAAATGTAATAAAATTACACTTAGACGCGCAAAAATGTTTACTTTTAAGTACTAGAAAGCAAAATGTGAAGCACAGTTTTTACATTTTTTTTTAAATAAAAAATGAAAATTGAAAGCAGAAGGAATTGGAGAGTCTTATTACCAACAAGTATCACCTTAAAAGTGAGGAATCACCAAATTATGTATGTTTGTATGTGGATGATTTTACTTGATATGTACAAACCACGTTTGCGTTTAGATCATAATCGTTTTATCATCGTCGTCATCGTTGTTAATCATCTTCATATTTTACTGTCTCTACTTCAGTAAAACAAAAACTACACACAACAAATAACAAATAATTTAATGAAAACGTCATCTATGTCGTCATATATTTATATAAGTTGGAGTCTACTTTCACAGATTTGTAAATATAATCTGGCTATATTTAGCAAATTTATAGTGTATATTATAAAAAAAATTACAAATATTGGACTAACAAATGTATGCAATGCATGTTTTTAATAGTTTCACAATAATCAGGCTGATTTCTTCTATTTTGTTCACCTCACGGACATTCTCCAAAACGTGCAGATTGTACAATTCAAAATACCTATTATGTAGGCATTTATGTAATGTATTAATACAGTTTTAGTCTCGGACGATGCAAACGTGCGTAAGGCGAAAAACGATTTCAGAAGAAATCAATTATTACTGTCAATTAAAATATACGGTAACTGCAAGGAACTCGGAAGAAAGAGTTACGGTACCGTTATTCAAACATATTTACGGCGGGCCAAAAGTTTAATATTTTGGAACATCTGGAAATGGTGAATCAAACGACTTTACAAAACACTGCAACACACATTGCAGCAAGAATATATTACAACATATTCGGATTTTTTTCTCAAAACGTTAGCACTAATAAGGTATTTCAAACAGAGGAAAATAAAATTTTATAGAGAGAATAAATACGAAATATAAAAGGCAGTTTTAAATAATCATTTTCTTTTGTTTCCCTCGCATTTTCTGGTACACAAATGCCATTACAATCTTCTTTTACCTTATATCTATATCGGTTGGGTTTTAGCTTCTTACGTTGACAGTAATACACCACTGAATATTGCAATAAGAGGCTTACTGTAGTAACAGCAAAAACACAGAATCATATACAGAAACTGTAATGAAAAAACTTAGGGCAGTGATTCACTACAAAAACGGAATAATAGAAACTCCAGAAAGAAACGGTCAATATTTTGTGAGCGGTTGACCTAGTAATATAAAAAAGTGAAAGAAAAAATGTATTTTATGCATAACATAAAGAGATCGTATTGACACACCAGATGCAAATCTTATTTACACCTTTTATAATAAATACAAGATTTCGAGTAGGCCTATAGGCTACGTACTAATAAGCAAGGATATTGATAGGGAATACAGGCGTACATGTTTTCACTGAACTAATAATATAAACCAAAATGTTTTTACACAATCAAGTAAATGTAATGTTAACGCAGTCCGTATTCCTACTACTACGAAGTGTTTTTAAAAAGTTTTTTGAAGTCGTTTTTTCTCCGATGTTTACTGTCTAAACAAAAGCGTTCGTTGGCATATTTTCGCGTTTCAGACCGTAGACGCCGCTTTCGCCGCCAAGATAAATATTTAAAAATATTATTGCATATCTAATGGAAAATAAAATACTACTCTCCTTTATACGTTCGGCTACGGCTATTTTTATTTGAAAACGAGTCTCTCCGAGTGCCAAGCATATTTTCGACTCCGATAATAAAATAAAAGAATTTGAAAATTATAACAGATTGTGTTGAAAAAAAAACTGCGCTATGGTTAATACAGTTTGATAAAGATGAAGACTTTAATTATAGATGGGAATGATAGGAATGTTTAGGGCTGGATTTAGGTTAAAATATGTGAGAGTAGCCTATGTGGTGGGTAAAAGAATAAAATTATATGGTGGATGAATGAACTTGGCACAAAACTCAAGCTTACGTTAACTGACCAATATTTTCAAATTTTATTTTATTTCAAAATTTTATTTAATTTTTCTAATATTATTTTACGTCTGTTGTGTAGTTTGATTTTCACACACATTCATACATTACTTTAGAAACTGATTAGTTTTATTAAAATAGAGTTCAGTTTGTAACTAACGTTAAAATTAATTGATAACTTGAAAGCGAACCGTATATTTATAAATAGAACCGTAAGAGGCAAAATACCAGATAAGTTTAAAAAAATCCATTAACAAAAATATTACAATGAGACATAATCATTACAAAGATATTATATCTCATAATAATTCTTGTAAAATTTGAACAATCATTTCGGTTATAATAGAATGGCTATGCACAGGGGAAAACTATTAATGAGACCCATTACTGTCAATATGAATTAATTCCTGTTACTTAAAGAGTAGGCCTATGTGTCAGAATATTCGAATAACATAAAGAGGATCATCTAATGTAATTCACGTGTGAAATCATACAGAAGTTCGTTTTCTTCTACGTTTATTAATTTCTAATTACGATCCCGTTTCTGTGTCTTAAAATTCAATTTTATGCGATGATTTAGTCTCGAAGGAGCTCTAGAAGTTAAGCAGTTTTCTTTGTTAAATGATTGTAGTCCGTTTTTCAGTCTCATCGATTTTATTCATTTAAATACTTAATGCAATTAGGCCAGTATCGACTAGCTAAATTCTAGTTTTCTCACGGACAGTCTGATGCTGAGAATAAATGTTGAAGACGATCGTGCTTCACATTGGTGTCTGATTTTGGCTAACTCAACTGCCAATCAGTACATCGCGGGCAGATGAAATTGATAACAGTCGCGAGCAGCTCGGAACAGAAGTATTTCTGGCCCGGAAAGAACACATCCTATAATGACAAATAATCGTGACCCCCCCCACAAACAGTGATAGAGAGAGAGAGAGAGAGAGAGAGAGAGAGAGAGAGAGAGAGAGAGAGAGAGAGAGAGAGAGAGAGAGAGAGAGACAGACAGATAGATAGACAGCCAGACAGAATGAAATCCTTTAGACTTTTGTCGTCCAAAATTCTGAAGTAATTATTGTTTAAATAATAAAGTTGTTGAAAATCTAAGATCGTACTGCAGAAAACAAAGACGTGGATTGCTCAGCTGAACAGGATGCCAGATGACAGGTTTCCGAAGGAAATTTGTCAATAAAATCCTATTGGACAAAGAAGTATAGAAAGACCTAGAATGCGTTGGTGAAGTGGACGTTTTCCTTTGGGACTGGAACTGGTGATTCGCCTATTCCCTGATAGAAGGAGAGAGAAGAAAATAATATTCGCATAAACTCTAAAGGAAAAAAGAAGTAGTAAGGATGATTCTTGACCCGTAAAGGGAGATAAATGGAAGAAAAGAAACAATAAATTTGGAAACCGAACAACATTTTGTTGCTATCCGGAAATTTTGCATGTCGCTGATATTTGGTCGGAAAGAGTCCGGAGAGAAAACAACATTCGTTCAGTTTGATACTAATAAGGCGAAGATCGTTGGTCCGTAGAAGTTAAAAAGAATGTAGTAGAAATGAACGTACTAGAAGAAGCAATTTTAGACGGGGATAGTTTTGGAGGAAAACAATTGAAGAATTCAAGGTTTTTAAGGAAGGTTATCTGGACAAAGGATATCTGGGCACAGTGAAACGATGAACACGTAGTGGAAGGAGGGAAGAAGATCATGACAAGTTATTTCACGAGGTCCTCAGCTGGAAAACATAAAAACTAGTCTAAACAGTAGACACAACATTGTCAGCACCATGTTTACAACGTTATAATATTGTTAGTTTATTATTCATCATCGCGGAAAATCAAACGGAAACGATTACCGCAAACATTCTTGGTGTGACGTTCTTACGATAGATAAATTACACAGGACATTGTGGACACGAGAAAACAGTTTCCCACTTGAAATATTTCTCTATGTTTACTTTTAGAACGAATAAAACAGTTTCTGCCCGGTTTTGGATACTTATCGCTTTCGGGTCAAGATAAGCATTTAAAAATATTATAGGACGGGGACAAAATACGCACTCATTTAAACTCGGCCACTACTACAACTTACCTTCGGGCCGCATACCTAAGCGGCTGAATCACGCACACATACGCACGCTCGCTAAAACAGTGAAGGAGATAAAGAAAAAAAATTATACGTACACACGCGGTTGCACGCGAGATTCCTGTTCCCGTTATCAGCGCTTTGCAATACTACGGCTGATAACATATTTTCTAATTTTAAATCACACACACACACACACACACGCACACACACACACACACACACACACACACACACACACACACACACACACACACACACACACACACACGGTACTACACGTACGTAGATTGTCCAGGCGCTATTTTTTTCTTCGTTATTCGGAGCCGACAGCTTTTCGCTGAGTACAGTTTCAGTTTAACGAAAGATTCAACATGTCACGGACACGCAAAGACTGTAGCGATTGTTTTGTTTATGTAAAAATTTAAACACTCACCACTAGTGCATACATTAAGATTATTTATTGCATTGTAAACAATTAAATTATTACATTACTTCCATTATTAAGTGCACTACACGATTTCTTGTAAAAACGTTTTTCAATTATGTACTTTTATCGTGCGTCGTTACATTGTCCCAGACATAATGGTTCAAAAGGAAAGTTCAGAACTGTATATATGATAAGATATTATAAGATTTTTTTATTATTTTGTAAATTTACATATGTTTCGACAGTAATCCAACTATCATCATCAGATATAAATTAATAAATTTACAAAATAATAAAAAAAATATTCTTGTAAAAAGTTATATTATTATTACACTATAAAAATTTGAATGTTACACACACACACATACATATATTTTGTTTTATATAATATAGCAAAATACATATATATTCAATATTTTTTTAATATTTTAATAATAATACAAATTTTTAAATTATATTTTTTATTATTTTGTAAATTTACATGTGTTTCGATAGTAATCCAACTATCATCATCACATATAAATTAATACATTTACAAAATAATCAAAAAAATATATTCTTGTAAAAAGTTTTATTATTATTAAAATATAAAAATATATAAATACAAGAAAAATATGAGCATATACGAATGTAATATATTCAATAATAAATATTATTTAAAAGTATATTCTTGTGTAAGATGATAAATAAATATTATTTATTATTAATAATTAAAATAAATCAAGAATAATCGTGAGAATGCAATGAAATCATGCAGCGTTTTCCATAACGTTAGTAGTAATTTGCAATGAGAAAAGACTTCAGAAATTCAGGGTCGTTGCATGAAGGTTCGATTTAGTATTATGTGTTTGCATTGCCTGTACACACATACCTGTTGTAACCAATTATATTAATTACTCAAGAAGTTAAATCTAACGCGGGTGGTCTACAGAAATTTAAAGACCATCTTTAAGTCAGGAATCTCTTTTTGTTTAAAATGAACAGTAGGTTTTTTTACAAATGCGTACTACAGGTTCAGTGTATGAATGACGTTGAGTCACTGTTAACACCAGAAAAAGCTAACACCGAAAATTCACAAACAGGCTGCTGCTGATATCAATAGAGATAGATTCATCGTACAATGCCACTGCTAGACAATAAACTCAAGTCTATGACTCAGATATCAGGATGACTAAGTTTAAGTGGAATTCTGTGGGCCATGTCGAAAGACTTGAGGACAAAACATACCTACAATAAAATGCATCTACAGAGGACGACTATAGGATCAGAGGTACGGTCTAACAATATTGTCAGATAATTTGAAAAGTATAGGTAAATAATGGGTCAAGACCATAAACGACGGGACGGACGAGTGTTTTTTAGCGATTAGTGGATTTACACCACTCAATAATTTAGCGATGTTTATGGCGTTCAGAGAACGATTTAATCTGAGAATAATAACGGCGGTGTGAGTTATTTAAACTGTCATTCAAATCGACGCATCACGACCCGAAGACGAGAGAACAAAAATATTCGAAAGTGTATTAGTGGCATACAGTAATACAAACATTATGAGGATACATCATAACGTAGATTATATTAAATTGTAAAAAGTGAAGGTGTATACTTTCCAAAGACTATTTTCTAGATTATTACATTTAGTTGGTAATTGGAAGAAGAACAGATTGAAAAGAGAAAGAGAATTGGATACGGGGTAAAAGAAAATATATAACAGCGGGAGAATACTCGTAGAAGTAACATATGTTTATAATTTAATAATTAGTTTATACATATAGTTTTAAACATATTCATGTCAACCAATGAGAAGGTTAAAGAAACGTAAATGAAGACGAACGCTTCTTAAAGAAATTCGTAAAAAAAAATGGAAGGCCGGAATCGTAACGAAGCGAAATTTGAATACAAAAACGCCGTAACATTTCAGATAGACAATAAAGATTACATTTATCGCGATCTTTCTTATACAGTGTTATAAAAATATTTCTCAGAATTATTTTATTATTGGACCGCTGAGTATTTCGTCTTTTGTGAATTTTATCTTAGCTTTTTGTATATCCCGTAAAGTTAAAGATCCCATTATGTTTGTAGGTACACTATATATTTACTCGGAAAAGCAACACGCTGTGTAATGTGTATCTGTATTAAAAAGGAAACCCGAGGTATAGAAATGTAAGTTTATAAACTTATTTGTCTGACAGAGGACCCTTTGAAAACGGAGACTGATGAAAATTCCAGAATTAATGTCGTTAAAAAACGGACGACTGTATCCATCATTCCATCCTTGTTTGTCGATTTCATTAAATTGAATAAAATAAATATAAAAACATTTGATTGGAAACAGCAAAAGGGTTCAGATATTTAGTTCAACTGGATGTATAAGTTTGGATACAGAACGGAAAACGTATGAAAAATATTCATTATAAATCAAGTGGTACCTTATTATCTACGTATTTATGCAAACATAATTATTAGGTGATATTATATTACTTTTACATTCCTTATATTTTTAAATAATTTCATATTTTTAATATTTCATATTATTTATTTAAAAAATTTGTAATTAGGTGTTTTGTATTTTTAATGTTTGTTTTAAATAAATAATTATAAAGAAGCCACAAAACAAATATTAGAGTGTACGAGAAAAAATTCTGCATACATTTTGAATGTCAACTGTCAGATGTGTACAGCGTGTAAAAATTTCACAAACACAATTAACAATTTCCAACAATGTTACTAAAACAAAAAAAATTATCATACCTTAAAAAAAATTAAGTGATAAATCCTTAGTAATTACGTATATTTTTCTTAATATTTTAAACACATTTTATCACATTTATAGTATGACAATGAAGACATATCTTTATTACGTACAAAGAGATCGTGATGCGTACGAATTCGGATCGCGGGCGCGCGTCACAGTACACAGAGCGAGCGGCAATAACACACTCCGATCAGTGGGACTCCCCAGCACACACTGCAGTCGCCGGCTCGTGCGCTCTTGCAGCAATACTCTCTCCTCTACTCCTCCTCCACTCCGTTGCCGACGCCTCCAACCTGGAGGAGTTAGCACTCATCTTGCGTTTACAACGCTATGCACTTTCTTGTAATTAATATGAATTAAGATTTAGCGTGCGGTAAATATTCATACATTGTTGCCACGGTCATATGACTGTTTTTCTTTCATAAATATAAATAAATGTGCTCGTAAAGAGATTATAATGTTTCTACTAGAATAAATGGAGATTTGAATTTTTAGACTGTGGTCGAAAATTCTTTTATTTCCCATATGTTTATTTTTACATGGGACCCCGCATTATTATTTTAATTGTTGCGACAACAATTCTCTCAACAATCAATGAATACATTGTTAAAGTTATATTTTGTACTACTATAATAATTTTGTTCAGGTGGATAATTCCTCAGGTATTACACAATATGACAGATATTTTCTATGAACAAGGGGGCGAGAGGGATAGAGAGAGGATGAGAGAGAGAGAGAGAGAGAGAGAGAGAGAGAGAGAGAGAGAGAGAGAGAGAGAGAGAGAGAGAGAGAGAGAGACAGACAGAGAGAGAGAGAATGAGAGTGAGTGAAAGAGCGTACATTTACGTCCAAATAAGATGGTTATTTTAATAAATTTAAAGTAACTTAGTCCTATATATTTTTCACAGGAAGAACACATTATCAGTTAAATTAATATGGTTTTGTTAGTCCAAAATCATCGTAATAAAAATTGTAGAGATAAAAATTAATTGAATAACCATGTTTTACACTTATTGCTTTGCAGATTTTGTTTAATGATTACAAATTTTAAAAAGTTGATTTAAAATATGAATTTATAAAAAAAGTCTGACCATTCTGGAGAATGAGTAGACGTAACAGAAATAATTTTGTACATAAATTAAGACAAAACTTCACATTAAAAGTAAAAATTGAATTTTTTGAAGACTGTATTTAATTTCATTAAATAATAATAATAATAATAATAATAATAAAAATTATTATGGTAAGAGCATATGGTATAACTAAAGATATTTACAATAAAAAGTGCATATATTAAAATGGGAAAATAAGGCATTACAGTACAGTAGTGAAGCCAGAATGCCTGTATGCAAATGAATGTCTAGCATTGAATTATAATTTAGACAAACTAGAAATATTGGAAAGACGAATTATTAGGAAAATATTAGGCCCACGAACAATTTCAGAAGGCTGAGAATTAAGAAGTAATTATAAAATATATCAGAGTATAGAAAATATAACAGAAGAGAAAAAGAAGACTATTATTTTTTAGACATTTATACAGAATGGGGGACAATAGGTTAACAAAACAGATCTTCAAATATCTGTGGGGGAAGAAGTCAACTCCAAGTTGGATTAAAGAAGTCCAAAAGGATTTAGAAAAAAGTAATATAAACGCAGAAGAAGCAATTGAAAGAGAAGATTTTTCGGGCAAAAGTGTTAAAAATGGAAGGAGTCCAGGGTAGCAAAGAGAAAAACGCAGGTTCTAAGTGGACTGAAGACAGGAAGAAGAGACACAGTGAAAAGATGAAAGAATATTGGAGAAAAAGAAAAGAACAAATAATAAAGAATTGAAATTGGCATGTAGTCCTTAGATGGCAGATACAAAAAAAAATAATAATACTATGATTCTTATCAAATATCGAACACGTTTTATAGTATAAATTTTGTTTCTTTAATGTATATTATTTGTTTTTAGCAATAAACGAAACTTTAAAACGAATAAACCACAATATTTTGTTATTCAGTTTTCTATTTTAGAGTATTATTACTGGTGTGTTGATCGAAACAATTTAAATTAATTTTACTGTAATGTGTGATATACAATACATATGTAAAACATTTGCTGAAATAAATGACTTTATTACGCATTACGGTCAAACGAATTTACGTTGCACAATTGGTTATTGACAGCAATCTGCTTTAATAAAAACTCTCCAAAGAATCATCTTCTTATAGATGGCGCTTATTAGTAAATCTTGTGCTATTCGTATTTTGGTATTACTTGGTGTGTCGAATCTTCTACCTCCTACTAACTTCAAATTGTACGTACGAGTATCCGAGTAGCGTTTTGTCTTGCACTTTCAATAATGATGAAACCATAACAGTTGAAACAATTGTCCAAAACCGTCTCTCAACGTGCATATTTCTCTGGTTTCCTCATTAGCTCTACTATGCTATGAATATTTTTGAGCACATTCTAACATAATTGATTTTGACAGTTTTTCTTACGTTTTTCTTTCAGTCTGCATCGAATGCTCGCATATTTGACATACCACAAATACGGTTTCTATTCTTCAGATAATGATTCTCCTATGTCTACGTGCTTTATTCTAGGAACAATTTTAAAAATTCGTGTCTCACAAGGCAGAAACAGAAATACTTCTTCTACGTCTTCATAACGTTGTGGTTTTGACCAGTACCGTAGAGGTAAAGCTTTATATGCTATAGTAGTGGAAACAACGGACTCAGTGAGTCGACCCTTCTCCAACCCCTGTCAAAATTAACCAAGTATAATGACAGTAGTAGGTGATCAAGCAGTTATGAAGACGGTAACTGTTGATATACCGCGACCGAGTTTTGAAAGTGGTGTAGATCAAGTTTTATGTGTGCACTGAGTGTTTTAATCTCAGAAGTCAAAATTTTTTATTTATAAATTAATTGATTATTTACTTATCCTGACCGTTAGTTCAGCATAGTGATGACAAAATGTGAAAAATAATAAATATTGTTATATTAGATGTGCATATATTCTGTCTAACAAATAGTTCTAAATCTTTTTCAATTTCATTTCTAAAATTAGGCCTGCTTCATTTTAGTTGTAACCAACACTTAGTGTAATATCCCTAAACCTTTTTTACGGGGGAATTAACAAATTTCTTTAGCTAGACTTTTTATCTTGTGGCTAGATGCCTATATATATATATTGGGGTGTTACGGAGAATATACATAGTTTATTCCACACTTAATGCCTCTCACTTTGTTTCTTAAACAATATTTTATGTGTCTTGATAATTTAATTTCTGCAATCTATAGAAAACAAATTTTTTAAATAATAACCGTAAACCAAATAAATAATGAGGATGGCTATAAATGTAGACTGATTATATATAGTGATCACCTTCCTAAATAATTTTACAATATCCACAAATTAGCTGAACGTGTCAATCTTTACCCGAGTGTCCTCGTTGAATTAACATGTAATTACACTCTAGATGCTGAATAATGTGTAATCAATATATGTTTTATATTTCATTGGAAAAATAAAATTAAATATTTAACTAACTTTATAATAATTTAATTTATAAATCTGAAAAAGCAAAAGAGTACTTAATTTTATTTTAAAGTGTTTTGCCAATTCTCTAAAGAATTTACAGCAAAAATCGCGATCTTTTAGTGTGAAAAAAGTCAAGTCTTCTTTTCGTTATTAAAGGCTAGTTAATGTACATTCTTGAAATAAATTTAATACGTTCATGTGCTTTTGTGGTGAAATACTCGTCTGAGAGATGTGTAATTCAGGCAAGAAAATACTGTCAAATAATTGGGTAACAGATTCATAATTTTAAAAACCAATTAAATAATTTAGCCTAATTATTGTAAAACATGGCAAAAATAACTTTAATGTAAAGAATGGGTATTAAGAATCAGCTGAATTTAAAACAAGAAAAACTTTCAGAAAGTGTTTGTGTTGAGCTCTTTATCAATTTCAGTTACCATCCTTTGGAAAAAAACATGTGGAAATATTAGAGGCTTTAGAGATATGCTCCTGAAATAGGATGCTGAGAACTATATAACAAGATAGAATTAATAATGATGAACTGCTTACAGGATATACGGAAAAATTGTAGAATTGCGATATTAGAATGATGGCTAATGCACCTCATTGAAAGCTACATAAATCGCTGTATCCAACAGGAATGTAGGAGGAAAATTGCTATTCTGATGATGGCAAAGGATAAGAAAGAATGTTTTGCATCAGATGACTGAAGAAACAGACTTGGTAGAATACAGAGATTTCAAACAAAAGTCGGTATTAAACAGGAATGAACAAGGCGGCCTAACTACTTCATACGACTACACAGTCATGTACGACTTCATATTGTGGCCGTCAGCAATATTCATCGGGATACCTCAGCGATGAGAGGGAAAGAACAATAATCTTTCATCATTAGCAACAGTTTGGCAATTATATTAACGGGATCTTTAACAGAGCTAACATTGATAAACCAGTGATAAAAATTATTATGCGCAGGAAGACAGCAACTGGATAAAGTAAATCGAAATGTAGTATTATATGTGTTGAACTAAGAAGTCGGCATAAGATAATAAGGAACGAAATTAAACAAACCAGTCGGGGAAATTAGAAATCTCAGTCGTCCTTTATCTTCTGATTTTTTAATTTTATATTTGCACTTTACTTTTTATTCTATAGCCTTTTACAACTTCTGTGTCTGAGAAGATACGCTTTGTTTAATATTTTCTACAACAACGCCCCTCAAAATTTATTCTGTAATTAAATCTGGGAAAAAATAAATTAGGGAAAATAAAGGTGAAGAAAGAATGGAGCAGACAGAGACGGAAGGAGGGAGAAAGAAGACAAAGATGAGAAAGAGAAAGAGAGGCTGTGTGACAGGGAGAAAGAGAGAGAGAGACGGTGAAGGGGACGGGAAGAAAAATACGAGTGTGAAAATACAGGGCGTAATAATTAATACAATTAGGCTCTTATCTGTACTAGCAGTTGCATGCAAATTGCAGAATGTCCCCTTAAACAAATTTTGCGACACGCGATATCTCCCAGTCTCTGGTTAGTTTTAGCGAGGTCGACACGCAAGCGACTGCATAAAGACGCCTTCTAAGCTGACAAAGGTATCCGTATTACATTACAGCGGTTTCCGTTTAATAGAAAAAAAGGCTAGAAATCACGTATGAATTTTAAGTGTGCTTTTAGTGATTTACATTTATGAGACAGTGTTATAAACAACAATTACGCGATAATAACACAAGAAACAGAACTACAATTGTTGTTTCGAAAAGCTGGAAACCAACATAAAATATTACTTTGTTTGGCGGGAAGAATTTCCTATCTAGCGAATTCGTGTAAGCTTCTGTTTTGTAAACAGGTTTTGTAATCCTTATGCACCTGTACGGTATCAGTTCAAAAGGTGAAGTATTAATGTTAGCAAGCGTTTTAAGAACTAAGTGTTAAGGAATACCGTTGGTGCGACTTGCTTTTCCGAGAACAGGCATTTCCACATTGATCTGGAAACGTGTTCTTGAGTAACGAAATTTAAGTGTTTGCCAGCAAGTATGAGCAAAGACTGCATCATCGTCCATATGTTGAAGTCTTCCACCTACTGGAAAACGTGGGCATGATTCAAAGTTCTGTAAAGAAGAAACAAAGAAATGGTGTGAACTAACCAAAGAAAATACGTAATTGAAAATGTTCAGCCATGGGCGGAGGTAACTCAGGAAAATGAATGAGGTAATGGTCTGAGAACGGCTGTAGCGCCACTGGAGAGAGAGCCCTGCATACGTAAGCTAAGCAAGAAGATGTACGTTGTGCTACGTACTGGTTGTCTGTTCCTAACTAATATAAACGTATAACACAATGTAGTTTAATTCTTTCACTCATTTTTAGCGCACTTTCTGTCTCCGTTCTTAAAGCAAATTATTAAACAACTTTCTCAAACAACTTACTTTGCACAGCGCTTTCGGGGACGGGTCTCAGGAAGGCTATACAATCAGTTCCCGAAAGTGCAAAATACAAGATATGTTATTTGATAAAGTGGATTTTAATTATTAATAATAATAACTCATTAAACAAAAGAAATCTAATGTTAACAAAGAAAATTTTTGCTACTCCCTGCTCATCTGTTTAGTAAAAATATCTATTAAAAGATAACATATTTATAAAAGAATGCTATGAAATATAATCAGGAAGAAGGATTTACCAAAATATAATTTGGTAAGCTCATCTGAAGCGAACGTCGGAAAACATGTGACCACAGAGAGTTTTTAATTGGACATTTTTTGAGAGTGGCCACTTCAATGGAAGGATACGTTGAGTGTAATGGTAATAGCTAACATAAATACATAGAAATGTGTGTGCGTGTGTGAAAATATATTGAAAATATAACATAATTTGTGATGTGGTATGACCGTGTGTAATGGATAGCAGCAGAAACTGACTATTAAAGCAGGCAACAAACTGGCTGCGAACTGGGAGAGGAAGACGAAATCGGTCATGGAATAATTTGCAGAAAGGGATCGATAAGGAAATTAGGGAGGCACACGAACATGATAGGCCGGCAGAGAGATCAAGGACAGCTGGATATCAGAAGAAAGCGTATAACGTTTGATACCCGTTTTGTGGATATATAGGTATATCGTTTTTTGATCCACTACTCGAAGAATCCATTTCGTGGCCTTCATCTAGCATTACTCCCATTTACTTTCCCCTCTAACGATAAACTAATAACCATTGTGCCTATCAGTCATGAGTATGGTAGGCCACGTGTGAAGTTGTTTCATACTTTTTTGATGTACCTGCTTAAACATTCCATGCTTTCTCATGTCTCCTCCATGACATCTTTTGAGTTATAATTCAGGACTTAATGAAAATTCTCTGATTGTCCTCGTTCGTTGTTGTCTGACACTCCGTGTATCCTCCTAGTTGTTCATGTATCAGAACAATAAAAAACAATTTCTTGTTATCAAATATTTCCATAAAATGAGCGTTAGACCATTACAGAGTCTGAAAACGAAACATTTCAAAACGCGTTACTAATCGCGAAAAATTAAGATTTAGGCGCATATTTTGTTGAAGTTGTACAAATCAGTTTATCCGAAGAATTTATGGACGGCCTGAAAACGGCGTTGTTAACGGCGTGTTCGGTCTTATGTCTACAGACGATCCAAATAGCGTCTTAAGATTTTATGAAAACGGCGTGTTCGGTCTTATGTCTACAGACGATCCAAATAACGTCTTAAGATTTTATGAAAACGGCGTTGTTAACGGCGTGTTCGGTCTTATGTCTACAGACGATGCAAATAATGTCTTAAGATTTTATGAAAACGGCGTTGTTAACGGCGTGTTCGATCTTATGTCTACAGACGATCCAAATAACGTCTTAAGATTTTATGAAAACGGCGTTGTTAACGGCGTGTTCGGTCTTATGTCTACAGACGATCCAAATAGCGTCTTAAGATTTTATGAAAACGGCGTTGTTAACGGCGTGTTCGGTTTTATGTCTACAGACGATGCAAATAACGTCTTAAGATTTTATGAAAACGGCGTTGTTAACGGCGTGTTCGGGCTTATGTTTACAGACGATCCAAATAACGTCTTAAGATTTTAATTCTTGATTGTTTTCGAAATGATAATAAACAATTAAATTAAGAAATTAAAAAAAAATCATTAAATACGGATATGAAATCCGTGAAGAAGAATAAGCGCATTCGAATCGAGTAAAAACTGTTTAACATAAGAAATGTCCAAATTGCTGAATGAACATTTGGCACTATCAACATCGTAAACCAGTCGGATGCATCACGGGCTTAATAAACATTCGAAGGCTAAGACTGTTCTACTCGCTAATAGGGTATAACCTCAAAAATTAGGCTAAAAGTTTAAACCACCAGACTAGAAATGTTTACACGAGCGATTTCGTACTTGAAAACGATATTGCGTGCCGCAATTTAAAACGTTCGAATTCCCGCAACTAATTAACTTCATTATTTAATTCTAATTATATAACTACATTTTTACCGGTACGTTAATATTGTAATATATGAAATTTCTGTTTTTCTTTATCCTATGGGGAGAGTTTAATTGCAATAATAACACTTTGCAATTTTTTTGGACTTATGACTTTTTTAATTTATGGAATCGGAAGTCAATGCTCACCGTTGCTTTATTACTTTGCCATTGGTTTTTGATGGTCTCAAAGAATCATTGACTGTAAGTTTTCTTTGTAAGTTGTTTTACTCGGCAAAACAAAAGTCGACATATCTGTAAATGTAGAACGTGGGAACTGTACAATGATTATATCTGTAAAAAACACGATCATCTTTGTCGTCGTCGATATCGCTAATCTTCAGGTAACAGGCAACGTCCTATTGGGATTTATTAATTAATAATCCTTACTGTGTCATTTTTAATCGAACGTTGCTTTCTAATTATTGATAATTCGTTTGTAAAATTGCTGAATTATCAAAGCGCAATAAATACTGTAAACAGGCGTTTGCCATTACTTGTGAATTTGCCAACTATTGGCAAAGCAGTAGCTAATATCTGCAAACGGATCCTGTGCTGATACAGGAAGAATAATATTCGGAGGGTTAGATCGGACAATTAACATCGTTACAATTTATCACACAACGTTTCGACCATTAAACAATCTGTAGTCGTCTTCCGGTGTAAGTTAACCCAGTACATTAATTGCAACTTTAACCACAATGAAACAATGTTAATCGCGATGTATTTAATTTACTAGGTTAACATATACTTGTAGACGACCACAGACTGTATAGTGGTCGAAACGTTGTGTAATAAATTATAACAATGGTAACTGTCCGACCTAAACCTTCTGTTAATGTTCAACTGCCATCGAAAGTCAGGTCTGTAGTTCGTATAAACAAAGAATAATTTTCCGATCGCAGGGTATTTTAAATTTACCGTTTACTTACTGTCCAAATCTGTCTGGCGTTAACAAAACATTAAAAAAACTGACTAACTCCATAATATATCGACATAAATACTACTTACCTCCAGCACGTATTCCGCTTTGAATGATTAATGGCCTTGTACCCTTACCTGTAACACAGACGAAGAAACTACAATTAACCACGAATAATCATAACACACAGTTAGATATTAACATATTAAGTTCATAATAGTACACGTAACACTAGTTAAATTTTGTAACAACTGGTGTGTTGTTCACAAGAAAAAATTTAAAGAGCACAGAATTGTACGGTGTATTCAAAAATGCAATCCTGTAATCAACTGGACGTGACGTGACATCAGACAAGGCTAATGAAAGAATTTACCACCACAATAGACCCATAATGTAGTCTTCAAAGAGGGAAACATTTCGTACGACGTGTAAAGAAAGCAGAAGGAAGTGGGTGGACAGGAGACGAAGCGATGACAAGCGGTAATAATAAATAAACATCAAGTCAATCAAGTCAACAATAAACTGTCACCACCAAATGGCGGCTTGACAAGTTTATTTAAAAATCAAAATTAATTCTTCACAAAAGTTTTACAAAATATATTCTCATTCATCTATACAAACTAAGTAGTATATAAGTGCGCGCGAGCGTTATTGTGTGTGCGTGTGTGTGTACTATTTAAAAAACAGTACGAATAAACCTATGCAAGATTCGGATTTGAATACTGAGTGTAGCAGCTGATGTATATCGAAAACCGATTACTAAATAATTTTAAACAAAATTAAAGTCATAGATACTAATTTATATAAATAATTAGTGAG
Organism: Magicicada septendecula; assembly: GCA_034769895.1. NCBI lineage: Eukaryota > Metazoa > Arthropoda > Insecta > Hemiptera > Cicadidae > Magicicada > Magicicada septendecula. The sequence continues at coordinate 1,253,198,398 of CM068367.1, forward strand.
AAATTAGTGTTTGGATAAAACAATGTTACGTAATAATACAGATTAGAAGAAGAAAATATGTAAGTTTACTTCTACGCCAAACATGTATGAAAGCTAGTTTAAGGTAAATTATGTTGCTGTCCTTAGGGATCATCAAATTTCCTTATACGAGGAAATTAAATTTGACTAAAAAAGACGTAAAACTAATATACAAAAGTTTGTAAATAAGCGGAATAAATAAACTTGAATACATATTATGGTTAGTATAGTTTAACAAAATCGTAATTAATATATTAATATGTAAAGTAAGTGTAACGAAAAATTAATATGATAAAGTTTGCAAATAAGTGGAATAAGTAAATTTAATTTAATCGTATATGAATGGAATATTAAGAAGACATTTGTAAAGGATAACAATACATAAAAATTAAGAAAAATAATTTAGGAAAAATTTTAACTAGTCCTCGATGAAAACATATCTACGAAGACTGTAATCTTAAAAATCATTTAAAAATTAACAAATAAACAGTTCAACCCAAAGTACGAAATACAGTATATTATAAAACGTAACAAAATCTAAAACCGATGAATAAGTCAATGACAAGATACTAAATAAAATCGGTAACAAAATGTTGTGGCTGAAATTGTAAGGCTTAATTTACAAGTGGAAAAACGAATTTGAACTACGATCAAGGTAACAAAATTAAGTTATCTCACAACATCAACATTGTGATGACTTACCTGTGCGTAACCTGAACACAAATCGAATAAAGACGAAACAGGCTTAGTAAAAGCACGTGATTCACTTATATGTGGAATTACACTAAATAATATTTTTTTCAAAAGCGTATAACAAGTGAAAGTTGTGTATAAAAACATTGTTTCAAATCCATTATGATAAAGTGTTTCAGAGACGTGTCTAGAAGAAATAAGCCAAATATGAATTACTTTGGTCTTATGAAAAGATACCAAGTTACATGCTAAAACTGCGTTGAAATACTAATGCTAATGGAATTAAATATTTTGTTCGAAGTAGTCTATGCTTCATTCTGATCTCTTCATTAATAAACTATTTACACATGTTCATCTGCTTCTTTTCTTATCACTCCGCTGCTTGCTGCGATCCCTGGTCATGGTACAACTTACGTTCCACTACCACCAGTGAGAAGTCAGCCATCTATCCAGTAATGTGTGTATCATTGTTATTAATATAGCTAAGTCATGCTAGACAACATCGCTGTATTATGTGTCCTCAGCGATAGGGTAGGATTGGCAGACCGAGTCGTGATCTTGACTAGATCCCACAATCGCAGCGCAGTCATGCGATTGTGAGTCGTAATGAAACCACTGTGCCGGCCCCGCCACTACATAATAGTTATAAACTATATAAATCATCATCATCATCATCATCTGGAAGGATTAAACCAAGGATGGTTTGTTCCAGTTTCAGCAGGCAAAATGTAGAGCTGGTCACTCTAGCGCTTCCTCGGACACCCCACACCGGCTTATAGTTCCGTAGTTGTTTGGGGATGAGACAATTCGGCGAAGATGTTCCCACCAATTCAGCCGATATTGGGCAATTCTGTCGAGTATACTCATAACATTAAGTTCCTGCGTATATCTGTTTTTATTTTATGATCATGGAGATTATACCCTGCCACATACCTGAGAAATCTCATTTCAGGCGCTTGGATATGACTGGACTGGCCTTTCGTTAAAGTCCAATTCTCAGATCTATAAAGAAGTGTGGGAAGCGCCATCACTTTATAGAATTTTGGACCTGTTTCTTTACTTGTTGACTTAAGAGTTCGCCTGGTATTCCCGCACATAACGTTGAATTTATGCAACTTATCACAACGTTGTTGCTTGTAGTATAAGATTGTCTCAAATAAGAATTATATAAATAAATAAATAAAATAATAATAATAATACGAATACTAATAATAATAATAGATGATAATTACACGGTGGCGATTTCAAGTGGTTGCGTAATGGTCACAACAGGTTTCATGTGTCCACTCAGATCGGTAAAGACCGAGAAATTTTGAGGATAACAATAGACGTAGCCAAGGAACTTGTGACACCACCACACCCTTCACGGGAGTCAAAGAGAGAGAGGGGGAGAGAGATATATGGAACGAGTGAGTGACAAACAGCCGTATCACCCACCACGGAGTAAGTACCTAATTATACGGTTGGCGTTGTAATAACATTACGTTAGAGCAACAGGTAACATGAAACGTCAGATCGCTGACCCGTGATGTGTATATTTTCAGCCCGCAGTTTGTTTGCATGATGGGTGCGTGTTTACGCTTCTCCCACAGCGCGTATTAAACATTAATTTCATAAAGGTAATTAAAAGTAGTCTATTTCTGGATCTCTGAAAAATTGAGCGTGCGATCCTCTGCTTTATACGATGCGCCAACGTTCCACGACAAAATATTTTTTCCAAACTGTTGCCGTTGAAATTTTCCTTGGATTAAACGTCGGTATAAATTCCACCGAATCGAAGCGTTATTTCAATTAAAATATGTCAATTAAATTAGAACTTTATAAAATTAATACATTGGCTCAGTGCAATAAATGAATCAAAATAGTTATGTGTATATATTGCAACAATACATATTTGAATATTCGCCCAGGGTAATTTATTTGTACATATAAAAAAGTAAATATAAACACTTGTACATAGTCTTAAATGAAGCATACGGAAACAGACAAGCTTAGACAATTTCTAACTTGTTTTTAAACACCGTTTACTGGTTACCGAGGGGTGGCGAACTGCGTGTGTGTTACAGTGTTTGTTACATTTGTGTGTGTGTGTGTGTGTGTGTGTGTGTGCGTAGCATCACCTGATCGAGGGAAGAGATTAATAGTCTTTGTGTACAGTTTATTTAACTTGTGGTAGTCGAACCGGGCAGAAAATGCAAAGAATTAAATATGTTTAATTGATAAAAATTCGCACACCGGCAATACTTACAGCAAAGTGAATGATTTCATTTTAAGACCTACAAAATGACGCATGTGTAGATAGAATCTGAAGATAAAGGGCAAACGTATAACTGAACTAGTAACAAATTAATTAATTAATCCGATAATTAATATGTGACGAGGAATTAATTAATATCTAAATAAACATAAAAATCTCAAGAATCGCATGATTTCATTAGTTCGCACGTGAACATTAATTATTATAACTGCGAAAATACAAAAAAAATGACGTGTGAAAAATCAACGCACTGACTCAAGGAGTACATGTCTGATATGGTCGTACATGTCTTCAACCTGTCGGCGTATCGTCAATATATAACCCCGCTCGATTCTGAACGAAAAGACACACTCTAATAATTATAATAATAATTATTATAATTTGGTTACGGGAACACTATGGTATAATCATGGTATTAAAAAAGAATAAATAAATAATTTTTACTTAGTGTAATTACAAAAAATTAAATAATTAATATAATTTAAGTATGTAATTGTAACATCTGTTTTCTTGTAATTTTTCTAGTTAGTTAAAATGGGTGCATAATAATTTATGTTTATTGAAATAAAGTAAATATTATTTTTGATTAAAATACTACAAATAAACTTTAATTTTTATAATAATTATTTAATTGATATCAGATTTGTAACATTGAGAATAATTACTTGAATTTTATATTGAATGTCGGACACCCAAGTAGTTAAAACAATTTTTCAATTTTATAATTGTTTTTATATATGCGTTTTATGTTTGTCATGTACATGTTCATATCTGTGTTTATTTTATTTTTTGCATATTATGTACGTCTAATTTATAAGGTGTACTATGACTAATACGTGTAAAACAGCTTCTATTAAAAGGTAACTTTTAATAGTCTACAGATTTCTCTTTCAATTTTTAAAGAATTTTTTTTATAAATTAATGTTTTATTAACATTTATGCCACGCCATAACATCTTTCCTACTTTCTTCTCACATGAAATTTATTGTGCAACAAAAGGGAGTTAACGTAACGAACATAGAAATCCCACGACCTAGCTGGTAAGATATTTGATAGTTACGTTGAGTACTTCAGATACACAAAATATATAAAAATTGTAATGTTGGTATATATATACATATATATATATATGTATGTGTGTGTGTGTGTGTGTTGTAGCAGGTTTTTGGGTACATCCGTGTATGTGGTGCTTATATTGCCGACGTTTCGTACTGTAATCCCGGAACATTTTCAAGGCGTACTGATGTTGACTTAACTACGCTGCGCGTTTTATATTTTGCTTCTCTTGTAATTTTTGGCGTGGGAGGGTTAGAGCGTGGGGGTGAGTGTATTGTGGCCATATGTTGTTTGTTAATTTGTGAACTCTCAGTTAGGTATTTCCAAGTTTCGCTAGTTTTGTATATTCGTTTCTGTCGTTGACCGCTCCCCCTCGCATCCGGTATACCTCAATTGCGTCTCTGTATTGTCTGACTTTCTTATAGTTGGTTCGTGCCAAGATTTTTGTGTTTTTGAAATCGAAAGTGTGTCCTGTTTCCTTGACGTACTTTGTTAGGGATGTGTTATCTTCTTGTACAATCAACATCAGTACGCCTTGAAAATGTTCTGGGATTACGAAACGAAACGTCGGCAATATAAACATCACATACACGGATGTACCCAAAAACCTGTTACAACAGATATTTACCGTTGTAATATATATTGTAGCATGACAGATAATCCACATAAATAAATTACTCAATGATCATTAATAAAGCTCTAATATATGGAATATCCAGATGAGAATCAATTAAAAGGCACTATTAATTAATATACTCACAAGAAAAGTAAAAATAAAGAAAAAATCTGCAAATAATATATATACTACAAATTTAAAAACCCAGAAAACTAAAAATGTGAATAACAAAATTACCCAGGTAAGATAAAGCAGGCAATTAAGATACCCCGACAAAGAAACCAGACCAGAAGAAACAAAAGCATACACAGCGAAATGGTACTGAAGAAAGAAGAAAGAAGAAATATAGAATGAACAAAAATACCGAAGAATGAAGAAAGAAGAAAGAAGAAATATAGAATGAACAAAAATACTGAAGAATGAAGAAAGAAGAAAGAAGAAAGAAGAAAGAAGAAAGAAGAAAGAAGAAATATAGAATGACCAAAAATACTGAAGAATGAAGAATGAAGAAAGAAGAAAGAAGAAAGAAGAAAGAAGAAAGAAGAAAGAAGAAAGAAGAAAGAAGAAAGAAGAAATATAGAATGAACAAAAATACTGAAGAATAAGAAACCTGAGAAGATCCACTAGAAAAAAGGAAGTGAGACGACCCATACCAAATAGAAACCCCATAGGGAGAGAACCCAAAAACCCCAAAAATAAATGAATGTCCAAATAGAAAGTATAACACCCCAAAAAACCATATCACAATGTAAAACTGACAAAAACCAAAAGTGTCAATAGTATTAAGTAACAGTGCACCCAAAAAAGTTATTGTTTAGTTTATATGAACAAATCTTCACAGTCCCCCCATGGTTAAATATTTCATGTTGTAAAGCTAGAAAAGGACTAGTAATAATATTTATAAATAACCATGGACCAGTGTAAGTTATTGAATTATAGCCAATAAACTTTGAAAAGGTACATGAGTTGCCGTACAGATGAATAAACTTTAAGTGTTTTTTGAACAGTGTCATATTTGATATGAAGTAATAATATTGCTAGTGAAATGCTACTGAATTTATAAGAACATTCCATAGAATGAAATAATAAACAGATAGCTAGTGTTATACTTTAAGACGGGGAATAAATCCTTAATTTTGGGAAATACAGAGCAGACTGTCAATAATTAGTTTTAAGAAAGTGTTAACCATTATATGGAAACAATATGTTATGTTTCTGTTCCATATAATAACTAGACAAATAAGATTTATTAGTAAGAGATATTATTGTTATAAGATGTTATTTTGTTGTTAATTTAAAATAGGAATGCCATATCTAAAAGTAGATATCATTCCCCATGTTATAAAATGTTTTTAATTATGTTACTAGGTGTAATCAATACACATAAAAGGTATTATTCAAGGTACCAGTTTTGATAGAGATAGTTGTTATATTTTAATTGTACACTCAATAATCACTGTTATACCAGTCAAAGAACTAATTGTTAATAAAATATATAAGGATAAAAAGTCAGAGAAGGGTATAAACTAACTACATTAGTAAAAATTTTGCAAATAGCAACACATAAAATCTAGGCCATATAATGAATTTAAACTGCAGTATAATTAATAAATCTAGTCTTATAAGCCAGTTAAACTGACAATATTTATGCAAGATAAACCCAACATATAGTATACCATGTAAATAAGACTTTATAAAGATATGGTCAGCAGACAAATAAAATTACTTATTTATCTAATAAAATTATCAATAAAAATGGAATGGACTAACTGACATTATCAGAGGAGGAGTCATAGACAATTGAATTGTATTTAAAAACAATCATTAATAAACTAAATTGCAAGAAATTAAGTAAGAATAGACAATTATATCAATTTCAGATTTAATAGAATAATAATTATATTAGGGAAAATGGCTATTATTTGCTTAGACTACAGGAAGTATAAATTTAGGCCTACCTTCCAGAAATGTAATAAATATAATTTTCTAATGAAACTTTGTAACACTATATTAATTACTAGCAAAATAAGCAGAATAGAATAATGAAACCGAATATGTTTTTAGTATTTCGTACAGTTAACTAATAACGAAATTATTTTCTGAGTATAATGTATCAAAATAAAATGTATCGGAAGCTAAGATAATTTGAAACAATGTATAAGATATATTAAATAGGCTAAGATTTTCAGGAGACGAAGGAAATGAGAACAGTTCATTATTATACGTTGACGAGTGCACTTAACGTGATTATTTGCTAAAGTAACCTTTAATGGCGGTTAACGTTATAAACCGAGTTCGGTGAAAATTTGTATAAAACTTATTTCGAGCTATTTTTTTATTTGTGAACCGGTGAAGTTAACATATGAACAGTGTAACACCAATAAACTGAACCACATAAGACTAATTAATCGAAATAACACTAATATCACACCATATACAAACGAAAAATCGAGGTTAAACCCGACACACATAGACCTAATGAGATATATCCAATAACAACATTTTACACCAAGTGAACTATTCCACCATACACCAGTGACACTCTAATACATCCAGGACAATCATATACAATTGCTGAGACCATTTACACGGAAAAAAGACATCTTTATTTAAATAAAACTTTCATCCAAGTTATCCGTTAACTACGCATGCGCCAGTCGGCCATTTTGTGAATCGTCGTCAACTAATCCCGTCAGCTGCAGAGAACGACTGTCTTCGGCTGCTTTTGGTTTGAATAAAAATCATATATAAACTTTATTATTTTTAATTATAACATTGTATTGTTTAATATTAAGGCATTTTATAATTGTAAGTGTTATACCTTCCTGCCCATGACCTTCTCTGGCTATATCTTAAATAACCGTTTAAAGAACCATATTTTTAGAATACTAATGTAAACTTTTTATATCGACCGGCCCTGAGTGAGTCGATACTACTTTGTAACATCGATTCTAATCGAACAAATTAAGTATTTTTATTAATAAACGTTCTGTTTTTGTAATTTGGATTGGATTTTTCTTATAAAAAGGCTTAACAGGTAAATTAATCAAGAAACCCAACTAACCGAAAGGCGGTATATACGAAACAACGAACGTTTCAAGAAGAAGAAGAAGAAGAAGAGAGCCGTCTTTCGCCTAGATTTGGAGTTAACCAGATTGTCTTTTAACAAATTTACTGAAAGTGACACTATTACCAAAATAAACATAATACCACTTCATTTCTATTACAAACAATAAACACGATTAGTTCCTAAATAATAGGATTAAAACTTACATAAGAAAAAAAACTTTTTTCAGAAATTTTTTTTTGTGAAATAAAAAATAATTTTTTTTATTTCAAATTATTGTAACAACATTACTACAGATTTTAATATTTCGTTTTATTACAAAATTGGCGTCCAACTAAAGGGCTGTAATTAGGGGTTGAAAGGCGGTAATTACTCGCCCAATTTCTAATTCAGTTTGGCAGCGGTTATCCAGCCAGGGAACCAGGGAAGATGCAGCGTCGTGCCACATCAAAGAAGAGAGCGGCGGAGGCCGAAAAAGAACTCAATATGGATGATAAGGAGGCGACCCCAGTGGAGGACATGGAAACGATATTAACACGGGTGGAACATAAACAACCAGCACCACCAGAAGAACAACTGGAAATGCCAACGCAGACAGAAGAGGACAATCTCCAGAAGAAGGATAAACACGAGAAATCCAAAACGACAGAAGGTCCAATTCTGGATAAAATCATGGAAATGTTCATGCAAATGAGAGAGGATAACGAATCAAATAGTAAGAAGTTGAGTAAGGAACGAAAGGAAGACAATCAATCCTTAATTAAAAGGTTAGAAGATTTGAAAAAGGACATGGAAGAAAACAGCAAGAAGATGGAAAAGAAAATGGATTCCACCGAGGAAAACTTGAACAAGAAAATGGATTCCACCGAGGAAAACTTGAACAAGAAAATGGATTCCACTGAGGAAAACTTGAACAAGAAAATGGATTCTACTACAGAAGAAAATAGTAAGGAAAGGAAAGAAGACCAACAGTCCTTGAAGGAAAATTTGAGTGATATAAATAAAAACATGAAGGAATTGAAGAAGGACAACCAAGCAACAAAGGAAGAATTGAAGAAGGACAACCAAGAAACAAAGGAAGAATTAAGTAAAAAGATTGAAAACACCAATAAGAGAATAGAGGAAACCAGCAAGGAAATGAAGAAAGACAACCGATCTTTAAGCCGGAAAATTGATGAAACTAATCAGAAAATGGAGGAAACCAGTAAAAAGATGGAAGAAAAATTGGAGGAGAATAACAAGAAAATGGAAGATAAGATGGGGGAAAGGTTGGAAGAGTTAAGAGAGGATAACCAACTATTACGAGAAGAATTACGAGAAGTTAACCAAGAGAATTTAGACAAGTTAGACGAACGAATGGAACTATTAAGAAAGGAAATGAACAAAGAACTCAAAGATAATAAGAAATCTATGACCAAAAGGCTGGAAGACGAAACCATAACTATAAATCAACAGATAAGAGAAGTTGATGGAAGATGTCAGCTGACGGAAGTGGAGGTACAAGAGTTCAAGGAAGTGGTAAACACCAAGGTCACAAGTCTTGAAGATTCTAGTCGCAAGAAGGCAGAAGAAAACCGAAAGGAAAGCCAGGAAGAACTCAGTAAAGTACGAACTCGAATTACGGAAAGATGTGACGGAATGGAGGAAGCGATGACTAACATCACTGGTCAAGTGAGACAGAACCAGGAGGACATGGAAGCAACCAACCAGGACAATGGACCAACCAGCTTCACTAATATCCCCATCAACGAGAACAGAGAATGGCTTAACTTCCGCCAATATAAAAGGAAGCTGATGGAGTTCTTGGCCCGTATTGAGGAATATATGGCCAAACATAGAAATAATCGATGGACCAATAGTCGCGAACTATTGGACGAATCATTCCGGGATATGACGGACAATTGGTGGATGGCGAACAGGAGCGAAATAAACGATTACCAGCAGTTTAAAAGTTTGTTCAAGTCCAAGTATTGGTCAGAGACCACCCAGAATTTAATAAGGGACAACATCTGCAAGGGCCGATACAAAACCCAGTTTGGCAATACCATGACTGCATACTTCCTTGGGAAGGTGTGCCTGGCCAAGCACCTGGAACCAGCCATACCAGAGGAATGCCTGGTGAACAAGCTTTCCTATCATTATGACGAAGAGGTCATAAGAGCTCGAAGAGGTAGCCAGATAAAGACCATACAGGCGATGACGGAGCTATTAGAAAATTATGAGAACGAAGAATATTATAGGCAGAGTAGAAGAAGAAATGAGCGGCCAGAAGTTCGAAATAATCCGTTATCGAATAATAATAATCAACAGATCAACAGTGGGTACTAAGGAAACAGGTATAATCCAAATTACCATAATCAGCACCCCACGAACGGTAATAATAACAACAATAACCACGGTAATACAAACCCGAACATTAACCGAAATAATAACGGGTTCTCCGGTAATCGAAGTAATAATTACCCGAATAATAATGTAAATAGCCAGAGAAACCCCAATCATACCAATAACACAGAGCGGTTTTACAATAACAATAGGGGTTACCCTAATAATAACAATAACAACAACAACAGGTTCTCCCGACCCCGTGTAAATTTTATACGTGCAGAAGGAAACAGTCATCGCAGGTATAACCATCAACGGCGGAGCAGCGTCCACGAGTACGAAGATCGACGCAGAAGCCGAGAACGGGACAACTCCAGTTATAATCCGCCAAGACGAAGTACCAGCCTAGATGACCCGGAGCGGCACACAAATAGGGAACAAACATACGAACAGAGAACTGAAAGGCTGGAACCCACTCAAGATTTCCCCACTGATGCCTCTGTTGGTCCAATTAATAACCAGGATGAGGAGAATTTAAACGGGAGGAGGCAGTAATAAACAATAAGGACCTTTTGCTGCTTCTATCGCCTGGGTATATAAAAGAATTGCCAAGAGTAATTTGGATTGGATTTTTCTTATAAAAAGGCTTAACAGGTAAATTAATCAAGAAACCCAACTAACCGAAAGGCGGTATATACGAAACAACGAACGTTTCAAGAAGAAGAAGAAGAAGAAGAAGAAGAAGAAGAAGAAGAAGAAGAAGAAGAAGAAGAAGAAGAAGAAGAAGAGAGCCGTCTTTCGCCTAGATTTGGAGTTAACCAGATTGTCTTTTAACAAATTTACTGAAAGTGACACTATTACCAAAATAAACATAATACCACTTCATTTCTAATTACAAACAATAAACACGATTAGTTCCTAAATAATAGGATTATAACTTACATAAGAACAAAAATTTTTTTCAGAAATTTTTTTTGTGAAATAAAAAATAATTTTTTTTATTTCAAATTATTGTAACAACATTACTACAGATTTTAATATTTTGTTTTATTACAAAATATATATATATATAAGCGAACAATAATAAATACGATAACAATAATATTTCTTTAGAACACACTTTCTTGGAGTTCCTTAATCACGTCTGTTGTGGTGGGCCCCCCATATTATTTTTTTTTATGAACTCCAATATGTTTTTATGTGCCCTTGACTTTTTAGATACTCTTTTAAAACTCTGTTTTGTTCTGCGCTTGGTGACCTTAAAAGTTGAGCCTACTTCCCTTCTGCCTAACCAGCGTATTCTTTTGGCTTATATTAAATTTATTATATACCTTCCTGTCAATGCTCCTCCTACTTCACAGTTCTCCAGTGTTCGTATCCATCATCTCCTATTTTCTTCGGCTCTTAAATTCTTCTTACAATCTTTCTTTTCAATATTCGTACGCGTTCTTTGTTAAGGAGAGACCGTCTCTACAGCAGTATCGGTCATATTGCTTGTCCGTATACTTTTACTTTTGTGTTCTTACTAATTCCTTTCCTTTTTGTCTAGATATATATTTTGTGGCTTATAGTTTACCTCACTATATTTTCTAGATTACGTCCTCTGTTCTCTTATTCTTATTGTCTGTTACCATTTGTTAATATTTAAAAAAAATACCCTTTCAGATTTACAGATTGCTACCTCCACTTCTTCTCTTTTATTTCTTCATTCATTCCTGGCTACCTTCATATTTATACTTTATTTTGTCTTCATTTACTACCAGTCCGAGCATCCTTAATTTTGTTTATAGAGCCCGTTTATTTTCAGATTCCTCATTCCCCTTTTTATGATCTTGCTGTTAGGTTTCAGTGTGATTAGTTCTTTATAATCTGATCAATCCTGAGCTAACAGTTTTACGTATGCGGAGTGAAAACGCCCATGACACCGAGCTAAAAACTCTTCAGCAATTTTCATCTTAGTAGGTGGGGCGTTGACACCTTAGAAGGTGGGAAAAACAATACCTTATCTCAGGATACTACCGCTACTTACAATTTACGTACGTAAATACTGCTAAAAAATAACTCTGCAGTAACTTTTTGCACATAGACAGAGCCCTTAAAAGTAGATTCTTTGTAATTAAAAGCCGACAGTAAGTAACTTTTACTGAAAGAGGAGAAGACGCTTTGATTCACACCTGCTTATCGGTTATTTATACTGAATCAATAAGAAGTCCTTATGTACGGGGTGAATCACAGGTCGTGTTTTAACGATGACACCGCTACAACGACTGGCTTACTGTGTGCACCAGGGCTACGTGGTAACAAATCCTTAACGCTCTTTAAACACTGACACATGTACTCAGTACCCAAACGTATAAACTGAAATTGAATTTGAAAACCCGTACCAAATGTGTCTTCCGTTGTGTGTGTATCTGGCTGCGTTGCAACCAACGTCTCTCTCTCTCTCTCTCTCTCTCTCTCTCTCTCTCTCTCTCTCTCTCTCTAACTCGCTCCCTTCCTCCTTTTATGTAACTCTGGCTTCGTTTTCGGTTCGTCGCGCATCGCCGACAGATCCTGGTAAGTTCACGGTAATCCCCAACAAGCGTCAGACTCGGTGTTTTTTACTTCAACAAAACTTGTCTTGAAATGGTCTCATACGAGTAAAGATTATTTCCACAGTTATTATTGTTTGAATTTAACAACAAGATTTAATTTAGTAGAAGCGTCATGTCAGATATTCTGACGTGTAATATTCTGAAACCGTAATCGATATTAAGCGTGTAGACTCGTGCATTGTTTGGCCGGCATTGCAATCTTACAGAAGATATTAGTGGTTTACACTACTTCTTCCACATGCAAAGAACGGCAGACATGTTAGTTCTGCGATTACGGTATCACTAAACTAAAACAACGTTGAAAGAAAACTGAAGGTCAGTGATATATGTAATACGCATATTTAATACCAATTTTACATTTTCCACGCTTTTCAGCTACAATCCACGGATATGAAACTATCAGTGCTGCACCCAAAGAAGACGTTTGAAGCTTTTGAAATGGTCACCAGCGGGTGATGTAAATTCCACGGGTAGTTCACAAGACGAATGACTTTATATCCAGGTAAATCAAGATTGATGATAACTTCTATCGATTGTCCACTATGCAGCAAAGAACTTTATGGGACACATTATTCATCTAACGAAACGGAGAAACTGGACCCCTAATGGGGAAGTCACCCAAACGTATTCCTGGACCCCAACGTTACATATTCTCGCATGGCTAAATGAACGCTGAAAACACAGACCGTTAGTGAAACATCAAAACTCCTAACCTTCCTAACCAGTAGACTGAAACGGGAAATCCAGCTGGCTAAAATTCCACGCGAGCTCGCGCTTGCGCGTGAGGTGCGAGACTATCAAACTTCTCCATCAGAAATCCAATTACTTTACTGATGTTCCAAACCTCTGCTTCATACACTATTACGCTTTTGCCAAAGGAGCTACATATCCTTTCTTCGTCGCTTTCCTAACACCCGTCTCATGTTGCCGTGCAGGTATCCGGGGGCTGAAGAATTTGTGGTTGTCTGGATGTTGTCAGCTTGGGAGCTAGCCGCTTTGCAGCGAAGGTATTGTGCTCTGGGATAGAATTCGTAAGGGGATTGCTATTTCCGTGTCGGTCGTCTCTGAAAGTAGTGGGTAGGTAAATTCCTCACCAGCTCCTTTTGAACTCGGGAGTATCAGTGAAATAAAATAGCTGGGCAAACCAAAATTGGCAATGGGTAGACCGGACCCATCTTCAGTAGAGAAGGCGATCCATCTTCAGTAGTAGTACACTAGGGATTGTGAAGTCTGAAATCAAAGCACATTAATGGGGGTTGTGCAGTCGGCCAGCAACTTGTCTAAGTAAAATCTGATATATATATACATCAAGAAACGGGCTGTAGCAGAAAGTGACTGTATATATATATATATACACACACACACACACACACACACTCGGGTTAAAACGTCCTGCGACGTTGTCCGATGCCTAATTGCCAATATCTCCTGTCGTTGCAGTTTTCTTCGGTTAACCATTAATTGTTAACCAAATTAATTGTTTTTTCGATGTGTTCTAAAACAGTTTATTTTATATTCATTTGCTGCTTAATTGTTTCGTTTCTGACCCGGTCTAATTTTGGCGTTCTACATATTCTTCTTAAGGCGTCCACTTCTGTGGCTTCTGTCTTTCTTTTCAGATGTTCTTTCATTCTCCATGTCTCAGACCCATATACTAATGTGCTCTTAATAATTGTGTTGTATATTCTCATTTTGCTTTGTTTTCCTATTTCGGTGCTCCACAGTATTCCATTTAGAGACTTAATTATTGTTCTTGCTTTGTTTACTCTACACTTTATTTCTGTATCGTCTGTCCCTTCCTTGTTAACATTTATTCCCAGATATTTGTAATTCTCACAGTTTGCTACAATTTCACCGCTTTCCAATACTATGTCGGTCGTGTCCTCTCCTATACACAAATACTGTGTTTTTTCCACATTCATCTGGTGTCCCGTATTCTTCCTTCAGTTTGCGTGCCATGTATTCTAAGTCATCTTTGTCATTTGTGCATATTACTTGATCACACACACACACACACACACACACATGTTGTAGCAGGTACATCCGTGTTGCCGACGTTTCGTTCGGTAATCTCGGAACATTTTCAAGGCGTACTGACGTTGATTTTACTACGGCATTGTGCAATGTGATATTGCACTGTCAATGTGATTTTACAGCATTGTGCCAGAATAAGTATCAAGTATTAGTACTCAATTTTTATGGGCAACTGGTGTTTATAAGAATATGGCAATAGTGTTAAGACGTATCTATATGTATTTATATTACTCCTGTAATGCACAATTTCAAACAAAAAAATGTTTTATTAGTTGGCAAATATTAAACATTACCTGTCTCTTGGCAGTGATCCTTACTCGAGTGTAAGTTTAATTCATAATGTATCTAAATTCTAATGTAATAATTGTTATTGAGACTGTGATCTATAAATGTTATTTGAGTAAACGTCAATGATTAGCAAGGTTGATTTATATCGAAACAATGCACGAAAAGGTGTTTGAAAAATTTGTTGCTGTTAATTATGTAACGGTTCAAAATTAATTCTTGTCACTAATGCCTATGGTCATTATTTGAATACTGAGAATTTAAACGTGCATATTGTATTAAAATGTTGTCATCATAAAAGGAAAGAACACTAATAAAAGCTGTTATCGTTATGCAAGTGTTTTATTGCAAGTCCTGTCACGATGGGCTCACCGCATCTTTTCCATCTAGACCACGAGTCTAGTTTTAAGAATTAAGTAACGACCCCTGATAAAAAAAAAATAAAAGTAACAAAAAATTTTTATAAAATTCAGGGGCACGTTTCAACTCGTTTAATTTACTGGTGTTCTGCGATTAAGCGGACCATAAAAAATAAAAAATGGGAAATAAGGATGACTAAAACTTCATAAAATTGTAGAGGAAGCACATTTAACACGTGATGGTACGATTAGTACCATTATGCACGTCTTGACCACGTATTTTCCATCACATATATGTGTGTGTGTGTGTGTGTGTGTGTGTGTGTATGCTCGTGCGAAGGCTTTCACGGTGAATATCTGTTGTAGCAAGTTTTTGGGTACATCCATGTATGTAATGCTTATATTGACGACGTTTCGTTCCGTAATCTCGGAACATTTTCAAGGCATACTGATGTCGATTTTACTACGCTGCGCGTTTAAAATATATCTTAAGCAAGATATAAAACGCGCAGCGTAGTAAAATCAACATCAGTACGCCTTGAAAATGTTCCGGGATTACGGAACGAAACGTCGGCAATATAAGCATTACATACACGGATGTACCTGCTACAACACATGTGTGTGTGTGTGGACATCCCTAAGCATTTCTAGGCTAATTTTCTCAGTGTCCTTTATTAAGGAAATGAGTGAATGAAGGGTAGTCAACCGCTTGTCTGGTCAGTGAAAGTCGATTGTATCATGCCAACCCATACACCATGGCACATTTCTTAAAAATCTGTGAGTGCGATGGGCGCATATTGAGATGTATGTAGAAGCGGTTCCTTCGCTATCGATATGGCAATATTGCTCCACTTATCCGCCACACCTATCCTAAATCAGTTTACAACAACGTATAGAAAAGCAAGCTCTGAGAGCTTTTTATCTCTCTACAAAACGTAAATTGTAGCATAGTTTAGATGCCTCGACAAACGCACACCGTAATGTCATATGGGCGATCGTATGGTTTACGCTCAAGGCTGTTCTTAGTTTGACACTTCGATCAAAGGGTCGTGAACATTATTTTAATTCTCACTTCGCACGATCCTGTTGTTAAGCTTCCTCGTACACTTCATTATTCAACACAACAATATTATTTATTTTTGTAATCCATTGTACCGTTGTTTATCGTTTGCGGTCTCTTGTGAAGACGTACTGTGTACAGCGCGGCGTGGGTTGCGACTACGGCTCCCGTAAAACTCTCTCTCCGTTAACCGTAAATAGACATTATACATTAAACTGTGACGAATGATGTGTTTATGACCCGTGATTCCTTTGTGGTCGTTGTTGCTGTTGCATTGTGTTGCTGCATGTATGTCTGCATGTTCGCGTCTGCAAAGGGCATAAACCTAGGTTCAATTATATAATAAAAACCGAGTTTTAATGTCAAACCCACCGTAAACTGTGTATAAATCAATGGCGTTGGATCTTCAACTTGCGAAGATTAATGAACTGAACATCGTAAATAAATTTCTCGCTATCCGTGTGCGCTTATGACTCCGCACATATGTGTGGGTGGTGAAAAAATAAAACAGAAGAAGAGAGAGAAGAGGAAGAGAGAGAGAGAAATAGATAGACAGATAGATGGGGCACACAGATAGACAAATAGATAAATAGAAAATTAATAATAATCGTTTCTCTTTTCTGTTTTTGAAAATGACATCCGTAATGAAAGGAAAGGATAAAACTATGGGGGTAGTTCTTTCTGAACGTTCTCGTGTGAACAGGTTCTTTATCATGTTAAACTGGCCAATGCCATAGTTCTGGCCCATGATAAAGAATCTGTTCACACGAGAACTACCCCCATAGTTATTTGTCAATGCATTCAGTATAAGCTTGTTCATGAGGTTTGATCTTCATAAGAAAGTTAATTAAACTGACCAAGTAACAGATTTAAAATTTTCCTTCCTAATTACTCACAGCTAGAAGGCAAGTGGCGTCCTATAAAATACAGCACAGTAATGGACATATTTAAACAGGCAGATTCTTTAACTCAGTTAATTACACAATTCACTATATGTCCACAGGACATGTTACAACAGACCGTTGGTCATATAATATGTGAAGTTACTGTTTATGAAAATGTCTTTAAGTTCATGCTTTAAATCCCGTAAGTTGCTGTGTTCGTGTATTAAAATATGAGGAATAGTCCCACCTGTGTATAGAAGACTACTTTACTCAGGATGCACGATGACATAGAACATGGTGACGCAACTGGTGAGTCCGAAATTCCAGGAATTCATTTCCTCCTCCGGGCAGTGGTTCAGGCTGGCAGTATGGGGATCTCTAGAGGTCTGACGGCGTTGGGGTGTTGCTTAGATCTTCGGCCGATGAACACTGATGGTCTGTCTCCATCCTCGTTCCCCCTTTCACCTCCCGGCTATCCGGGAACCCTGAAGCTCTCTAGTAACTCAGCCACTCATTTCAAAGATGATAAAACAATAGGTGACGCCGACAGACCAGTGTTTCCCTCGAGTGCAGAACCAGAAATGAGACCGAATGTCGATGCCTGCCGACCCACGTGAACAGAGAATTGACCAAATCAGCTGATCAGAACGGCAGACTTGATTACGCGCACACACACACACACACACAATTATCGCCACGTCACGGTCAAGGTTAAGCGATATAGTCAAGCAGTGGCGCTGGCCGCTCACGCAACCCTTGAAACCGCTATACAGACCACACAGTGGCCGCGACGCACGCCGAATAATTTAATGCTTAAATTACATCGGCACAGAGTAAGCAAGAAAAAATGCTTTTAAGAATATTATTATGTTATTAAATTTCTGAATCGACGGCAGGCTTTCTCAAATTATACGCGAATTTTGTTTTCGATCTCACTATACCGTCAGCTTCCCCATTCAGTTCTCGGTATTTCATCTTCTCTTTTAAGTCGCCCAACAGCAGAATTCTCCTTTCTCCAAACATTCCTTTGAGAATTCTCTAGACGATGCCATTCAGGGCAATTTCTTCTCAATTTCTTTTTGCTTTCCTATGACAAACTGTAGTCATAGTGACTTTCCTTCTCGTCTAACTTTGCTTAGAACCTCTTGATTTGTCTCTTTATCTGACAACTTAACCTTTTTAATTTTTCTACAGCAATTCATGTCAAGGGTTTCATAGTTTTTCTTCTCCATTTTTCGTAGTGTCTGTGTTTCTAATTCTTATGTAGAGCAATCGGAGAGTATTTAGTGGTATTTAAAGTAGATTTTCTTAAACGTAATATAGCCTTCTCAACCAAAGAAAGTTAACTACATAACTTTAGTCCTAGTAGTAGAGAAGTAGAGAAGTAGGGCGACCTGGTTAACACCGTACCTTGTCCGCTTACAATTTATCCAGTTGATATGGCCAGGTCATGATCAGGAACAGGTGAACACAAATCCGACTGGACGTCGTGAAAAACTTTGGATGATGGATCTGAACCAAGGAAACACCGATTTGGGAGCGAGGGCGATGAATTCTGCCTCACTCAAACTCCAACTGCTTGAGCGTTCTTTAAACATCAACAAGACGATGACAAAATAAGTAGCTCGTATCGACGGAGCAACAAGAAACAATTCTGAGAAGAAAGGAAAAAGAGTGGGAGAGCGAGAGGGAGGCAGAAATATATGACATTTTGCAGTTCTCGTCACGTTCATTACAGTGATTCAGCTATTAGAAGTGATTCACATGCTCGTGACGACACTTAAGGAATCGGTAAATAAGCATCTACATTAATCATCACCAGTATCATCATATTCACCAACGATTCAGTAACCTGTACAAGTGAGGACTAAATAAAATATAGAGAGAAGGGACATCGTTTTGATTTGATTGGTTTTCCTTATTCTTGACACTTTTTTATTATCATATTTATTCTTGCTTACCATTTACCATTTTAGGCATACTCTTCTATTTTTTGTTTTATCCTTTATTTTCCAGATGTTTATATAGACTCTTTATGCTGTTGTATATTTACATTGTCCGTAGATGCTGCTGCTGTTCTAAAAGACAATGCAGAGGTTTTTATAGGTACTGGGTCCCAAGCAGATAAACTAGAGCTGGTGACTACAACGCTTCTTCGGGAGCCCCACACCTTTCCGTCCTTTCGGCTTATAATTCCCTAGTCGTTTAAGGATGCGGCGGCAGTCATCCATTAGGTTAAGGTGTTCTAACCAGTTTAGCCGATACTGGGCAATCCTTACCAAGTATACTACTTATATTCAGCTCCTGCAGAACACCGACATTCAGTTTGCGACATTTGCATCAATACTGTGCATAGTAAGCGAGGAAAATAATTTTTTTAAGTAACAAGCACTGAGTGGTAAAAGGGTGGGACGTACCGAGAGAAATTGGGAAGATGGATAGGTAGATTTAAAGCGCGCGCGCGCGTGTGTGTGTGTGTTGCAGATGATGAGCCGAATCGTACTGTATTGTGACAATGTGGCATTCAGTGTGTAAATTCAGTTATTTCATAGTTCGTTTCTGAGAAAATAATAGCAACAGCCACTGGCATCTGACGGCAGAGAAGCGACGTAGCGCCGCCACATGGCCGCTGTGCGGTAATTTCAACTTTAAAGAAAACTGTATTAATGCAGAAATTACTCATTTATTTAAAGTATTCTCTACACAACGTCACACACACGCACGGGGAGACAGAGAAATAAACATGACTTAATATAGTCATACAGCACAGTAGAGCTTTGAACACAGTTTGAAATATGTGACTACACTCATTGAAATGAATGCGGGCGTACGATTCATGATTTCATAAACACTAATTCTGTTGATGACAATGTGTGTAGTTCTAGAAAACTGTATGGAAACATGGACACTGAGATAAAGAGAGAAATAGAGCAATAAAGAGGGGTAAAGAATGACAGGGATAATATAACAGATAATATGACAAGAAGGATTAAAGAACAAGGGGGAACGAATAGCGACTTTGGAAACAAAACGCATGCAAGAAATAAATGCTAACTGGAAATTTCCGACCAAAGTCATCTCAATTAATAAAATTAAATCTTACATCGTATAATGTATCGTAGGATATTTAGTAATTTATTAAACCTAACAATGGATGTTATAGAATCTTACAATAACAAAACCGCGTAAGTATAGTATGTGTACTATAATTATAGAAATATGGAGAATAAATGACAGTTATAAAATTCGGATAAAAACAGTTGAGTTCCATGTAGTTAAAGAGCGGCGCTGGGGTTTGAAGAAGAGAAATTATGGGGCTAGTGAATTAAGAAGAATGGGCGTGGACGGAAGCATTTTTCCCAAAAAATAGGAGGCCAAAAATTCATTTGGTACTTGCATGTCCAAAGGATAATGGACAGTACATTTCCCAAGCAAAATATGACATGCAAAGCTCCACGGAAAAGAAATTTAGAACTACCTAGATTAAAGTGGCATGATAATAATATAAGACTAATGTAAGAGAGAAACTTGTGTTAAAGACTTGTCAGGGCGTGTCAGAGCGTGGAAGGTCAGAGCTGAATGGCGGCTAAGCATCAGACGACGTCGGCAGACGTTCTAATTTGATAGAGGGAAAGAGAAATAATTCTATCCTTTTTCTCGACTGGAAAGCCAGAAGGGAATCGTTTCGACTCTAGTAACATCAAGCAACAAAATATGTATAAATGGAAATTCGAAAGAGGGAAGGATAAGATAAGAAGTAAGACAAAAATGTCTCCTTTCTCCGCATTGAGGGTGCTATTGAAAAGGCGATGAAAACACTCATGAAAACGGTATTGGGACAAACGGTTAAACGTTTGTCAATGACATTGCAGTAGTAACAGATTCTGGAAAACAAATGAATACTATGCTATCTCTGAAATACTTGAGCAGTGAAAATTGAAATTGCACATAAGAAAACAAATTTAATTGTTGATTTTATTAAACAAAAAATTACAATGGTATGGACACACGAAAAGAATGACGCAGGAAAGATTACCAAGGAGAGTTAAGAATGGACCCACCAGGGAGAAGGAAAAGAGGAAGACCACCTATCACCTGGATAGAAGAAATTCAGACTGAATTGAAGGAACGAGAAATTGATGATCTTTGGATGGAGAAGAATCAGTGGAAGATGAAAATTCAATAATTTCTGCAATCTTTGGTTCCCGAAAATGTGTAAACATTATACAGCCGGAATAATAATAAACTTAAGAAAACTAAGGTGGAAAAATACTTAAGTTTCTTCGGAGTGTGATTACTGGAGGTAACAAAAGAAAAAAGCTAATTATACCACACGATTAATTACCGTTTAGTAAAAATTAAAAGATGGATATCTTATGCAAGCAGACTTTCATGACTAGAAAAAGTTAGGTGATTAGTTCATCAAAATATAGGTAATGAAAGCTTTTCGAAAATTATGGGTACGAAACACGATGTTTTTAAGTAAGGGAGAAATAGATAATGGGGAATGGAGGATACGGTATAATGATGATCACTTCAACGAACCGACTCCCCGACGATAGAAGTGTACGAAAAACTGAGTAGGCTGCAATGTCGTAAGAATGGACGACAAACGAACACCTAAAAGAGTCCTTATGGAGAGTACGGATGGCAAAAGACCAAAAGGCCGTCCAAGGAAAAGATGATAAGCAAGAGAAGCTGTGGAAGCAATAGAGATGTCGGGAGTGCGAGGATGGAATTCCTTTGCTAGTGACAGAGAGAGATGGAGGGTCAAGGGGTCAGGATAGAGGAGGCCAAGGGTCTACTTCGGGGTGTAGCGCTGTAGGAGGAGCAGAAGGAGGAGAAATAGATATTGAACACTCAGTAATATTAGAAATTAAAAAGACCAGTTTCGCGACAGCAAGCATGCATTGAGCGGTAGTCCATATCACCACATTTGGTTTACCTTGAAAGCTTCATTAATATACATTTCTAAAAATGTTGGAAGTAGGCAGCATCCTTGTCTCAAGCTTTGGTTTGGCACTATTTATTGAAATAGGTCGTTAACTACATTTGTTGTAGTTTCTTTTACAGTTGTTTATGTAGACTCTTTATTTATATTGTCCGTTGATGCTGCTGCTGCTGCTGTCTAGAATACGATACAGAGATTTTGTAATAGATTTTTTATACTATGTCACAAGATTTTATCAGCTTTACGAACAGTATGTTTTTCTATTCTCTGTTCCTCTCCTTTCATAAAGCTGTTCATGTAAACGGACGTATACCTACGTTCCTCACGACAAAAGACGACACTGGAGTAAAAATCGAGTAAGGATTGGGAATCTTAAGTTCTTATGATCGCGAAGATCCTACATATACATAGGGGAGATAATCGGTAATTTTAAGGAAGGAAATTTCACAGGAGACAAAAGTAGGGTGTAATAATTAGCATAATCAAATTTCACAAGGCGACATAGCTATTTTGGCTTAAACTGAAGTGATCTATAAGGAAGTGAATGTAAAGAAATCGGAAGTGATGATGGCGGCCGAAGACGGACAAAGGTAATACGATTCTTCGCATTTACAATCACAGTAAATACAATATAATTACAATTTACAGTATCCACATTCGGAAAATGCACCGGGATCCTAAGATCCTAAGACGTTTCTCTTAGATTAGTAGAAGGAGCAAAATATTAATAGTAAAAGCAGTGCCGGCTTTAGGCTTTTGCGTTTAGAGGGGCAAGATTTCCCTCGGCGCCCCTTGTGAGGGTAAAGTATCGGGATATGTTTAATATTTTTTTTAAAATACTTATTAATTATGTTTTGATAATAAAGCATAATATATTTGTAAAAAAATACAAAATTAGTACAACTAAGAAAAATAAAATAATATTTTTATAAAATTATAATAAAGAGTATAACATTTTAATTATATAAATAAATCATTTACAATTAACTTTTCGCGCTTTTTTGTCGGCAAAATCTTTTATTAAATCAGCAATATCTAACTCTTCAGCAATTTCATTCTCGATTGAGATAGTTCCTAAAGAAGTGAGTCTGTCTTGTAGCATCGTACTCCTTAAATATGTTTTTATAAGTTTGAGCTTGGAAAAGCTCCGTTCCCCACTGGCAACAGTTACAGGAATCGTCAATAAAATGCGCAGCGCAATCCATACGTTTGGATATAATCCTTGAAGCGAATGTTTTTTAATAAAATTTAGCACAAGAAGAGGCGTGATTTTTTCCTTGTCTAATTTATCATTCAAAAAAGCTCTTATACTAATCATTTCATCGCATAACAAAATGCCATTGATATCGGCGGAGTTCTCAACTGTTAACTTATTTTGTAAGTTTGTGCACGATTTTAAAAGCTCCGTTCTGTTGGGTAATTTGTCCAAACAAAAGAGGAAATTCCATGATTTCAAATATGAATTCAATTGTTTAAATCTTTCTTTGATGGATAAAATAGCCGTATCTAACAGTGGGTTAAAAAATTCAACTTCCAGTTTTTTTTCTGGGCTCTCAGTTGGTTCATCCTGAGTGTTTTCATCAAAATGATGTTTTACACGTCTTACCCTATTAATCGGTTTAAATGTCGGTTTAATTTGCAATTGATCTGCAAGTTCTCTTGCTCCAATCATTGCTTGTTTAAAACCATCTTTCCTGTAATTTTCTAAAAATTTAATGTAATTCTCAAACATTTTGATACATTGTGCAAGGTCCATTTTTTTTTTTGCCTGCAGTGATTTACTTACAACGTTGACTTGAAACAATACATCGTACCAAGCAATTAAAGATACCAAAAATCCAAAGTCTCTAATTGTTCTGCCAAGGTGATTGCTTCGTGCGCTACGGCAGGATTTTGTTTTTCGTTTTCATTTAATGTTATCAAAGCATCATGCACACTGCTTATTTGATAACGTATTGCTTTCAAGCTTTCTATCTTTGCCTCCCAACGTGTATCACTCAATGTTTTAAGAGCGAAAATTTCTGCATGACTAGTTAAGACACTCCATCGATAAGTCGAAGCAGAAAAAAAGAGTGAATAGTCGTTGTATGATCCCGAAAAAGTTTACGGAATTTAATGACGACTTTGCAGAATCACATAGAACAAGGTTGAGTGAATGACTTCCGCAGGGAACATAGGAAGCTAAAGGATTTAGCTCTAAAATCCGTTTCTGTACGCCTACATTTTTGCCTTTCATGTTTGCGCCGTTGCAATATCCTTGATCTCTGCAATCGCTAAGTTTGAGTCCAAATTTTATTAATGTATCGGTTATAATTTCAGAAAGGCCAAAACCCGTAGAATCGTCCACCGTAAAAAATCCTATAAAATGCTCCTTGATTTCGATGATATCGGTAGATATATCAACAAATCGAATTGTGAGAGAGAGTTGTTCCTTGTGGGAAATATCAGGAGTACAGTCAGCATTAATAGCAAAATAAATTGCTAGTGAAGCTCTCGCTAGAATGGTACTAGTTATTTTCGTTGCCGCCAAGTCGATCAGTTCATTTTGAATTATTTTTCCGCAATAGTGATCGGAAATATCGCCATTAAGTGCGAGCGTCACATGATTTGACATTACAGTGCCAAATTTAGCCAGCAATTGAACGAGTCCTAAAAACTTACCATTGTTTGGTTTGTATAATTTATCTGAGCTTCCTCTGAAAGCCATGTTATTGATTCCCAGGTACAAAGTAATGCTTATCAATCGCTCAAGTACGCTTTGCATTCGTATTTTAGTCTCTATCCACTTCTGATAAGCATTTTTATGAGCCGCACTATTTTCATGATATCGAAGAGTTTCAGATAGCTTCTTCCAATTATTAAATCCATTTTCTGCTAAATTTGAAGTTTTGTTTCTCTCAAAAAGTCGACAGCAAAAACAAAATACAGCATGTTTAGATGTTGAATAAATAAGCCAACATCGAGGAAAAACTTCACCATTTGGAAGTATTCGGTTGTAATAAAAACTAGAAAAATGACGACCCTTTTCATCGATAGGGTATTTATCCAAAATGACTTGATTGGGACCCATTTTAAGAATATAATCAACAACTTTATTGCTACGAAGAACTGGCCACAAGGCGCAATCCGAGAAGTTTAATGACTCGGATATTTCTTCTATACTTTTACAAGTACCTTCATCCGCCACATTTTGATTATTGGGCTTGTCATCATCAACGTTAAACTCATTTGCATCCGAAGTTGGTTTAGGCGATTCAGATCTAACTTCATTATAAATTGGAATTGGTTCTGATGCAGCGACAGTATTATCAATGATATTGACCGTAGGAACTAAAGGCGCTTTGGTATTAGAGTCATTAGAGAGATTTGTATCTGTCGGTAACTTAAAATAATTATCAAGGCTTTTATGTTTTTTCGAATTTCTTCCTCTTTTTCTGCCTTTCTTTTTCTATACTCATATCCGGAAGGTTTAGGTTTTTTCTTAGAATTCTCGCTCTCCATCGTTAAAATGAAATGTTATCAGCCTGCGTACAAAAAAAGGATAACAAATGTAGATAGAAAACAAATAATTTTGAATTTCATATAATTTAATATTTTATAATAATCTGAAAACTACATTTAGTACTGGACATGTGACACTGGATAGAACAGACTACAAATACAAAAAATTTGATGGACGAAGATACCTTTCATCCAATCGTCTTTGAAATATATTCTTTTTCCGTACCTAGTTGTACCTAGTACCTAGAAATGCCCTTTCACTAAACTGCAAAACCTTGCCAAAAAAACTTGGAATAATAATTAATAAAACTAATAAATATTCCAAACGCAGTTTCATGTGATGAAATCAGTTTATAAAGTACTAGCACTACCCGTCGCGGCTTGGCCCGCGAAATCATGAATAGCTAAATAGCGAAAGCATGAAAAACGTATACACAGGAGCATAGGGAGTAACGAAAAATTTTTCGTCTGAAAATCTATTATTCCCTATGCTCCTGTGTATAAGTTTTCATGGGAGCTATCCAGTGAGTCGACTGTACACACGCTATAAGAACCGGACACGAATTCCCAAAAATAAACAACATGACACTGATCAAACCAAAATGAAAAACCATTCACCCCTTTTTTACCCCATTAGGGGTGGAATTTTGAAAAAAAATAGAAATTGCTTTTTAGATATTAATATGAAGAACATTCACTCCAAGAATCAAATTGATATCTTAATTCGTTGCCGAGAAATGCGCAAAAATGTAAAATGTCATAAAAGAACAATTTACCCCGTTTTCACCCCTTTAAGGGTGGAATTTCTAAAAAAACAGAAATTTTTTTTCGGTATTTGTGTAAAGAGTATTTTAGAACAAAAATCAAGTCGATACACCATTTATTTTCCGAGAAAATTGTAAAAAACGTAAATGTCAATTTTACCCCGTTTCAACCCTTCAAAATTGAAATTTCGTAAAATCCTTTCTTAGACACCTCTACACAGTAATAGGAACATATCCTATAAATTTCATGTCTCTAACTTTAATAGTCTCGGCTGGCCGTTGATGAGTGAATGAATCAGTCAGTCAGTCAGTCAGTCAGTCAGTCAGTCAGTCAGGACATTCTCCTTTATATATTAAGATTTGAAAAATTGAAAAAATCATTTCTTATTTACGTTTCATAAATTATAAATTTATATAACTTATGGTAATTTTCAGGTAAATTAGAATAACTTTACCCCATCAGAAATAAATACAACATAAATGTATAATATTTTTTATCTTGATTTTCTCTCAATTACTAAATGCATGAAAGGTATCACGTCCAAACATCAAATCGTTCACTTAGCTTCTATATCACTCTTAATCCTTACCTGTAAAATGTTTGAAGTTTAAATGAATCAAGAGGTAAGCAAATCCGACGACTATTCAACGATACCACGTGATCTATATAAATATCAATCTGCAGGTATCGCTCACAAAAATTTTATGCAAAACTCTTAGGTTAGCCCAGAACATTCGCGTCGTCCGCAGCGCACGAGTGATAGGTGCAGTCTGCCAACTGCCAAATATACAATATACTTTGTATATTTGAGATAATGTTTTATAAATCATTTTTGCTGCAGATTTTTTGTAAAGTTTTATAAAAAAATAAATAACATAATCCTCAATTTACCCGAAAGCAATTAAAGAAAAGAATGAGGAAATAAATTATTACAATTAAATTATTTCAACAAAGTTTTTTTTTTTAATTTGAGAAATTAGTTTTACAGTTAAGATTGAATAAAAACAAAAATCGATCCAAATGGAAGAACATAAAACTTTCTTAGTATTAAATTCTACTGATAAAAATAAAAATAATTTTTACTTAGGCGCACTCAATAGCTAATACCCGAATTTCGCAGATATTTTTCTATAGCATTACTGCAACTTCTACCTACATTCTTATTTTTCTGAAGAATTTTATTACCTTAAAATTCCAAAACCAGTTGGCGCCCTAAAGCGTCCAGCGCCCTGGGGCGCCGCCCCAGCTTGCCCACCCCAAAAGCCGGCACTGTGTAAAAGGGATAGACAAGATATTGTGCTACACACATGGGACGTTCTGGCTCCATGTTTGAGGCCTATCCTGAAAGAAAGCCCTAGACCCGGCTACCTATACTGCCGGCACAGCTCGCAAGTTTACTAGACCTAATTTATTTGCAAAAATGAAAATCGTCAACATCGTTTGCATTACATTGCTTAGGCGTGGCCTGTTCCGTCTTTAAACGACTGCCGTTATCGTTTCTGTGGCAGCCCTGAAGTTAGCCTCGCCTGTGGTTTATGGTTATAAACAATTATTAACAAATCCTTGTCTATTTTTGTTTATCAGCTCTTGCTGATAGAGCAGATGACAGAGACAGGTGCGAATACAAGATATTTTCACAACCAAATCATAGCTTTGTAACAGCACAAACGAGAAGTGATAAAAATGTGTATTGTAACGAAAGCAGCTTTCGTTCATGGATATCCAGTTTGACAGTGATACGAGTTGATGTGAACTAACAAACAGAAGTAGGAGATAGTGAGTCATAGTTCACTGAAAGTAACTGAAATGTGAGCCTATTTGCTACGTACTTTGCACTCGTAATAATAAAGTTTTATTAGCAACTGCGATGTAAACGGTGCGTAATTTACGTACCGAGATAACGAATCGATTACAGTTAAAAACTAAAACAAACATTTCATCCACATTGACGTCCAATTAGGCCTGTACACCCACAGCGCGCGGAGTAATTTACTAAACACAGTACACCTATAATGGGCACGGACGTAACGCAAAAATGAATTTTCTCTCTCGTTTAGTCTCCGTGAATTATATTCTTGGGTAATTTTCAAAACACCAGGCCGCATCTACACGGATAAAACTAGATTAATTTGTTTCAAATTTATTTCGCTGCATTCCCACTTTACTTGCAACAAGCATTACTGTCTACTTATTTCCAAAGAATACAGTTAATGAACAGTATAGCCTATAGTCTTGTTAGCTTACTGTACTGGAATTTAGCCAAAATAACGGCAATATAATTTTTACACACGTATTATTTTATTATAGTACTTAAAACCTTTAAGTAATTATGGTCACACAGAGGAAGAATTTATGCAACTTCTGAAGCACTATTCGTGAAACAAATAGCAAGGTATTGTAAAATATGCGTTATATAATAGGATAAACATTTATATTCAGTGAAACATTTTGCGATATAGAGAAACATTATGTAATAGAATGAAATAATGTCGAAAATCTAAAAGGACACAAATTATTTGGTATTTAATAGTAATGTAACTCATAATTTAAAAAAATGGTTATATTTTACTCTGAAAATGCATAAAAATTAAAATTTGACTACATAAATCATAATAATTTATTCGTTTAATATTTATGACAATTTTGAATTAAATTCTTGCATAATTCAAGATTAGAATCAATTGTTCATTTTCTTAATTACGAGGTGATACTTAGCTTACGTTTCATGTAATAAAAAAATAGATAAGTTGATTAGGTTTGATATGCATTTGACACATATCGATGACTTTTTCATATTCTTATCTTCACAACTGTGACTTTTATTGACTATATATAAGCCCATAATTTTAAATTACAACAAAATAGGTATGATAATAATTTGTAGGGAAAGTGAATCATTGAAGGCGCTAGTCATGTGGCGATGGGGGAAACACGACGAGAAAGATCATTATAGAAATAGAAAATAAGTAAAACAGGTCGAGAGAAAATAAGACAAGAAGAGATGATAAGATAGAAAAGCCATAAGTCAATGGCAGTGGGGAAGAATTATAGTCGATAGTTGGAGAAACAGGTACAGTAAGAAAATCGAAGAAAAAAGAAATTCAAGTATTTGGGCCTAGTTGGTGGAGAAGGACAGCAGCTATGTCACTCATCTAGCGTACGGAGAAAGAGCGAGGGTGTGCGAATAAGCCAATATATAAAATGGAAAGAAATGATTACACCAGTTTTGTACATTTAGTAACTGTACGGAACTAAAGAAAACTGTAAGTGTAAAAGAAAACTGTAGTGAGGGGATCTTATCATATTACTCCGGTAATTCGAAAAACTGACATAATTCAATGGTATGTACCATTGACATAAATATATGTTACCATTTCTTCTTGATCCTCCTTTCCTTTTTTTATTTTGCATTAT
Organism: Magicicada septendecula; assembly: GCA_034769895.1. Classification (NCBI taxonomy): domain Eukaryota; kingdom Metazoa; phylum Arthropoda; class Insecta; order Hemiptera; family Cicadidae; genus Magicicada; species Magicicada septendecula. The sequence continues at coordinate 1,253,228,277 of CM068367.1, forward strand.
TACTTCTTTTAAATGGCATTTGGTGATATTCACAGCGAGTAAAACACATTAAGATTTAAGTAAGACGTAGAATTCAATGAACATTTGTTTCATAAGGACATTTACCCATTAAACTACCGATACAGCTAATTCCAATACTCTAGATACACCAACACTTCAAAAGAGTGAGGTTTTTCTTTCGCAGCTTCTATGATTGTCATACGAAACACCAAATTGAAAACGACAGTATACGGGAAGCATATTTTCAGTATGGAATTTTAGTGACTTCAAACATGCAGTATCTTTCACTTTAAGAAATTTATAGGAACTTACGCAGAATAATTTACAGGCTTGTTAATACGGTTGTTTTTGGTAAAGCAACACAACATTTATTAGTCCTTCAGCATGCTTTACGCAGCTTTCCAGGTTATCGTTAAAGTGTCCTATTAGAATTATTATTTCATACGTTATCGTTAATTAACGTATACTTTTGATTAAAAGTTGTTAGAACTCAATGTCTTTGATAAAAAGAAAACAGCAGTGCTTCTAGTAAAATTAAAATTTATGCTGATCAAGTGGTTGAGTTTTATTTGCTGCTTTGTAGTGAAGTACCAAAGTCAGCAACCCTGATACGATAAGATAAGAGAAGAAGGATGGTACAACTGGATGGGATATTACTTTCCGATTCGGATAGATTTCCGTGTAGGCACGCCAAACAAATTAACACAGCGGCCTACAGTTACATAGCAATCATGTAGCAGCTACGTTTAACGATAGGTTTCTAGTAATAACTGGCTCAGCACTTTATACTTTTCGGAAAAGATACCGGATTAAATCTACCACAATCTCTGTTTTATTAGAAGGACGAATAATTACATTTTAAATGAAGTTACACCCACACACGCGCGCAGACTCACAGACTGTCGGAAAATGGAAAACGATCAGAGACTGGTAAACATCGATTACGAGATAACCGGACTATGCACTCAAATCGAGAAATGCCGTATACCATTTATACTATGCTGTATGAAAGCGGTTGTGATTATTTAGACGCCAAACCAGACCTATGAAGCCCTGATTAAGCGAGCACTGAATTAACGTTCTAAACGGGGTTGCTTTTTGTTTTTTAGGTTAGCTGGTTCGTACCATAATTTTAAACGTGATAATTTCACCGTGATGTGTTAAACGGTTGGGTGAGTTTGCCTTACCTACTCCTCATACATGTGTGTGTTATTTTATTATCACACAAAACCTTATTGCAGTTCTCAAGTTTCTTCCCCGTATGTACTGCACTGTGCGTTTAATAAAATTTATTGTTTCTCGATGTGTGTGTGTGTGTGTGTGTGTGTGTGTGTGTGTGTATTGCTTATTCACAGGACGGCAGAATCCTGTATGATTAAATGTTAGCCTACTTGCAGTAATTAGTGTTGAAGTGTTATTTTATGGAAGTCTTAGAAGATGTCTGTCAGTTGGGGGGGGGGGGGGGAGGATAGAGATTTACTATATTAACTTTATTCTAAAAACCCGAAAGGAGAACCAAATATAGTTAACATTATTGTATAAACACTGTATTTTGTGTTAAAAACGACTACTTACAGAGATTGCTAAGAACGTGATGATAGTACACTCGTGGCATAAAACTCCACGAAAAAATACATGACGTGGGATTATAGATGCATAGAAATATTGGAAATTTTAATACAATATGTCTACATATCAGAAGATATCAAGGTGGCGAAAGGATAAAAAATTGCAAATAGTATCCAGTATGCCACGCCTGGGCGGGCCGGTGAAAGATCACAAAAGGAAACATTAGATACTCGATCAGAAAAGAACAAGTCTGGAAAGAAAGATAATGGAGAATGGATTACTAAACAGTATTCTACGCGACAGAGAGGAATATGTATTACAAAATAAAATCTCTCCAAATTTTAAGACCGAGACTGGCGCGCTCACTAGCCGTGTTATTGCTAACACCATACACCGCCGACAAAGAAAAACAAATCTGCATTTAACTATGACCAGAGACAAGCTGAGCTGCATCACGTTGAAGAGGAATGCTGTTGTACAGAGATCTTTAAAAGAATTACGCTTATCTCAGCCAGATCGTTGTATTGCCCCAAAAGTGAGTATACTTACGATAGGATCGATTGGATCGATTGACTTAAATACGAATCGAACTCACAGAGCACAGCGTGACGAATAAACACCATGCAAAGTGAACACTAATTTTCGTGTTGGCGATTTTATCTTGCGAATTATAAGGGTAAGAGAAGTTTTTAATTTTTATTTTTATTTACGTTTGTAGTTTATTTTGTTTTAATAACTTTTTATAATTTTTTTTTTATTTATGCTTTGCTTCTTCATTTGCATTGTATTTTTAGTTTCGCAATAGTTAGGTTATTTCCAATACACCTGCAAATAATCGCATACTTATGGTGATCACAACGTGTATATTAAAACTAAACGATGGCTACGTTTGGTAAAGTACTGTACAATACGATAACATTCCATCAAAAATAAAGCTTAATGATCGAACATGTTTACAGTGGTCCACACATTTACACGTATACATAAAAATACGTAAAACAACAATATCTCGATAGAGGAAACCTGAATAAACCCTAATATACTTCGTAGGCTTACACGAAAGGAGTCAATGTCGTTGAAAGTCATTCCCGGGCTGTTTGGCCGTGGGACATTGTTTTCAACTAAAACAGACGTTTCGACACTAACATCGACTGCCATCTTCAGGGTAAAATTCGAGCTTTGCTAACTTAGGGTGGTAGACGTTAGTGAACACTGTACTGTGGTTAAAGCTCCAAATGGTACTGACCACGAAACTTAACCACTAACGTCTACCATCCTACGTTAGCAAAGAGCGAATTTTACACTGATGACGGCAGTCGATGGTACCGTCGAAACGTCTGCTTCAGTTTAAAATAATGGACCACGGACAAACAGCCCGGGAATGAATTTTGAATAAACCCTGTTACCATATATAAATTGTAAGGCGAGACAAATAATATGCTTAAATAATAAAAAGGAATATGACTTGTAAATAATTCATGCTATGTTTCTAAGAAAGCAAGTTATCGCTGCTGCTGTGACCACTGCTCAAGACCGATGACGATTACAGCGATACAGAAGCGGCAAACAGTCGCCATATGGACACTGCGCGGTAAATACGTATTAAAATAAAATTGGTTTTATTGCAGAAATTACTCACTTATTTAAAGTATTCTGTGCATACGCCCGACCGCGCGCGAGGACACTCACACACAGGGAATTGTACACATTACTAAATATAGCGATACTGTATATTTGAAACCGAATTTACACAACTCATTACTCACAGTTTTACTAACTACACCCCCTTGGAATGAACGGAACGGACCACTCATCTATACATACTTTCATTGATTCTAATTCTGTCGATGATGAAACAGTTATTTGTGGGAAATTATAGGAGCACATATAAATAGTGAGGAAAAGTTTCAAGCAGACTGAGGTGATAATTGCCTTTCAAGCGTTTTCTTAGCTATTCCATTCCGCAATATTACAAGGTTGTAATAGTAACAAAATGTAGAAGTTGAAAGAGGAAAAAGATAGACAGAAGAAGGAAGAAGAAAACAATCTTCTTCCATGTTAACGTAAGAGAATAAACTACACAAATTAACTTAAACATCGTTCAAATTATAAAAAGAGGGGCTGGACTACTCAGAAGAAAAAGTAAGAGACTACCAGGAACTATATAAAAATGACATTTCATTAAGCTCATTATTTTCTAGTTTACAAAAATTACGGCATTATCATAAAAACACTAACTTTACAAAACATACTATGTTGCTTTTTGCTACATGGAAAAAATTTTTACTTCTCTCACAATTTCACATGAAGGCGACAATGTTTAAATAAAGGATGAAAACATATTGTTAAATCAGTTTTTACGTTCATGGTACACCATTAAGCCAACGTGCCTCTTTCAGCACATTTTACTTGTTAATTTGGTATAAACGGTATTCGGAAACGTATGATGTACAGTTTTAATTTTATAGCCCGCAAGTCGTGACAAACTCCAACAACTGTCTGAATTTACAAAACGATAACGATGGTGTAACATCCAATGAACTGGACTTATAGGCATATTCACTGATATTTTCCAGTTTCTCCAGAGTTATGCAATGTTTAGGATCTAATTTATGGACTAAATTAGGATCCACTAATTTAAACGTCTGTAATCAATTTGTAGCCAAAATAAATGTTTTGGTGACCAGCCAAAATAAAAAAAAAGTTGCTTTGACGATTGCCGACCCAAAGAACTAAGTACACTAAATAATAAATGCAAACAACAAATGCACAAAAATATAAATGTACAAAAATATAAATGTACAAAACAAATGTTGTGGGTAGACGCAATGAATTTTTTCCGCTGGATACGTACAACGCCTTCAAATGGCGCGTTACGCAACAAGTCAGACACCCCACATGTAACAAGAAAACGGCACACGCACATTGTAATAAAAGCATACATAATACATACACATGCACAAGCATACATTTCAAGCATGATAAATCCTTCCTTGGTGGCCAACGACAGCTGTGTTAAACAAGCTGTTAATACAGTACATGGTTCAAATCACAGGCGGGTAATTTCTACACAAAGGCATACAACACCTGGTGCCTCGCTATGAAAAGTGTTTCAAAATGTCGGAAATTATAGAAAAGTAGTTTAAGGTGTAGCTAATACTTCAAATAGCAATAAAAATGTTTTGTAAATATATTCTTAGTTTCCTTTAATACTCTATCGGAACTTACTTTCTGGATCGCCCTCGTACAAGGGTGTACATTGACACAAACATCATTAGGCCTAAGTGACGACATTAATTTAACTTTTACATGTTGATTACAGACGATAGTTGTATGTAAATGATTATAAAAACAAGAAGACGGAAAACGAAGTTAAAGACTACTTTAATACCAGTGTGTAAAGTTACTTACTTCACGTAAAAATTATGAAACTTTTGTATCAAAAATATAATTTTACGAAATTAGTTATATAAAAAATTTAGAGAACACGTTTTTAAAACATCAAGTTATTTATTTTAAGTAGTCACCTTTGTTTCAAGAGTTTTCTTTAATATCAAGAAGACATGCCTTTCGGTTTGCAATTATTTTTTACGATTTCCTGCTGCTTTTATTTTTTTAAATAAAAGTTGAATTTCTTAAACATTTATTTGTCTTTAACTGAGTTTAGTTACAAGATATTTTACAGAATTAAAAGTTTTACAAAGTTGTATATATTTCTTGGAAATTATACCATTTACATCAAACCTAAATAACTAAATTTTTTAAAATTCCAATGTCTTTTTATGACAGCTTTCTCGGAATGCTGAGATACAGTTGCATCTTGGTCACCTGAGTTACAGTTGTGAAACCCTTTTGTGTTTTCAGGCCGAAAACATACAACAGCGCTCAGTGGCATAACTAAGAGCTGCTCCTAAGGCTAGGGGGATGAGACTAATTCCTGGGGGATGAGATTAACTTCTGGAGGGAATGGGAATATTCTGGAGGGGGGGGGATGAGTCTAGCTTGAAAGTTGGGTTCCTCATTTTCCTTAGTATAAATAAGATATCCAAGATTCTTCTCATATAATTATTTATAAAATTTGTTGTAAGTCCTATTTTAAAACATACAATTGGCTTAGCAGTAGGCCTACGTTAAGTGGTTAAGTGATTATGGAATTTCACTAAAGTTTTATTAGCTCTGGAGGGGGATTTATCCCTAGGATCCCCACGTAGTTACGTTATTGACAGCCGCCCATTATTTTCCACGATTTCCGTTCCAAGAATTTTAGTATAGCTTAATGTTTCCTTTGGTCCATAAAACCAATAGTGTAAAATATTTCGCTAGCCACAACTCAAAAACAAAGTGGGTTTCCGGAACTACTTTGTACCTTTTACCTTAATTTTTATCAGTCGCATATACCCTGAAATTTTAATTTCTCTTGAGATACTTTGCATAATACAATATACTAGGAAAAAATGTTAATAAGTTGCAATAGATTATTGACACCCTTATCACTGGGGATAAATAAATCAGCGGTCTTGTCTGGCATGTCTGAGCTAAATAAGTAAAAAGGGAAATTTACACTATACGTGCACACTTTACAATAAAAGTTAACTACAGTATGTAGCAATAATAACAACAACAGCAACATCAAAAATAATAATAATAATAATAGCCACAGAAAAGTTTGAGTTTTTAGAGTTTTATCACTGATGAGAAATATTGTTTATTATGATGAGTGCACTGAAAGAAACCAGAAAAACAATCTTGAGCACAATTGTTTTCTGCATGGTGAGAATCAGAGTTTCATTCTGAAGCTTTGCATTAATATAAACACTCACAGTAACAAAGAGTACGAAGTTAGTTAAATGAAAAGTGGGTGAGTGTTGATGAGCAAGTGGTAAAGATTAAACGCCAAAGAATGAAGAGAGGACAACGGGGGATAAATGGAAGCTGCAATCAATTGTGGGTGCATGTCAGTTACTAGGTGCAGTCAGACGGACATAGGGGAGGGTAAGGGTTGATATGACGAGGGAGGGAGACGAACTCTTATTTCACTTATTTCAGCTTCAACGGTAACTGACGTTGGCTGTCAAACGTTGGTGCCGGCAAAGCTTACAAAAACACGAAACTTTTTGTGGTCTGTATCAACACGGTACTCGTACTTTTACAGAGTTATAACGTTTTCCGAATGTTTATTTTTACTATGGAACTATCGGATCAGATACACTTGCAAAACGTTTGGTAAATAGTAAACAGAGTAATGCGACCGATCAATATGAAACGATATTATTGTTAAATTACAATATACAATACACAATTGTGTTTTACAAAACCAATAAACACACACACAACATCTTTCAGGTTAATAAAATGTTTAACTATATTCATCTTACTTGGAAAAAGAAGAGAAAGGATACATTTTACATTAGAATTTCTGACAAAATTACCAACTGGGGAAATCATCGTCGTCATCGTCTTGCCTCCAGTATCAGGCTCGTGGTCTGTTCGCTTCCTACCGTGGTACAACTCACACACAGTCCTGATAGTGGCAAAACCAGTCTCATTTGATCACGCACAATGACGTCATACACGTGTGTAAGGAACAATGTTGTGTTTGTTTGTGTGCACGTATAGATGTCTCTTTATTGCTAACCGAGGCCCGGCTACCTCAGTCGCACCGTCGTATTGCCCAATATTAGGTAGACTGAGTTGGAGTGACTCGATCTTTAGATGAACCCACAGCGTAGCATGGCGAATGGAGTCGTTAAGAAATGGGGATATACAACAGAAACGGAATATTATGAGTACAGTCGATTGGATTGCCTAGTATCGGCTAAAGTGGTTAGAATACCTTAAACGAATGGATGATTGCCGCATGCCTAAACAACTGTTGAATTATAAGCCGAAAAAATGGAGAGTTGTGGACGCCCGAAAAACGTTGTAATGATCAGCTCTGGTCTATCTGCGTGGGTTCGGAAAACCATTTTTGGTTAAATCCTTGTTGGAGATGATGAAGAACTATTAATATTGGATAGGTAGATAGATAGATAGGGGGTGAGAGAAAGAAGGAGGAAGTAAGTAAAAGGGGACAGAAAAAGTTCTTGCGACCAGAGATATTTCTTGACAAACGTCTCAAGGAGGAAGCCAACGAAAGATAGTGAGAAGAAAGAATATAAATTTCGTAATTATAAAAATGTTTAAAGGAAAGAAAGAAAATGACATTAATAGATGCATTAGTAGACATATGAAATAAAATTAGACAAATATAGACAGGCTGAAGGACTGAGGGGTCGAGAGAGAAATACAGAAAGCAGAGACAGAAACAGAGGAAAGAAGAAAGGATGAAGTTGAATTAAAGGGACATAAATTATGAGAATATTTGGTTAAAAAAAGGAGTGTCAGGAATATGATTACAAAGGGAAAGAAATATATTTGTGACAGGAACAAACGAAAGGAGGTAATATTAATTATCAATGGAAAAATGCAGAACGACTCTGTACTGAACATGTTTTATAGAGGCGCTGGTAGAAACAGATGAAGGGATAAATTAAGAGAAAAAGAAGCGGTGTGAGAAAAGTGCTATGAAATGAACGAGAAAATCTAATATTTTTGATTAATTAAAAAAGTCAAATTTGAACAATTCAGGGAGGGAGCGAGAGGGAATGAGACGGACAAAGGTCAGCAGAACGAATCATTCCTTCGGTGACGCTACAAGCATTACAGAGATACAAAAGATCCTAAATACAGTAAAACGTAAAATATTACATAAAATTTAATTAAAGGCACCTGTCTAAACAAACTGAAATAATAATCGACGGAGGTAACGCTGCGTGAGGAAAGATAAAATAACACAAAAGGAAACAAAACAGTGAGCAACAGAGAGCTAATATATAAGCCGGACAGTGATTAGCTTGGTGGGTGTGAGGCGTCGATGCGAGAGGAATTAAGTAGGGGTTAAATAAATAACAGCGTGCAACGCGCGTTTCTCTGTGAAATACGACAAACATTACGCACGATTAAACATACGTGTTTATTGTCTGTGCCTGTATGCGTATACAGACACGTACAAAGCACTAATTATTATTCATTAACTTTTCTTGCAAAAATATATTTCATACGCGTATATTCAACTCTAACCAAAAATATATTTTATTTCCGTAAAGGAGCAATACGTACGTAGATGGTTAACTGTACGTGGATCAAAAACTGTTATTTAAAGAATTATTTGTTATTTATCTATAAATTTTGATTTACGTCAAGAAAATTATAATTTCTTTTTAATTTGTAATAGAATGTTTTAAACAATGAACTTAGTTTAAAAGTTATAAACACACACGTATGTATGTACGCCCGCGCGCGTGCGTGTTCTGAACTATTAATGGGCGGCTGGTGCATAGTGAACGCTCTACTACATGGTTCCTAAAGTGGGGTCCGCGACAGTGTTTCATGGTGTCCACGGACACTTTTAATAAAAAATAGAATATACCGTAATTTTCTCCGAATTTTTATGTTCTACAATCTAAATTTTAGAATCTTAAAACAATTAGTAGAAGATTCCACTATATTTTACTTTTGGTTCAAAATAATTGTAACTTTAAAAGTAATTTCAAACTAAAGGGTTTAATAATGTCTTTAAATCATATCGCGTCGCAGATCTGTTTGTCAGCCGAACTAACTAGAGCGCCGCATCAACGCAGAACCGATCGCGCTGTTTAGTCCATGTATAAGCACTGTATCTCGCGTATAAGCACTGTATCTAAGCAAAACGTTCTTCCTTTATAATATGTAAAGGTACTGGGAGTGGCCACAAGCAATTGTTGATTCACTGTGAAGTACGATGGCTTTCACGTGGAACGGTATTGGAATAGATTATTTGAACTGAGGGATGAAGTAAACCTGTTTTTATTTGATTCCAATTTCGAGCTTAAAAACAGGTTCCTTGAGTTTAATTGGATTTTGAAGCTATCATATTTTGTTGATATCTTCAGTCAACTGAATGGACTCACTTTAAGCCTGCAGGGATTTGAGATAAAACCGAGGGGATGATAAAAAAAATTGAAGCTGTGGATTCAGAGATTAGACTCTAAAATCTTCGAACAATTCTCTTCCATGGCAGATTTTGTCCAGATGTCAGGAGAAAAAGTTCCAAAGGAGAGCCTCAACGATATTAAGTTTCATTTTGAGCAACTGCACTTGCAGCTAAGGGAATATTTTCCCGTGACATGTGGATAAGGAATCCGTTTGCTGATATGCTGTCAACTAACCCCTCTCTTACATTAGAAGAAGAAGATTCATTGGCAGAACTGTCAACTGACAGTTCATTAAAATTACAGTTTTCGCAATTGCAACTAGCTGACTTCTGGTTATATGTAATGACTGACTATCCTGAACTCGCCAAAAAGCAATGAAGTGTTTAACTGTGTTTCCCTCTACTTATTTGTGTTAAACCGCATTCTCCTAGCTCACGTACTTGAAGTTAAAGTTAAGAAATAAACCTAATATTGGGAGTGACTTAATATTGGAATTACATGACCCAATATAGCAGAGCTAATTGTTCAAACGCAGCTTTATTATTCACAACAAAAACTATGTTTGATATCATCAATATTATAATTTTGCAAGTTAAGAAAATTTTAATATATTTTACTTAAAATATAAGAGTTTGTATCATATTTACTGATTGTTTTGTTTCAGAACTCAAACGGGGTCCGTGAAATTTTTATCTTTTAGGGGGTCCGCGGATTGAAAAGTTTGGGAACCGCTGCTCTACTGCCTTCATTGTAACCTTAACGGCTCACATAATGAAGCCTGTTCTGCCCAGCTCTCAAGGTACTTTGGTGGTGCAAGAACAATTGACAGATAAACCTTCCAGAACATTTTATGATTGGTAACTCTACAGCTGACAAGTTGTTATTTGCTGATAACCAGCCCATCTTATCAAACTCGAAAAGCAGCTTGCAGATGATTCATTGGCAGAACTGTCAACTGACAGTTCATTAAAATTACAGTTTTATACAGTTTTAATGAGTACACTCATTGAGTCGAATTGCAACGATTTCGGATTACAGATCGCCACAGTGAAGACCAAACTTATGGCTTTACTTAGAGTTGATCCTATACAAGCAAAATTATTGCAGATGGTTCTGTCCTGGAACAGGTAGGAAATTTTGAATATCTTGGTTATAATCTTGGTTGAACATCTTCGCTATATCTCTTGTTTGTGTCTTACATTAAAAAAACAATGACGCGGTGAAGAAGCTACATGAGTTCAAAGTATGTATGGAAACGTCAGAAGAACTCTAAACTGAACAAGTAAAGAACCACTCCTACATTTCTGCAAGGTGATGCTCTTCCCACACTTTTCTATGGGGCTGAGAATTGGACTTTATGAAATTCCTGGAAAGTCGTATTCAAGAAATGAGATTTCTCAGACACGTGACAGGGTACGTAGATCGCAAAAGAAGTTTCGCAGTGCACATCAAGATCGCAGAAGACATGTCGATGCACTGTAGGAGCTGAATATTGTGAGTATACTCGATAGGATTGACCAGTATCAGCTAAAATGGTTGCAAAATTTTAACCGTACGGATGACTTCAGCTTTCTCAAACAACTGTTGAATTATAAGCCGAAAGGACGGTGTGGTGTGGGACGTCCGAAGAAGCGTTGAAGTGACCAGTTCTAGTCCGTCTGCTTGGGAGAGGAACAAACCATTTTTAGTTTAATCCTTGCCAAAGATGATGATGATGACGATTATTATTATTATTAGTATTGTGGCAAAATTTTAATTTTGTTGTTGATGGTGATGATTTCTGAGGATAGGAAAATACAATTGATTAAAAAATAAAATTCATCCGGTCACACCTTACAATATGTTAAGTTGAATGAAGAGTATTTAATACTGGACTTTACTATTTTCACCTATCAGTTACTAGCAAAACATTAAATTTCTCTAAGTTTCATGGGTAAGCTAATATTAACAAATTGAAACCTGATATGACAAACAGTAACATAAGTAATCCACTTTTACTAGATCTAGACAAGCTTATGACAATTCAACATAGCTCATACGTTTTATAAATAAATTTTCTGCCGCCTCACCACCTATCTTTCGTTACTATGTCACTTCATTTTCTTGGTATTTACTTAGGCAAATCCTTTAATCCATTGAGGGACAAACGACTGCATTATATGCTTTCCTTCCAATTCACATGTTTGTGATACATAGCTTTCGCTTTTCCAAAGGGCGTGTTATCCCTTTACGTCCTTTTTAACTGTACTCGCGTATGTTATGTCGGATATACTTGGCTTTTGGTTCCTTTGTTAATTTCATTTAAGGAAACGCAGTAAATTCCGAGGGTGCAACAAAGTCAACCATATTTCCCTGTTAAGAGACTTTGTTCGTTCCTTCTCTACAATAAATAATTGTTCATCGATTACTCGGTCTGGCTAATGTACGTTAAGAATTTGATTTAATTTACGCTTCTTAGACAATTATATTATTGGCATACGTTTTACGTTAATAATAAAATTAAAGTGATCACTCATTAGTACTAATTTTTAATTTTGTTTTCAAATATTCTCAGCTTCTTCCGTATTTTGAGCAGGACAAGATGTTGATGTGCATCTGAATTGTGCACGTTTATTTACGCCAAAATTCCCATGATACTGACTAATACTTTCTTTTAGAAGTTTAACGAAAATTTTAATCTCATCCCCAGTAACAAAGTGGTTGAGAAAGTTATCTCAATCTTGTTTATTTCGGCTAAGAACTTTTAAATTACAAAAAGCCACTGCCATTCGATTTCTCTTACGTTTTGAAAGTAGTACCAAGAGCCCACACCGTACAAGTGTTTTGTTCCCATGGTGCTATATGATAATTTCTGTGAATGAATCATGACCAGTTTTAACGATAAAAGTATCTACCCTTACACATTAAGTTGTCGATTGTTTCCTTCAATTCATCCAGTCCAAGACAGGACGTTCGTGCAGAACGATCTTCACCGTAAACGTTCGATCTCCTTCACTGATCATGGTGGACCATTGTCACACGTTAAATTTACCTTATTCAGTTAATTGTTCACAAAATACTATTAATATCTGCGTTCTTATAAAGCGAGGTTAAAAGGATTTGTGTACTTTAATACATATTGGCATTTTTCAAAGATTGATATGAATTTCCTAGGAGAACATATTTTTAGTTTGTTTTCACTGTTACAACTGATTTTTTACTGCCATCTTCAGAAATATGCAATGAAATATATACATCACGGTCCTGTAGTTAACCTATTTTAAACTGCCAGTACGGCTCGGCTGCTGCTAAAAGTTTTTTGAGACATTCAGTATTTCCAGCTACACTGGTGAGTTAATCTTAATACGATCTGGTTAATGTATTTATTGTCTACGTGTAGAATCAGGAAGAGCGTAAAAAACATATGCCACGGAAATGTAAGTCCCGAGTGCACGAAATATTTCAAGGGGGATTCCATCTTCTGTTTCGTGAGTGACACAAAATTTTTAATCGTACTTTCGTATGCCTAAAAATAAATTAAACGAAGTGATTCGCCGATTTCCGATTCCGGCAAAGTACAATACTTTCAAGATGGTGTCAGTTCTACGAAGTGAATGGCATTATAAGTAAGTCGTTTGGTATCAAACATATCCCGCAAAAGATCATCAAAATTAAGTCAAACCTCATGAGTTTAGAAAAACAGACATTTTTTACAACACTTCTACGAAAGGCAAATATTCATAGTCGCCAGGTGAACTAAAGGTAGGTTTTTATCGTCTGAATGGTCTTGCTCATTTCGGTGGTCAAGTGACCTTTCCAGAAGGATTAGGAAAGCTTTCATGAATATTTGGTATTTTCATATGCCGCAGATAGCCTCGTCTCATACAATCCCCAGCCTATTCTTCTTGCTTGTTCTTACATCCTTGACATCTGGCTCTCCTCACTAATCCTGTAGAGTACTCCCTGGTTCCTTACATTATATTTCCACCCCACCCATCGTCTAAACCATTCATCGCCAACTCCACGTCTGTACTGTCCATACACTTCTAATCCTATATAAAGCATTGTGCCAGCCTATTATTTAACTCCTTACTCATCAGTCCGGAGAACATCCTCTATCTCCAATGTTACTTTAGTTTCAGTTCCGTCATAAAAAATTTATCTTCATCGAACTTGCTTTCTAGATACTTAAACTGCCTCATACTTCCAATATAATATTTATCCTGTCTCCGTCCCCACATATTGTAATATTCTTGATCTGCTTTTTATTTAATCTCATCCCATATTTTCTATATGTTCAGTCAAGATCTTTGAGGTCTTTACTACCCGCTAAAACAATGTTATCAATAAAACTAATACACTACACTTCCTTCCGAGTATGTTCACCTTTCTCCTGCCATCAAGTACGAGGTGTGTTAAAAAATAGACACAATTTTTCTAATAACGCGCCGACCAGCAAACGGATCGTGTTCCAACAAGTGGCGCACTCTAGCGGCAACTTTCGGAAACACAACACCGCTTAACACGTCACGATCTTTCTTGGTATTCGAGCTACGACAGCTGGAGTAAACGTGTATAGTAACCTCTCGTCGGTTTTTTAAAACAGTGAAAATTACAGTTCTTGATGAACAACATATTTGTGTTAAATGTAGCTTCAAACTCAGTAAAACGTTTACAGACACATTAAAAATGCTTCATGAAGTACATGAGGAACATTATAAGAGCGGAACGTAGGGCTACGAATGGGTTATTCGTTTTAAAGGGGACAGAACACCGTCTGATAAAGATCCCAATCGTGGACGACCTTCCATGTCAACAAACGATGATAACATCGATATAATTCGTGCTATGATTCGGGAAAATCGGCATTCAACTACTGAGGAACTGAGCATAGACCTATGATCATGCAACGCAATTTTAATTGAAAAGCAGAGTTGGATGTTGCACCATGACAACACACCAACTCATTTGTCACTGGCTATCTGCACTTATCTGGGAAAACACCAGACAACCGTCCTGCCCACCCATCGTACTCTTCATATTGGTCCCAGCAGACTTTACCTTGTTCAGAGATTAAAGGCAACTTTGAAAAGACGTAGTTTTCAAACCATAAAGTTTTCTAATGTATTTTCATGACATTGAGGAAAATACGATACGACAGCTGCGTGCCACTCCCAAGAACGCGTTGCAGAAGACATTCAAAAAATGGAAAAAGTTTGAAAAGATGTATTGCCAGCAGAGGGGAATTATCTAAAGGGGACAGCCTGAATGAAATTGTAATTACATTAATAAAGTTGGTAATACAAAAGTTTGCTTTTTTTGTACACATGTCGTTAACGTTAACTAGAATAGGGGACAAGTAACACCTTGCTTGATGATTCGGCTTAGCTACCTACAAGTAGAATCACTACAAGGGGTTCGTAAACTTTCATTTTCCTTTCCGTATGTTTACGGTATTTCTAACAGACATTAAACGTGCACTTCAGCTATCTTTCACAGTTAAGATTTCACTAGATGTAAACAATAAAGTGCTACAACAAACGTTAAAGATCTTAACAACTGAATCGTTTGAGCATTATGTGATGACTAGTGGGGGATTTATCCGACTCAGCAGGCTCTGATACGGCGTGACAACAGTAGGAAGTTTGTTATGACTGGACGGGGGTAGTTCTGAAGTTTGTATGCGATTTAGTTACGCACAAAACATCGTGTTGTAGACTCCATAATGTGTCATAGCTTGTTCAGCGCTTTGTCATTTCTACAAAAGCATTTTTATGAAATTAAGCGAGTTCTTAATTAAAATTGTAACTTTGTACTTTCTTGACACCATTATCTCTTAATTTTGTACGTAAAAAAAGTAAAGTCTCCTTAGTCCCCACTCCAAAGTTACCTTTTCTTGGATTTTCTTGTCCATGACGTGTCCGTTGATTAACTAATTATAAGTATAATACTACTGACTCGGAACACAAACCAATAAAAGCTTTGTGTTCCGAATCAGTAGAAATTGTGTACTAATTAGGCCTATGTAGAAAGTCAACTGTTTTTTTTTATATAATTCGCATTCAAATAAGATCCTACCAGTTTCTTCAAAAGCAATGATTTATTTCTCATTAGTGGCGTAGGCTGGCCTGAAATTTTGGAGAAAAGAAAACATCTGCATTATGTTTTGGAGTCTGTTTTATATTATTTTCTGGACAATACTTTTTTGTAATGCTTTGTAGGGAGTATGTGATGTAGTGTAAATTATTTTAAACAATATATGTGTATATATCAATTATACTTATACTTATATATTGTAACATTACATTTGGAACAACTTAATATCGTACCTGATTTAATGAAGACTTTGGTTAAGAAGCTAACAAGGAGAACATTATCTTCTAAGATGATAGTGAAGAGGAATGACTAACCATTTTAGACTGACTAGTAAGACAACTGACCGTACCCAAATTAATGATTTAGGCTAAGTGATGCAAAATACCTTCAACCCCAATTATGACATGAAACTTCAATAATGACCAAATAAAGAATTATAAAGACAGACGGCTTATGAACCAGTACTATAAAGAAACAAATGGTTTCATTTAATGTATCATAATATCCAGATAATCAAAATACAAATTGAGGGATAATAGGCCCAAACATGTAATATTATGTAAAAGAAATATTAGTAAATGATTAAGTTAATTGATGTAATGAAAATATAAACAAACCTTATTATAGATACATGAACCATACAACTAATTGTAACAAATAGTGTTCATAAGATTGTCCAGAAAACAACAAATAATAACTTGTTCACAATAACATTTTTATAACAAGAGTAAAGTTATTTTAATGACAATAAAATGTAAAACCCTATAAAACCCAAGAAGTATGTTTATAAATACAACCTATTAAGTGTTAAGTGAATAGGGTAAACGACAAACATAGTGACAAGTAATGTGAAGCATAACATAGACAGTGTCAGAGTAATTAATGAATTAACTGACAAAAGACTAATTAATTAGTGCAGAATTTATTTTATAAAAATGTGCATGTTATTATGTTTTAGCACATTGTTTTATTATCATGGTATTTGTGTTATTTTTGGTATGTAGCAGGTGAAACAGTTGTTTTAAAAGAATATCAATTAAATGATATTAATTTCATTTTTTTATGTTAACAAATATAACCATAGAACTGGTGTTAAACAGTGATAAATTGATTGGCAAAGCAAAATAGACTATAAAAAGATGTTATTGCTAAGTGTCAAACAATTGTACAGTTTGAGTAAAAAAACAGTTTATTTGTGCAAAGGTTCAGTAAAATCATAGCCATGTGGGCATGAATTTAAACTAATAGAATAGTATATCTTTTGTTTTTGTTAAAATAATGTTATGTGTTAAACAGTTTTTATGATTTTTAAAAGATAATTTAACTATTAAATGTTTTAAACATGGTGATGAAAATAACACCAGTACATAGGCCAGGTGAAACCAACTTTTGTAAATTTTGAATAATAATGTTAGAGATTTTGTAAAACAAATGTGAAAGGATAAATAGATTTATAGGTAATAGTGTACACAAAGAATATAGAAACAAAATTATACATCTCAAGTTATTTAAGAAAATTTCAAATAACAAAATTGTAACATCTGTAGTTTTTAAGTAAAAGTAGGCATGTTTAGTGTCTAAATGTAACAAATGTAAAGATCAAAATAATGCTGATAATGGTTTTAAATTCCCATTCAGTACAGAAAAGTTATGTTAATTTAAAGGTTTTGAACAAATTTAGATTCTGAAATAATAAAAGTATATGACAATGTATATCCGAATCAACCAACCAGATTCCAAGTTTACCCTTAGCAACCAGAAATTTCGGATAAATAAAAGGAGACTTCTTTGACAACGATCTTAGCGGATAGACGCGTTTGTAAAACGTCCTACATAACATAGAATAAACAGTGAAAAAACGATACAAACATATTAATACAGTTAGAGGTACATAACACGAACTTTTTACACCAACAGAAGAACACCCATTATATGAAATAGAAGACCCAAGAACCAGGAAGAAGATCTGAAGTGGACGTGGGCCCTATCTTCAACCAGGAAGCATACAAAGAAGAGGATTTGGTGATTTTGACATCTTATTATATTGAGCATCAACACCCATTTGTATACACGACTTTTAAGTACTAATCAACTAAAACTACAGACACCATATCACACCAATACTAAGAACACTCACTAATAACACGATTTGAGATTGACACCTTTTCAAACACCACAAGAACCTTTGATTTACATAATAATTATTATACGCCTAAACTGGACATAACCTATTAGAACTGGTAACCACTATCCGACTGCCTGTGTGCACGTTACACTCTAACATTGTAATATCCTTTAATTGTAAAACTTGTATTTTGATTTATAGAATAATATTTTGTTTAAATGTAATCCCCGAACCATATACGCCCTGAGATACTTTATTTTGAATAGAAACATTAACGAAAGCATTACTTTGGTCTAAAAAAATACTGAATGTTGGCTACTACTGCCAACTGGTGAAAAGACGTATAATTTGCGCCACAATTGCGATTGTCATAATCAAATTTAAGAAACAATTAACCAGTGTTTTTCTCAATAAAGGATTTCTGTAAGGATATATGTTTGATGTTATATTTGCGTCGTTATTATTGCTGTTCCATTTAGGAAATAAATTCACAGATTACAGCGGACACGACAGTTGGCAACGTTGAGTGACGTCACGGAAACGAGCGGTATAGTGGGAGCAAGCGGCAAATTACAAAACCATTCGCCGTTCAACATAACATATTCATAATTACAAATTGACGACTCCAGTGCGAGTTAGTCGCTACATTATTTATCTATGTTACAAATTGACACTTCCAACGGGCGGTGTATGTAATTCAAGTGCACACAACATAAACTACAAGTAACCTATTCCTAATAACACAATACGTAACGAATATATTTCTACATTACAAATTGACGAATACAACGTGGAGCTTAGTCAAACCACGAAACCTACGATAAACTTTATATATCACATAATATTCTAATGGTTACAATATATATATATATATATATATATATATATATTGTAACGTGACGTTCCTTCCCATTACATAAAGAAAATACCTACCCAAATAAACAAAATAATATAGAAATAAGAGTAAACCCATTATAGAATAACAAGAGTACAATACGATTAAAGAATGAAACAATGTACCTTAGGTTAAGGAAAAGTGTTAGAAATAAACTGTGTAATTAAAAATGGAAGCATTTTTATCAAATGGAATCAGTGAACATATTTATCTAATTGTGTGACAAACAACACCACATCAGTGAAATGTTAACTAGTGATAACACAAGAAACTAAGTGTTTTTCCTTTTCCTTTAATATCATCAGTAAAATGCAAATATGTGAGAAACTAGTATTACAATGGGAATTTATATTCCAAGTCCCCAAAACCTATAGACCAATAACTATATATACAAGGTAAGGGGATGCCATAAGTGAGAACAAAACAATAATGAAAAATGATATAAAAACAATGTGAACTGAATAAAATATTCTTATTTAATGTTAATTAATAGTATAGGTTTTAGTAAGATTTGTGTTTTAGCTATATGTATGTTCAATCAAACTGTTCTGTTAATCTATTGTTATATAACATTAAGTTGGTTCTCATAGTTATTAAGGTTATTAATGTAACAACTTAACTGTTAAAGGGTTCTTAGTAAATCAGTCAGAAAGGGTAAATGTAATTA
The DNA here is from genome assembly GCA_034769895.1 of Magicicada septendecula. Taxonomy (NCBI): domain Eukaryota; kingdom Metazoa; phylum Arthropoda; class Insecta; order Hemiptera; family Cicadidae; genus Magicicada; species Magicicada septendecula. The sequence continues at coordinate 1,253,247,620 of CM068367.1, forward strand.
GAAATGTTTGTAAACTTGTTCATGAAACTAATATCAGTACATAGGCAAATATCAAAACCCATAACTATTGTAAATAAATAGTAAACAAGGGGATAAAATAATGTAAATCCATCCAATATTGTAAAATGAACAAATAGGTTATCTATTACAATTGTAATCATATTTTTGGAAGTAATCAAAGGGTTTACACGATAATTTTAGACCGGTTCAATTGTATTAAATAAAGAACTATGGCCTAAAAAAGATCAAACATTAAAAGTAATGTTCAACTTACATAATACATTTATCAAACCACTGTTAAGTAATAAAATGAGCAAGAATTGTTAATTCAATGTTTTCTTTGTATATAATAACTACAACTTAGTAGACAATTAAAGAAATTTAGAATAATTCTATATAAGTCAAATGACTAAAAAATAAAAGACTATAAGCAGAGTCTTTTGTAAAAGGGGTAAGTCACTTAATATTGAGGCTAATGATGTAATGTCTAGTACCAATTGTTCAGAATAAAATAAGGGATTTAACTAAGTAGACTAAATCAAGTAAAATTATGTTATAACTAGAGAGTAAATTAGACTGGGAGGTGAAGGGTCACTTTATTTAGAACAAACACAGTCCCATGACTGATGTGATGTGAGTTCATCACATGAACCAATCAGAATTTGACAAAAAACTGGTCAAATCCATTTGAATGATGAAGAAACAGAATAGAGTTGATTGTTAGACATAAAGACGAGCGGGTCAGCTCTGTACAGAAACAACTAAAATGTCAAATCATCAGATCTAAGTGAAATAAATAAAAATATATGTTGAGAAGAAACCAGCCGAAAAATAAGAAAAAATAATACTAATATGAATTTGAAGATATAATAATTCCTTAAATCAAGAACGCAAAAGAACACGTAAAGTATGATTTGAAAGTGAACATTCCCACATACGTTTGGTAAGCAGAACTATCTAACCTAAAGCACTGTTAACCTAACACCACACTATAATAAACTCACAACACCATTTCAATTGCAATACAACGAAGAAAAAGTGATTAACAACTATTATAACTGTGGACATTCAATTTAAGAATCATTTATTTAAGGGAAAGTGACAAAAAACTATTAACATAAAATTTGAGGTGTGACCTGGCCGCCATTTCCTCAAACTGATCCATGTTCCAATGAAGACGGACTGACGCCATCTTTAAGCTTTGGTCACATAAACGTATAATTACTGTTGTACACATACTAACAAAAAAATCGAATATTTGTGTGTTAATAATTAAGAATTTATTTGTAAGTATTGTACTTTTTAGAAAAATTTCCTTTCTGACTTTTTAGTAACAGTTCAAAGAATCCGAATCAATTATATTAATTTTATTTAAATTACATTTGTTTGCAATCGACCTGAGATTGAGGAGTCGAGCCGGGAATCACAATATCGACCCGAGAGCCGATTAATTGCTCAATTTGCATTAAATGAGATTAATTATCAATTGATTGCGTTTTATTTATAAAAATAAGTAAGTTAGAAGAATTTCAGGTATAGAAGAAGGAACACTTGCGAAGAATAACATTAGCTGGGCGAAACGAAGAAGTAGGTAATTCTTACATTACGAATCGATTGTCAAATCGAATCAGCTAACGCAAAACATTTCTTCAAATTAAATTCTACTACACGATTGAGATTAAGAGGAGAGTAAGGAATAATTAAATGCGGATGGTTATAAATTTTTAACCCGAACCCTAAATAAAATTAAATAAACAAAAATAAAAATAAAAAATAAAATTTAAAATATAAATTAACCCAATAAAGACGAAGATAATTATCGGTAATACACTCGTCTGGATACAAAGTGACGCAACCAACGTGTGGCTATTAAACCCATACGAGTAAACGTCCTATTACTAAGACGACGCCAACAACGTGTGACTTTTAAACACATACGTACTCGTTCTATTAAAATATAAATATAAATATATAATAAATATAATATATATTATATATATAAAATCTTTGAAGAGTTTGAGGGATTTTTTAATTCACATACACCCAAGAAGCTGTTTATTTTTACAACTGAGTTATACTAGTATAATGGGAAAATACTGGTTTGCTGGTATGAAGTGTACATTGGATTGGTCGACAGAACCAACCAGGATGCTCAATTTAAAAGAAAACGTAAAAAATTAAGTTTAAAAAAAAGTTTTAATAATTTTTATTTTAATCAGATTAAAGTACAGAAAAAGCCTACACGTGACAAAGAATATTTCCCTGTCGAGTAACATGAGTGTAACAGATCAGTTGAGTTTCACATTCATCATATCATATTTTGTTACCATTACATTCAATATTATTATATAATATTTAACATATATTTTCTGAAAACTCCATCAAAATCCAAAAAAATATTGAGTCATTAAACATTTTTAAACATTCCTGTGTTTGATTGTTTCTAGTTTATTAGATTATCTATGGATTCTCAAATGTTAAATAATGCGTAAATGTTTTTAGGGAAAGTTTTAAAAAAAAGTGATAACAATAAAACAATTTTTTGTTGTATTTTTGTAAGATGCGTAGACACCGTTTATTAGAAAATTACTACAGAATTAACAATAAACACTAGCCAATTTTACCGAAAGTAATGAAAACAATCTCGGTTGCGGTAGAAAAGTCAGGGGGCGAATTTCCTGCAATGACCAGAAGATATTACAAAAAAACTTCCTTATTTCCACTTCTCTAAGTTTTAGGCTACTTCAGTGAATTTAGGTATCCGCACAACCCGTTCCCGTTCTGTTAAATAATTATTCTGACTTGTCTCCAAGTTTCCACTTCCCTACCATAAGAGTTATCACAGTTCATGTTATACATTTTTGTTTTGTTTATTTGCTTTTCCATAATGTTACATTGTAAAATCTAAATTTTGTGTTCAGTGAAACACACACACACACACACACACACACACACACACACACACACACACACACATACGGTAAGGACTTTTACAGCAGTCACTGCCTTTCTTCTTGCAACGTTTTGTCATTTATCTTTCTTTCCCACTCTTCCCACTCTAGACGTTTCCTTTCTATTTCCTACTTACTTTGTTATTCTAAATCTTCTCAACCCCTTTCCGACTTCTGCCCATTAAGCACTAGTCTATGCTCGATTTCTTTATTAATCGCAGTTGTTTTTCTTCGACATCATCTCATGTGTCTGTATATTATCATTCGTTATTTGTCATTCTCGATGGGAATTCTGACCCTACAACTTTAGAGTGATTTTATTGAGAGTCAGAATTCATAAATGAATTTTAGTAAAAGCTTTTAAAAAAAGAAACATCAGTAGCATACGATTACTAAATGTTGCTTCAAAGCAATGGCTTTAAAAGGCTTTTCCTTTGTGTCACGCTTAAGTCTATAGTACCTTAACTTTTCTTTATCGCTTTCACTAATTTAAGCTTTACTATTTTTGTTTACAAACGTATTTCGAAACGTTCTTATTATCACGCCTAAAGCTGTTCTACTCTCTGAAGGTACAAGGAATTTTGGGAAAGTTTTAAGGAAAACACTCGCGTGTGTGTGTTCCAGTAAAATAGATAACACTTATACGAAATTATTAATATAAATTTTATATTTAAAGAGTTTAGAAATATCAATCATTTGGGAATGCGAGAAGAATAAATAAGTAGAACTGTCAACAACACGTTCCAAGTTCTCTTGTCCGACCCACTTTACCCGCAAAAGATACCTGTTATTGTCTCTAGCTTTCGAGCGTATAAGGCAATATTAGAGGGAATGAGTTAAGGTCCCAAAAGAAGAGCAACCATTCTTCAGTTCTTCCGTAATCCGAAGAATAGCCGACGGTAAATTGAAAAGAGACGAGTTGAAACTTATGTCGAATAAGTTCGCAGGGGAAGTAGACTGCCATTGAAGCTTTAATAACAATTGAGTTTAATTTGTACCTCCGAAGCGGTATAGGGAGAACTGACAGGTTGAGCTGTGTGGTATACAAGAAACGCAGTGTGTCCAGCACCGTACTTCAGCCACCCATTATTACATTAAACAAGACTTAATTTCTTGGTAACCATTTAACCACGTGCGGAGTACGCCTGGGGAATGAAAAAACGTTGATTTTGTAATGCTGTTCGATAAATCAGAATCAAGCCTGTATCGTCCTATATTACTAGCAAAGCGCTATAACCACTAGTTATAGATTCCAACGTTTAAATTTCATTAGTTTCAATGCGCTAATACCTGTCTCTCACTCTCTTTCTCTCCCCCCCTCTAGATCTATTTATCTACTTATCTGTTTATCTACATATTTATCTATCTATTATCTCCGTCTCTATCCCTCCTTCCCTCTCACGCTCTCTCCCTCTTTCTGTTCTTTATTAAGTACGTACAAACATTTCAGTAGACTACGTATAATAGGTACTGTATTACACAGTATAATACAAGGTAGAAATAAAAAGCAGTGTTTCATGCACGGTATACTGGCACGCAATATGGTGAGGCAATTCTCACGGTATTACGTGTGAATATCAGCATAGCAGCGGTATCAAATGTGTGAAACACGAGTGCGATAAACAAGGCGGCACCTGCTGATGGTGCAGAGTAGCAGCTGTCCACAGTAAACCGTGGCTCTAATAAACTTAACTGCCGGAGCTTGTGTCTGCCAACCAACAGCGCCAGCAACATCCTCTTTACGACCTGCCCTGTTATAGCTAGGACTGCCCAGGTTCGTACACACACAACTATTATTATCATACAGGACATGTCTCTCTCTATCGTGTGCAACTACAACGTGTTCCGGGTGTGCTCGGAACTAATGTTTTTCGTACCGTAGCTCTAGTTTCAGTAAACATTATCGAAAAATGGGTTCTCTTTGCCTGATGTCTGTATGTTTTATGTTTAGTCTTCTTAAATTGCATTACTTTAACGCAAATATAAGTAACTGTTGGATTTTATAACCCAGTTTCAGTGAAACCAATAAATCTGAAAATTCAATTATTTTTTGGTGACACTAAACAGTAAACAATATCACTGTGTATAATGTACTTTGAAGAATAGTTTCGAAGATGTTCATGGCCTGATCTATTTTTCCGTGACAAGAATACAAAACATTTTAAAAATTCGTTCAATCTAAATGCTACATTATTACGTAATTTCATATGACTGTTATCTTTCATTGGAAAATCTAATTTTTTTCGAACTTCCTTATATCTTCAGAGAGTAAAGCAGCTTTAGGTGAGGTAACGGGAAGGTTTTTTGATATGTTTTGTGGTGACAAATGGTTAAGTTTAAATTACTAAACTTGGTAAAAAATGTGGGGTCCATTAAAATGTGTGACACAAAAGAGAAGCTTTTTGATGTTTATTAATCAAAGAAAGCTAAACGATCGACTTTATTCCAAGGTGAACCTCTGCGAAGAAATTATTCATTAACGAGAAAAGAAAATGGGGTGGTCTATAGAGGTAAATGGATAGGATATGGAAATCTAACAGATTGGAGGGAAAGTGCCAAATACCAAGTTAGGTAGGGAACTAGTATCTGAAACCTATCGTTAGACAGATTTACTTTTGATGATGATATTAGTATACTGAACGGACTGCGTTATAAAATGAATACTTTTTTATTTGTAATAATGTTTATAAAATTCTTTTTTGTGGTTTCGTCTCGACACTGACAAGTTTTCACATTGTAACAAGTAATATCGCTTAATAATATTCTGACATTGACAAGGTACACAAAATACATAAATACGTAAATACATTATATAAATATATTTTAATACGTAAAAAAAAATTAGAATTATAGTGTTGGTGGGCCTGTTCTTAGAATACTGCAGAGAAAGATGCAGACGTGAATACATGAAACAAATTACCCCGAATATGGGGTATGTAAGGCGAATGCGAGTGGTTGGCGTGCTGTTTCAAGCGCACGCCAGTGGAGATCACAAACAGAAAAGAAGAAGAAGAAGAAGAAGAAGAAGAAGAAGAAGAAGAAGAAGAAGAAGAAGAAGAAGAAGAAGAAGAAGAAGAAGAAGAAGAAGAAGAAGAAGAAGAAGAAGAAGAAGAAGGAGAATTACAAATAAAATAAACATTAAAAATCACAATAACTCACAAATGATCGAACAAAATATATATGGATGGATACCAAGATAGACAATTTTTGCTATCTGGGGTATATACTAGACAGGGAAATCAATAAATAAGTTTTTAATGGCGACAAGTAATAGCAGGCACGTTAAACTAAGTATTATGAAATAGAACAACGTTATTTAGAGAGAAAAGTGTTTTATTTATAATTAAAAGCTAACATTTTAAACATTAATTGTATTAGAAAATGATTTTCAACACTCATTACAATACCTGACAGGAGTGATACATCAGAATTAAGGATCCGTCTCTAATAAAGAAAAAAAAATATATAATTATCCAAATTAAACCCATGCCGGCAACATGCAACATAACTAAACATTGGGACTTACTTTTGCCTTGCTGAAAAGTTTCAAATTTTACAGAAATGTAACTGACGATTCACAAAGGATTTCCCACCTCACAAGCGAAATCGTATAAGCAGTATGTTACCTTTTTATATATGAAGTTCTAGCTAATCCTGTTTTGCAAAAAAAAAATACCAGAAGCGCTGACATGTTGAAAGAATCAATAAATAATCACGATTTGTATAATTTTTGTCTTCAAGGGATAATCCCTGTTTCTACAAGGTTACTACATTATACCGACCATTAAGTATTTAAAAATTAAATAAAATTACGATGTCGATGTGTTTTGATAGTGTCCAGAAATTATATACAATTAACAAATTACCATACAAATGGCCTATAATAGTAACAATATAATCACCTGCTTTTGGACCACTCCAAAGGTCATTTAGGTAAACTGTACGAACGTGTACGCGAGCACGCGCGCGCGTGTAGTTAGGCCGCATTATGGCTTTAGCCACTTAGTGAGATCACTTCATTTATTAACACCGCCACTACAATCAGGATCGGGATCCCCTGTTATTAACGGGCAGCACAAATATTACACAACTTACTAAAAAAAAGAGTGAAGAAGATAATGAAGCTCGGTGCACTGAACACTATAACAGCGTAAACTCAATAGTAAAGTCTCGAGTTCTTATGAGTGCGTGTTTATCCTTTGCGTAACTACCATTTCCTCATACTATTTTGTTTCTTTACCGTCTTGAGGTAAAATAAAGTAGATTTGTTCTCTCTGAAAATCTCTATCCTGGGCTATATAACTTCCAAACTTCCTACAGTGGATATGCTTTTGCTTCCTGACGTCATTACATCCATATCATTGCAGATATTTATAGGCGTTTCATTTCACTTTCTACTCAATATAACCAGAAATTTTCTGGCTTAACGCGGAACAGTATTTAAACGGAGAACTGCAAGAAAGAGGAAATATGGGAGATGGTTGTGACCAAAAATTCAATTAGACTTTCTTTTTTACTCAAACACAAAGCACCTGACATTTTTTTAATAAAAAAAATATATGCAAATTGGGTTATTACTTATTAATACTAATTCTTCTTCTTCTTCTTCTTCTTCTTCTTCTTCTTCTTCTTCTTCTTCTTCTTCTTCTTCTTCTTCTTCTTCTTCTTCTTCTTCTTCTTCTTCTTCTTCTTCTTCTTCTCCTTCTTCTCCTTCTTCTCCGTCTTCTTCTTCTTCTTCTTCTTTTTCTTCTTCTTCTCCTCCTCCTCCTTCTCCTTCTTCTTGTTTGTCTTCTTCTTCTCCTCCCTTCAAGCATTAGGCCTTCTGGTTGTGGTACTACCTATGCCTCCTGTTTTGGGTACATAAAATTTTTGCATTACTCAAGTCCAATCACCGTTGTTAAATATCAGTAAACATTTCATATCTCTTTATTTCTTCGTTTAGTTTTTAGAATAAATTTAATTCATTCCCGGAGGTTCCATTTCCTTTCTTATCTAATGAGGCATAGCCCTGTCCCAGTTTCCCCATACTTTATTAATTGCTAATTCTCTTATCCACGTGGAAGAGCGACAGCACCCATGACTTTATAAAGTTTACGCGCTTTGTTCTGTCTTGAGGTTTTAAATAATGTGTTGATTGTACCACGTTGGTGCTGAGATCTACGTAACGATATCAATATCGTCTTTTTCACACACGCTACACTGTAATTAGATAAGTGAATTTGTTAAATTTTATATAATCTTGTTGTTCAAGACAGTGTTTACCCGCATCTGCCATTGCCTATAAACACTGCCATTATAAAGAGATCATAGTTTTTGGAGATATCAAGATTACATCGTTTTGTTATTTTTTGTAGATATTAATAAATCTAGTTGGAAATGAAAAATTCGATTGATCGGCAAAAACACAGTAGTTGGCAAGCAGGAGCCTTCATTTTGTGGAATTTATTTGACTCCTACGTCATACCGTGTAGCCGAGGGAGACTTGCTGAGTAAATAGATTTCTTTTAGTTTGCGTTAACCCTATTTAAAAACATGATGTCACAAGAGACGAGACATCAGCTGCACCAGTCAACCTGTTTACTGAATTTGGTCCAGCTGACTTTTGTCAGTATTTAATCAGAAAAGGTACACAGAAAACGTACGATACGTAGGCGGCTAATTTGCACGTTCAAAGGATGGAGGAAAGCAAATTACGAAAGCACAAAACACCTTACACGTGGTGTTTGTAAGAGTGCGTGTGGGAGACATGCGCATCACTCAGGTGAGTGGAGGAGGGACACCTCTCATGTATTCTCATAGTCTGAGCCTGTCGGATCTCTTCATAGTCGCGTGTCTGTATGGCTGGCTATCTGTATTTTGCTCTGATAGCAGCAACGCAGGCTCAAGATAGTTTGTTTGATTAGTATGCCGATATTAAAATATTTTTCTAATGTTTGATCATTATAAGGGCACAGTGTCTCAGTATGGGGTTGGGATGGTACGTTGGTTAATGCGGTAGCTTCCAAAGTTTCGACTACGTTCCATTACGTTTCGAATCAACCCCAGAATTGGTCGGTTCCAGCCTGATTCTGGGCCTGTTATCCATGTAACGTTTATGCTTCTACAGTTTCTTAGACAGTAAAGAAAAATTTATTACATTTATTTCTCCCTTATGCGTTTGTTACTTATGATAGACCCACTACTCTCGTCACGCCAGCATATCAGCCAATTGATCCATCACCAATTCTTTCCCTGTCCATGATTTCCGTTTTAGCTTTACACTCCATCTACGTTCATTAGTCCTTCCTTTGTGTCAAGCATTTCCTACTCTGATTTATCTTCATTCAATCAACTTACTCGATCCATTCATTTGTCTTCTTATATCTGAATGATATATTACAGTTTGTTGATATCTTTACGGATCTTTCGATAAGCTATTTTTCTGTTTCACCTGTCGTGTATGATCGATCGTGTTTCCTACATAGGAAATCCTTTTAGAATACATAAATTAAAAGCGAAAGTAGAAGCAAATCGTTTCCAATTCTATTCTAATTAAATTCTATTTCAATTATAAATTCTTCTTCCAACTTCTATCCTGAGATTGGTGGGTAGTCGTACTCTAAGTTAACTGATCATTCTGTCGATTGTTCTCCCTGAATCTTACGAAACCGTTTCACCAGACAGCTGATCTAAGCCCTTTTTTCTTTAATTTCCTATACAATTTCTCCTATTAATCTCCCAACATTTTTCTCGAATGCCATTGTCATGTAGCTGTTTGCCTAATTAACGCTCCAGACATCAACTCTTCCTCTGATCAGGATTCTCGCAGTGTTTTTATTCTCAGCAATCTAATTACTCTCTTTTCTTCTGCTGCTCACTATTGCCTTTAATAAAACTGTTTAATCATTTCTCCTATTTATTTTAGAAATGCATGAAATTTGTTGTATAAAGTTAAATTCATTTATTCCTTATTATTATCATATATCAGTTAACATCTACATCATCAACATCAAGATGTAGGCCCCTAAGCATGCTCGGACTCAGTATTCGAGTTCCCATACGTTTGTGGAGTTACTAGTGCCTCCATCGGACAGTCTCGAGATGGCGGATAGGAAAAGGCTTCCAGAGACCCGAGTAATGGACGTACCCGGAACAGACAAATGTTAATGTCTCTTCTTCTTCTCCTCCTCAACCCGGAGGTTGGTGGGCTTACAATTTCTTCACTTCCGTGTTCATTCTCTTAATCACACGTATCTTCTTCCTTCTTTTATCTCATCCGTCTACTCCTATCTGGGCCTTTGCCTCCCACTGCGCCCCTAGATCAGGGTGCAGGGTGGTGAACCAGCAGTTTGAATGGCGTAGGGGGTGACCATACATACCGCTTTTCCTTTCCGCAGTGGTTCCAGTCAGCGTACTTCTTTCATTATCTCTCTTCAAAACCTCGTCATTAGGTATTTTTCCTTCCACGATATTCGTAAGGTCCTTCTCCAGGACTACATTTCAGAAGCTTCCAAGTAGTTCTTCTCCAATTATCTGAGAGTCCAGGTTTCTGAGACACATGTGCATATGCTTCAAATGAAACTCTTTATAAATTTCTTCCTGGTTTCCAGGGGCACGTTTTGGGACGCCTGAAGAGATCTTTTCTTAAAAAATGCTTCTCTTGCTTATGCAACTGTACTTTCTATATCACGGGTACACCACCCTTCTAATGTAGTGGTGCCTACGATTTACTGGAGGCAATAAAATACGCAATACAGGCAAAAACCTGAACGGTGGAATTGAGGATAAGGGATATCAAGCGATGGAATCAAACCTAGCACTCTAGTCTCTACTAACTACAGTTCATTATCTCTACGGTTTCATGACGTTCAAACTGTATAATTCCTTTCGCCCTTATATTTTTCTTTTATTTCTGTAGTTTCGAATGGATGCCTTGAGATGACAATCCCGTCAATCTCATTACCGCACATGATGTTTGTTGTTTGCGTTTTGGGGGAAACGTTCAATCAGAAGCTCAACACAAATAAGCCAGATATTATATATCAAAAAATGAAAATATGTGTGTGCCATCCAAAGAAAGAAGTATAAACTTTTGTAACAGAGTTGAAGACGACAAAGAGTTTATGTACATCAAAGAATATCTTGTTTAACAGCGTAGTGCTTAATGGGTTGACGGAGAAAATTGTGTGTTACAGTAATCCATTGGCATCTGAGACTCATCTGTGACCGACGGGTTATACCGCGCTGTTCTGAGGACAAGACGTCTGTAGTCTAAGGGTAATGACTTTGGGTGGGACGCACACCAATGACCACTGTGTTGTGTTGGTTCACAATGTTAGACGTATCTGTGCGTGTCTGTGTTGTATAATATTTATATACATTCACATTTTACTTTTAATAACTCATTAAACTACACACTTGAAGACTTCATTCAATTACATTAAATTGAACAGTTGAACTCTCTTGAATCTTCTGACCATGTTAAATCTAGAGGTAATGATTTGTAGTTATCGAAAAGTAAGACGGAGGGGTAAGAATTAGATATATGGACGCACACAAATGAAGAGAGAGAGATAGAGAGAGAGAGAGAGAGAGAGAGAGAGAGAGAGAGAGATAGAGAGAGAGAGAGAGAGAGAGAGAGAGAGAGAGAGAGAGAGAGAGAGAGAGAACAGATGTAGAGAAAGGGGAAGAGGGTGGTAACGATACAGGTAAGAGATATCACACAGATAAACTTACTGACAAAATACATTGTTTCATGTAATAGATGATTACAGATAGTTCCATATCCGAAATTCTGAGTTTTCAACTCAAGTAAAACAAAATTAAAAACACCATTTCGTCTTCGTTCAGAAGTTAGATTTTAGTGTTTTTCGACTACTTATTTTTGTTATTCCTCCGCTTCAATGCTCCTTGAAATTAAGAGAATTTTTTGAAAAATGTCTCCCCTTTTTTCCTTTCTTCAACACCCATCACTTTTAAAAGACGTTTTGTGTATTCTTTACTTGAACGTACTTTAGCTTTGAGACAGTGTGACTTGCAAATTGTTCTTTTTAACAATTATTTTTAACAATCCTTACCAATTGTTTCTTTGACAATTCTTAAATTCTTTTTAAAACCTTTAATCAGATGTTTTCTTGTAGTAAGACTGCTCAAACTTCTAAGCGGAAATACGATGTTGAAGTATATGATTCTGTGTAGAGAAAGGATGGGAGAAAATGTGACATTGTCAACAATTATTTTTAACAATCTTTAACAATTTTTAAATTCTTCTTAACATCTGTATTCTGATGTTTTCTTATGGTAAGACTGGCTCGAGCTTCTAAGAGGAAATACGATGCTGAAGTGTATGATTTTGAATAGAGAGAGGATGCAAGATAATGTGAGATGTAGAGATTGATAGAAATATAGATTACCGCACACGCTATAAATAATCACTTAGGTACGTGTTTCCATACTATGCCGCCTCTCTTGTTCCACCTTGTTTCGCAACTCTCGCTGTCTCTCCTTCCTAAGCATTCATACACACACTCAGACACAGACCAACACATTGTGTTGTTTTGCTTTAAACGTAAACCTTAAAAATTATGTTATGCAAAAACACAAATTGTCTTTCATTATTGTCTAGTAATTGATTTTATGGACGAACAGAAATCATATTATGTTTCCGTGTAAACGATAAAATTCAACACATCTATGCTTTACATAACAGTGCAAACGAGTGTTACACTTTGTTTACAACTACGGAACAAGTGTTACCAACGGCTGATAGAAATCTACTCCTGTCGAGCGTGTCCCTCCCCACGGATGTTCACACGTTTACGCTAGGTAGTTCTGGAATTCACTATTTTTCTTCGTCTCATTATCGTTGTTATTCCGGTATAATTTAGACATTAACCTTGAATACGGCAAGCGGTCGGATTAAATAAGAAACGCAAATGGCGCGATAAAATTGTTTGAGTTCGTATCTGATGCGAAGGGAAACCGCAGAGCCGATGTCCTGCAGCCAGTTCGTTTCCTCATCACTATAAAATTTACATCCACGTGTTTTTAACAAGAATTTGTAGATATCGACGATAATTTTAAGCATCCTCGAGAACCTCATAAGAAGATCAAAGGTGCCGGAATCATCTACAGTATCTGAATATCTAAACATGACGACCTTGCTTGTGAGCACACACGCGCGAGAGCCAATAAACATACACATATAGGGGCGCAAACTTACACGTGCCAGTATTATATACGATTAAATCATATTAAATAATTATATGTTTGGGTATTTATTTATTATGTACAATCCTGTTTCCACAGAATCGTGTAGGATACATTGCATTACTTACAGTTAGTATCATATAATGCAGCCAATAGCTCATACATGTACGTTATGATCCAATCAATACATTTCAATAAGTACAATACACACATCTTGTCGCTTCTCCCAATGCTATTCCTTTCTTTTCTAAATTAGTAGCAATTACTTAGTTCCATGACTGTCTTTCTAATTTTTTTTCTGGTTCCCAAATTGTTTGTGCAGGTCTTAGTTCTTCCATACGTTTAATTAGTCCCACCAACTCTTTTGGTTTTCCTCTATAAAATTCACGGCAGGTTATATATCTGATGTCAGTATTATTATTTCTCTCTCACTCTCATTCAGTGTATCCATGTCTAACAGATACACTTTAAAATATGATTTTAAATATCTTTATTTTCGTATATCCTCTTATTTTTGAAATTGTAATTCTTCACAGTGTAATTCAATTTCATTCTCTTTTTCAACTCTTTCGGTGATTTCACATTTTGCGATTCCACGCCTTAAGTTTTAAAATGCTCTTGCTTATTCGATCACAGTTCAGGTATATTTCTATATTTTTCTTGTGTTGAAAATTAGCATACACTAATGGTTTTACTCTTAATTACTGTCATTTCCTGGTCTTCCAATACCGAGTTCTATTGTTCAAATTCTCTTGCAATTATTTTTCACTTCCGACTAACAATACTACTTCGACCGCACAGGCTCCTTCCCACATATCAGCACTATTTAAATTCCAGAAGCACTTTAAATTATAATTTATATATTATATATTATATATTTTAATTCTCTTTATTATATTCATACAGTTGGGAATAATTTTTTGTTTAATTGACGTATCCGTCTTTGTTCATGTAACGTGTATGAGCGTACATCATCATCATCATCATCATCATCATCATCATCATCATCATCATCATCATCATCATCATCATCATCATCATCATCATCATCATCATCATCTTCATCTTCTTCTTCTTCTTCTTCTTCTTCTTCTTCTTCTTCTTCTTCTTCTTCTTCTTCTTCTTCTTCTTCTTCTTCTTCTTCTTTCCCTTCTTCCTCTCTTTCTTCCTGTGGCATAATAGGTTTCTATTAGTCTCTATCCTTTTTCAACGTCCCCCTCCAAACGTCCGTATTCTGTGACACTAGCTTTCAAGAAGTGATACCCAAGAGACCCTCTTGCATTCTTTCTGATGTTGTTCCGCCGGTGTATCAGTAGTCTTCCTGTATTCCTCCTTCCCAGAAACTGTCCTTTCGTTGCCTTGCTGGGTATATTTTCTTCTTTCATACTTTCTAATTGCTCTGCCCGTCTAAATTTCTGCACCTTGACAAATTTCAGAAAACTATGGTGTTAGTACAACTATGGTCGTTTGTATGTAAATTCAATTTGTTCTCTCTAATTCCTCATCACTAGTTGTTCCTGTTTCGGAATATGTCTAACGAGGAGTTAGTCTAACGACATTCGTAAGCCTAGTTTGTTATTAAGCTGACGTGTACCAATACCAACTTCTATGATAGCCAACATGGAAGTCATACCTACAAGCCAACCACCAGGTATGGTCACGTCCAAAATGTTTGTCATCATTACGGAGGCCAAACGACGTCTTATTATGATAAGAAAATAAAATGAAGGGTGCCACAATATTTGGGGGAGGGGAAGTACAACATAGTACGAACAATAACTCCAAATACACCACACATTCGACATGAGAATTCAGAGACGTATATACACTTGTCATAATATACTTGACGATTCCTTATCTTAGTCGATTTATCCTGCTTTGTTTATATAACGTGTATGGGTATGCATGTTCTTCTTCTTCATCATCATCATCTTCTTCTTCTTCTTCTTCTTCTTCTTCTTCTTCTACAATTTTCTGTCCTGTTTTAATATCAGTCTTAAACATCTCTGTTCATACGTACATGTATACATTATAATTTTAATCATCATCATCGTCGCCGTCGTCATCAACGCGATTATTGTATTACTACACTACTCTCCCGTTAAAACGGACCCGCTTATAACGGACAGCTCTAAGGAGGAGAAGGAGAACGAGTACAGGATATCGATTCCTGGCTTGAAGCAGATGAAGATGATCCTGGCTACCGCGTCATGACTGAAGATGGGATTGCTGATAGCGTAACGGGTGTGCTAGAAAGTACAGAGGAGGAAGAAGATGAAGACGACGACAATTCTCAGTCAAAATTTAAAGTGAAGGAAGTAAAAGACCACTTGAACTGTATCGTAATGTTCAGTAATCAAAAATGGAAACACATCCACCTATTATGATCACTTCGAGCGACACCTTCGTGAGTTATTGATTAAAAAAATTAAGTCTAATTCATCTAAAAAAAATAGTAATTATTTGAAGCCAGAAAACATGTAAAGTGATTCTGACACATAGACGTCTTGTTCTTGAAGTAATTGGACAAAGTTTTTACTATAATTATGAATATTTTCTGTAACATATAAAGTATTCTTTACAATGGACAAGGTTTTTATTACAATTGTGTAGACAGTATTTTGTGCAAGATATAACTGTTTAGTATTGCTGCACTGCTGTAAGGTCATCTATTTCACATAAATACAGTAAAATAAACAGTTTCTATTTTTATTCACATAGTTTAGATGAGACATATCCATATTATAAGGCCTACTTGGTATATACAGTTACAACGGATACCTCAGAGCCCCTGTTAGTTCGTTATAAGGAGGTATTACTGTATTTGTTTCTGTACTGACGACAGAAACGTTCTCTATTTGTTCTGCAGTAATATATTTGCGTAATAATTTATTCATCTTATTTATATACGTACTGAAGTATTTACTTTTTTATTCACTTACTTATTTATAGTCTACACGGCGTAAATAGACTTTTTGAAAAAAATAGAAAACAACGTGTACGTATATAAATAGAAACATATTTTCCGTAACAGCAGCATCAGTGTGGCTGACAAACAGGTCCAATTAAGTCGTCATAAAAAAACCACGTGACATTAAATCAGTGCATTAACGATTTCTTCACTGTATGTATGCACGCCACGCGGCGTTTTAATTGGTCGCATGGAAGTGCTAATTAGTCCAATTAGAACTACTGGTACCCGGTCTGTCACTTTGTGTTACTGTTTTTTGATGGTGTTCCCAACAACGGTTGTATACAGTGTTTTTGTACAGGCCATAACGTGTATGGCGTGCAGCTGTAACGGAAAACACTTAACCTACTAAGAGCAATACACACACGCGGTAATGATATTCAAGTCATTACAGTCGCGTTCAAGTGAATGCACATTTGTCGCCGTTATACAAAAATTTAATGTAATTTTTAATTCTCTGACACTTTCTGTGTAAGTTTTATTTTCAATCATTAAATCTACTGAGCTTGTGTATATTTGGTGTTATACAACGTGTTTCATGAAGTAAAGAAAACACTTTCATGATACGATCTAGAGGTGAAAACAAAGAATTATTTTTGCTATTAATATATCAAATAGCCTGTTTCGTCAAATTTATTTATGAAAGCTAGACAGAAAATTTTTGTTTTCCCTTATTTAGTGGTAGGGAATTCTGTATAGTGATAGAATGTTTAATCATCCAGTATTAAACATTACAGTAGGCTTTTGAAAGTTAAAAAAAAAAAAATGGTTTCTTAATAAATTATTTTTCCCTGCTGTTTTAAAGTCCCCTTTCCCTCCTCCTCCTTCTCCTCCACCTCCTTCACCTTCTCCTTCTCCTCCGCCTCCTCCTTCTTTTTCTCTTGTTTTAGAAAAGCCTCCGGTTTATAACATAGCACAGCATCGGAGTTTGTTTCCTGATAACGTTATTTTCAATTATCTGTAGGATAAGTGAAAGACTACGTAATAATAAGACACAAAACTGCAGCTAAAGTTTTAAAAATCATTAAAATGTACAGAGCGAAGAAGAAATTCAGCAGATAAAAAATGGCCGGAAAATACAGATTCGAAAAGAAGCGTGTTAAGTTTAGTTAAGGGATGTAGCTTGAGTAACGATTGTAGAGGTGCTTCGAAGGAACAACAAGGCATATTTTATAAGTAAAACAGGATAAACGGAAACAGACAGGATTGGAAGTCCTATGTTAAATGAACAACGAACGCAAGCATTTTAATAAGTTTCGACCTACAAACCAATTCACAAAGTTAGTCGAAATCAGACGTCTGATGCGTAAGCAGGCAGCCGAAACGCAGAAAATAGAATCCATAAAGTAATGACGAAAGAAAATGAAATATATTAGACATGAAACTGAACGTCAAGGTAGGAAGCTCTTGGGAAAGTAAGTACCGAATATAGGCTTTTGATTCCCTAGATGGGGACTTGTAGAAAATTTCGACTCATGGGGCTGTAATTTGGAATTATCCTGGGCATCCTGTCGTATGGCATCCTTAACATATATTCACAGATTTTCTTACGAATAGAACATATCACGAATAACATCATTTCGTAATAAATCATGCCTACTCTAGTGCAGCCGTCCCTTGACAGCTTGGAAGAACTTAAAATTTCTGTTCCTTGGATAAGACTTATGTCTCTCTGAGTCAGAATCTATTCAGCGTCATATAGCAGAACTGATCCCGCTATACCCTGTAAAATTTTAATTCAGTAATTTTTGTTATTTTTCTAACAGGTTTCATTTCTATTGCCACTCGTGAACTGATACTGACCTTATTATTTATACCTGTTGGGCTTGCTAGAGTACAATCGTTAAAATGATCTATCAGTGTAAAAGAAAATGTTAATATTTCTCATCTAAGTGCACAAACTAACTTGGTGACAGCACAATAGACTTACTTCCCGAACAAGAAAGAAGAATAAAGGGTGTAGATTCGTCAATTTACCTGAGTGTAATCTTTGATAAAAAGGAACAAGCGATGCAGCAGCCATCGTAAAGAGAATATGGCAAGGAAAGCAAATAATCAGACAATCATACTCTGTGCTTTTGAACAAAGGGGCCAGGAAAGAAACTAAAATAAGGATTTAGAAGATGGTAGTGAAAAATATAGCAATGTATAGTGCGGAAGTCTGTAAAGCTACAGACAAGCAAAAGAGAGACTCGAGGCTTTGGAAATGGTATTCTGGCGACGCTGTTGTGGACATACGTTACGTGACAGAATACGGAATGAGCAAACAGATGGGCGTAGTTACACCAATAATTGATACAACAGAAGCAAAAAAGCAAAAAATGACACGGTCACGTGCAAAGAAAGGAAGAAGGAAAGATGACAAAAAAACTAAAAGTGGACTCCTTCAGAACGAAAAAGAAGAGGAAGGCCAAGAAAAACTTAGAAAGACGCCATTATCGTCAGCCATGGGACAAAGGAACGAAGGAGAGTGGGAAGATAAGGCTTTCGGAGGACAGGATATGAAAACAACTTCAATATTCTCCAATTCGCAAATATTTAATATACATATTTCCAAATACTGGGCTATTAGGGCGTGGTTGGTTGCTGTGAATTGACATCCTGTCGGCAACGTCTCCAGTCCCCCCTCGGCGATTTTCTTCAAGCCGCACAGATCTGCCGCTACTGTTTTTGGCGGGGCACTCTGTCGCTTTTTGGCGGTCTGAAGAAGATCATGGGAATGGAAATGCTGCCGACAAGATGTCGATCCATAGCAAACGACGACGGACTAACAGCCCAGTATTTAAAAATAATTTTGAAAATATTGACACCGACCGTGCAAGCTTCAGACAAAAAATTAATATATATAATTACACGGCTTTTTATTCGTATCCAACGAATAACGACTGCTTCAAATTACCGCTTCCAGTAATCGGACGTACGTTTCAACTACGGTCACAGGGTTTGAGGTGTTTCTTAAATTTGTTTGTTTCTTTAATAATTATCTCTGCAGTCTCAAATTGCAAACAAATATGATTAAATATATTCGATTAATTTTGCATCAGTTTGCAACCTAATATTCGGAATGACGACAATGTAATTTGACAATGTGTCAGAGACATGCTAGTACTTTTTTTGTTACAGTATTATATCACTGAACCGTGTAGGTCACGGACTTCGACTTTTCCTTAAATCGTTAATTTTTCTAGCCTGTCTTTTCTTTTCGACGAAGATACTTGCTCACGTAGACGATGTTGTAATTGTTGGCAAGTCTTCTGTTAAAGAAGCATTCCTAAAATTGGACGAAGAACCACATAATATAATAGGACATAAAGTAAATGAAGGTAATACTACAATAATGGCGTCAAGAGGTGACGTACAAATTTTCATTTGTAATTAATCCAATACGTGTTTAAAAAAGTCTGTTTTACATTTTATCGACCCTCGTATGTATGTCAAAAGTCAAATGCACATACAAAATAGTTCCGATCAAAACAATAAAAATGAAAAATTAAGCAAAAAAAGGAACTAAATTGCTATAAAATTTTAAGGCCAAATCTGACTAGATCTTTTGAAAAAGAAGAATCTACCTCTTAAAAAATAAGAACAATTTAGACGTGCATCCGAAAACAAAGAAAAAACTTAAGATAAACGAAAGAATAAACGGTCGTGATATACTGAACCATTATTACATCACTAAGTATAATTAGACAATAGTTATTGCTGCATTAGCGTCTTCAATGTCATTATCCGTATATAATAGAGAACATAATTCTGACGAAAGTTTCCGTCCGGAGCACACAGCCACTGTTCTTCTGTTTATCTATCAAAAAGAAAAACTACCTGCCGGTTAGCGGCCCGTATAAGGATAATTATACCATAATGAACATCCTAATAACATATTTAACAGCATCAGCAGCAACAATAGTAATAACAATAACACTTAACGTCGAGATTGCCGTTCCATTCTATTTTCTTTAAAATGTACATTACAAGCTGTTATATACGAAAGGTGGTGTATGTAAGGAGCGGTTTTTTTATTTCTGTGATTTTTAAAATAAATAACTTCCATTTTCTTCTAAACGTGCAACCAATTTATGAAGAGTCGGTAAGTCGACCCGCGTGCGGACATTTCACTAATAAAAACCACGTAGTTCTTAGGTTACACAAACCTTTAATTTTTCTTATCACCAAACGTTTTGCCCCTTCTACAAATAAGTATCCTAAGTAGCTCAACTTAGGATGCAGAAAAAGTTTGTTGGTAAGATTAGTTAAAGGTTTATGAAAGTTAGAACCAGTGTTTTATAAGTCTAAGATGTTTCCTGCGGACCTATTTAGAACATTATATACAACAAAAAAACTGCTACTACTACTACTACTACTACCAGCAAAACTACCACTACCACCACCACCACTACTACTACTACTACTACTACTATTACTGCTGCTGCTGCTGCTGCTAATGCTACTACTACTACTACTACTACTACTACTACTACTACTACTACTACTACTACTACTACAACTAATAATAATAATAATAATAATAATAACATATTGTTTTTGGAGGGCTCCCACACACCACTACACCCTTCCGATCCAACCACTGGAACAGGACACCCAGTAGAGGAACGGGGGACAAGTATGATAAAACGGTTCGTAGAATCTTAGTATATCACATCTGAAGAAGTCATAAATCTATGGGACTTATTGCGTCGAGTAAAAGAAGACGTCTTTGACAAGAAAAAATAGACGACGTAGTAAATTCTAAATACTACTCCTCTAACTAGTCAATCCACAAAATTAACGTAGCAGTTCAAACAAGTGCAGTCAGAATATTCCATTCCTCACTGCTTGCCAAAACGTCTTTCTGTAACTAAAGAAGTGAAGGACGTCAACGCAGAGTTGGCAGCTTCAATGTGTCTCACAACTCGCTACATTATCCTGCATGTCCACCAGCAAACTTCGACCTTACACGAAATGTGTAGGTAGGACCATCCTTGAAACCGATGGTCATGGGGAATCCACTAAAGCCAAGAAGAACTCGACGAAAGAAGAGTAGACTGTATGAATTCTTCTAGTCAAGGGTGAATGAAGACCAAGAGCTTTCGTGACCTCCTCATCACGACCCGATAAGGTTAACCTGCTGGATATCAAGTGCAAAAGTTTCTTTGAACTCCTTCAATTAAGTTAGTGTTTCAGGATCCCTGTGCCAATAATAATAATAATAATACAAATGAAGAATTCCGAAGCTGGTTGTGAACTTTCATGTAGAAAGGAGAAAAAGTATTGAGGACAAGATGATGATGCCGAATCAAGCCTTCAAGTCTAAGGCTGCAATCACAAAAGAAGAAGTAGTATTCGTATTCTGTCCTTCGAGGTTTAAATCTTGTGGTCTGTTCCGGCTGTTTAAAATATTATTATAATTAATTCATATTAAAATATGCAAACAAAAATCATTTTGAAGTGAATTTACAGAAATGAAGTTTAAAGAAGGTATGTCCAATAACAATTTATCAATTATTGGAAAGTTAAGTAACCTTCTGAAGAGAAATGAAATTCTTGGATTTTGTTGTCCATGACGTGTCCGTTACTTAACTAAATATAACTCGTGTTCCGAGTCGGTAGTGAATTAATTATATTTAGAGAAATGAAAGTTTAGCCAATTTTTCCACGTTGTTTTTTTCTTTCATATAGCCTAATCACGTTAATTTCTCCTCCAACTTCCTCATTAGTCATGCGATCTGACTAAGGCACTAAAGATCTTTACCATAAAGTACACAGAGTAACTCTGTCACCCAACTAATTTAGCGTGTTACCCAGAATCCCATAGTGTTTTATAGAGTGATTCAAAATTGCACGGCAATCTTTCGGGACCTGATTCTATAGCTAAAAATAAGAAAGCTTTTTTATAGCTATAACTAAAAACAAAACAGGCCAAAATTAAATTCTTCTTATTCCTTTTCCAATCAGTTTCTTCCAGTCTAAAAGTTCACTAAAAGTTCATTAGATGTTCTTTTCATTCGTCCTTCGATCGCAACTTAGCCAAGCCAATCTTCTATTAAGCATTTCCTTTTCTGTCATTCATACACTTCATAATTCATGTTGTGTTCAACATGCATAGTTATTTCTGGCAAGCCATAGTTGTTCCGTAAAAGGGCACAATTATTTCATTATATTACTAACTTGTAAATCAGAATATCAATAAGTGATTCCATACGTGTTTTATTAGCACAATTTTGCTGATGTCTTCAGGAGCTTACCAATACTCTTTTAACTAGCCTTTTGCACCTACATGTATCTACAGAGCAGTATTGAGAAACTAAATCTTCTAATTAATTATCTTTCTTAAAAGAACGATAACATTTTTAAAATAGTAAATATTTATGCTTAAAATTGACATACAACATGGTACCCGTTCGTTTAAAAACAAGAAATAACCGCATGTACCACATCGCATTTTTATACGAAAGGTCAATTGGTGCAACTAAAAATCTAAAAATCGTTGACCTTTCAAACAATGGATTTCAAAAGCAACGTCACGTTTAGTAGCGAACCACTGATATATTGTTCAGTCAGAATAAGGTTAGACTTATCTGGTACGGACCGAGTGAAAGTGTGGCAAATGGTAAGAAGACAATATGCAAACAACAACAAATCATAAAGCAATACTTTACTGTTGTAGTAAACGCGGCAACGTTGAAGAATGCAGTATTTAACTAGATCGTAAATAAAATCTTACATCAGGCTCTGTGCTTTGCATAAATCTAAACATTTATAAAAACAACATTACAAAATGTACACGTGTAACATATTTGTTACGTAGATAGATTTTAATGTTCGCTTTCAGTTAACTTCTTTGTACATTTTCAGCTCAAGGAAAAATTTTGTCCAGTGTTTGTCTTTTTGAAGTCGATTCCCACTTTCCTTCACCTTAGGGGCGGTGATATGATTCAGCATACATACGATTCAACTCTGAATTTTATTTATGAATTTTCTTTATTAAGGGGAAAACTATTAACAGATTTAAATGATTGTTGTGGAAAATCTGCTCAGCTCAGCTCTTTTCTGTTCTGTTCAGCAAAAAACAGGGGAGCTTAATAACACACACACACACACACACACACACACACACACACACACACACACACACACACACACACACACACACACACACACACACACACACACACACACACACACACACACACACACACACACACACACACACACACACACACACACACACACACACACACACACACACACACACACACACACACACACACACACACACACGCACGCACGCACGCACGCACGCACGCACGCACCACGCACGCACGCACACGCACACGCACACACACACACCACACACACACACCTAATATGTACAGATAAAGATAAAATTAATTACGTACTTTAGTCATCAAATATAAAATTGTTGTATGCTTTGGTTGTTTCAGAGATTATATCTAATAATTACATAATCAGAGACAGAACATGTCAAAAAATTAACTACTAGTATTTCGATTTAAAATCATCATCGAATTTGTACAAATCGATATTTCGTGATTCAGAGTTATCCAAAAGCTCTTCTTCTTCTTCTTCTTCTTCTTCTTCTTCTTCTTCTTCTTCTTCTTCTTCTTCTTCTTCTTCTTCTTCTTCTTCTTCTTCTTCTTCTTCTTCTTCTTCTTCTCTTCGGCCTCCTCGTCCTCCTCGTCTTCCTCCTCCTCCTCCTCCTCTTCCAGGAACTAAGCGAATTACCTGTTTCGGTCCCAAAGAAATATATCCACCTCACCAAAAAATTTGTGTGCGATTAAAATTTCGAGAACTCATATGAAATATAATTATTATTATTTCAAATCACAATAAGCTTTCGGTTTACACGCTACAGTTTGTCTTTTTTGTCAGACAAAACTTACAGGGTATATTAGTTATTTTTGTGATAATCGTTACATATTTACAAGGATACTGGAGTGTTGTAATCTATACTACATATGATTTAAACAAAATTGGGTGTGTCATGAGACACACGCCAGAAGTGATAACTTCAGTGTCGAGTGGCGAATAAACTGATTCAACGAGTAAACGTTTGCCCGAATGTATTTGGAATAAGCGAGATTTTGCTATAAATAATTAAGAATGAAATAAGAGTGAACGAAAAATTAAATGAGACGAGGGCATATTAATGTCTGTATATATTTTATTATAAGATATCGATGCACACAATGAACTGTAGAATTGATATAATACATTGATAGAATTGTATCAAAAGTCATTTTATTTTCAGTATGCATACATATTCAAAAAATATGTAACAAATAATTTATTCCACTGTAACAATATGATTTACACATACGCTATTTAGTTGACAAGTAGAATATTATAATTGTGCTCGTGGCGTTAGAAAAGACGTATACGAAAGTACGGGTACGAGGCTCATGTGCGGGTACGGGGCTGTTGTGTATGTGGACCACCAACATCTCGGAATTGCGATGTGCCGCATTGAAAGTTTTACGTCGCTAACTGCATCCCATACATGAATAATAGTAATGTTCCCGTAAGACAATTCTTAAACAGACCTTGATGATGTAGAACGCCTATGATTCCGTCAACGTGTCGAGGGAAGAAACCAAAGAAGTATGCTGAGACCTGACTGTACCTAAAGCAGAGCAGAGGCGAGACCGGAATTTGACATCCCCAAACAAATCCCGAAAGAGAAAGAGAAGAGCGATCGAAACACGGGAACACAAGTCATCGTATGAGATTTTCGTAGAACGGAATCATACATCACCTATGTAATGTGGCAGCAGGGAAATGGTAACATTTAAAGTCATTATAAAGACAATTAATTTACGATAGTTTTAATGACCCCTACACTACAAAAATTTTAAAGACTCTACAAAATTGGAAACTTTAGTAGAATTTATTTTCACAAGTGCTAATTCAGTAAAAGTCATATGCAGACTCTTATGGCTGGAATTGTTATAGTTGTAAGATACGTATGTTACCGTGTTTTTAGACCATGGTCCAATTAGACCTTTCCTGACACGCCTGCACTACTTTGTTCCCGTGTCACTGTAGATAGCCGCCGTTACTGCGGCCGAAACGTCTGGTGTTTCAGGAAATGTAAATATTCGACCACGACGTAATGGCTCGGTTAACATGTCTTACAAAAATCAGACATAGTCATTTTACTATTTTAATTTTTCAGTAAATTCATAAATAGATTTCAATCGGTCATTTACTTAACAAATTAAATTGTTTTAAAGATTTCAGAACTCTGTCATCTTTAATGTATGTCGGAAAGAATACTTCTTTGAATTCAAATCAAATTTTTTAAACACTTAATTTATATAAATTTTGTATAATGATTATTTGTATAATTATAAATACCAATAAACGTGTTAAGCATTCTAAATAGTTTTGTTGTTCTTCTGGCTAACAGCCCTCATCCTGTAATATTACAAGAACCATGAATACAACACCATAATAGTTTAATTATAATATTGTCACGACGGTCTCACGGATCGTTGTCTTGAACAGTAAAAACAGAAAAACTGACACTAATTAAGTCACTAATTACAAGCTTTAATTAGACACAAACAGTAGGTAGAAATCAACAAAGGAACTCATATAATTTTTCAAGATATTCATCAAGATTCAAGATTATTGTCCAACAAACAACAATAAATGTCATTGTATTACAGTTTCGCACTAATTAGCACAATAATCACTTTTCACTAAAACGCCAGAATAGCTTTGAACCGTGCTCTAATTCCGCCAGGTCTAAACTAAACTGAGCAGCTCAGAAATCCAGTATTTATACCTCCGCCGCCTTGCATTGTAGTCAGGTCACGGGCCACGATGTCGGTAGGGTAGTCGAATAACGTTTGGAAGGGGCAGAACGTCTAGAACAAATCAGAATTTTGCGCAACTCTGCCGCGCCGAATAATCCAACCAGAATCACGTACGCACTCAGGGATGCGGTACCATTTAATTCCTCAGCGTAGATACATTAAGTACTGGAATTTTTAAACAAACCGATTCCAGCATATGGTAGAAATCCAGCAATACAGTAATAAAAAAGAGATATTAAATTAATCAGATAATAATATATAAGTGTATTATTTTTACTATCCTCTCTCCCCCTGTCTCCCTGTGATGTGAGGGCACACGATAGCACAACCACATCAAGATACACACAAACGTATTGCAGTTACTGTGAAGTAATATTAACTCTATTATTATGGACCGGGAACAATAGTTTTATTTAATATTGTACATAAAACGGAGCTACAACATTATTTTCTTCCGTGAATTATTATCCAGCATGACACGATAACCGCACATCGCAATTAACATCTAAATAACACACGGCATAGCGTTATTTATGTTGCACGTACAGTGTATTTATTGCGTTGTTTACAATGAAACATCATTTCATATACATTACAAACGTATTTCATATACAATTAATTTTGTTGTGGAACAATTTAAATCAAAGTGAATGTGTGTATATCATGTAAAATTATTTTATTTTCCCAGCTTTATGATAAACTAAATATTTATCAGTGTACGCATGCGCGTCCGTCTGTGACCGAGTTCGAATTAATTTAACCTATGCATTGAACAGATACAGACAGCGGCTAAAAGAACCACCATTTTCATATAGCTGAGTTATTTGTGTTAAATGTAGCGTTAACTCGTCGTCAGTGAGTTGAATCGCAGTTATGATTGGTGAAAATGTTAAAATCCGTGGCGCAATTGACACTCATCTATGTTTAGCACAAGATAACAGACGCGCGCCGTTTCTTCTTGTTACATGGGACTCAGCCCCCCCCCCCCCAGGAAGATTAAAGGAAACGTTCCACTTCTCAGATTGCTATGAAAGAAGCATTTTAGATTTAATAAGAGTCTAAAATGATAAGAACGTGATAAGACATAAGACACAAGCCGAGGTTACGCTACTGTTTGCAAGAAGATAAAATGGAGCTGGTCTGCGCATGTGGTTACGATGACAGCGATCGATAGACACTTAGACACTTAGATCAAGGACATCGGCAACAGACAGCAAACACGTAAGCGATGGAGAGACACTTTACCCATAACTTGGGGTAGTGGCGAAGACAAGAGAGCCGTAGTAGTAGTGGTAGTAGTAATCGCACACGCGTTTGTTTGGTGTTGGAACAACTCAACAACATTTGTCCTGATAATAGCAGTAAATATTGTCGAAACATAGACACAAATTATGTAAAAATCTTGTCTATACTTATTCACTGATCCTCGCTAGTCCATTCAGCACTCAGTGACGACAACGACAACGACAACGACAACGACAACGACAACGACAACGACAACGACAACGACAACGACAACGACAACGACAACGACAACGACAACGACAACGACAACGACAACGACAACGACAACGACAACGACAACGACAACGACAACGACAACGACAACGACGACGACGACGACGACGACGACGACGACGACGACGACGACGACGACGACGATGACAACAACAACAACAACAACGACAACGACAACGACGACAACGACAACGACAACGACAACGACAACGACAACGACAACGACGACAACGACAACGACAACGACAACGACAACGACAATGACAACGACAACGACGACGACAACGACAACGACAACGACAACGACAACGACAACGACAACGACGACAACGACAACGACAACGACAACGACAACGACAATGACAACGACAACGACAACGACAACGACAACGACAACGACAACAATGATGATGATAATAGTAATGTTGACAATACTAATTGATTAAAAAAATGAGAGGAAGTTGTTCTGCAAGAAACAGAACACGAATTGCAACAAGGTTTATTTCAACTGCACAGAGAAGCGAGGAGTATAAGGTGCCTGCCAAAAACCAAAGTGGCTGTTGTCCAGTACGGACGAAAGTAGTGGTAGACGACTAATGTTTGGAGCATGTACGGAATTTCCAATATTTGGAATGTAATATTTCGTGAGATGTAAACAGAGATGTGGGCAAAAAAGTTGAGTAAATTTAGATATATCATTAGGACGATTAAAGATAATTAAAAAATAACATTATAAAATAAAGATATACCAGAAACCAAAATTAAATTTTAAAAGCTTGTAGAGGTATCTGCTCTGCTGTAGGCCTACGGTGCAGTCATGGGCTTTGTGTTAATAAAATCACCGCGGCAGAATGAGGTTTCTAAGGATGGTCACGGTTAGATATGCATTGAAATGAGGATACAGGGTATGAGCTTAAGGTGTCCCACTGTTTGAAAAGTTTGTGAATATGGGATAGATGGAGGAACGGACGGAGGATATTCTTCGCGATTCTATACCAAGTGACGCATAATTTTGTGCTCCACAGGGTAGTCGTAATATGTGGAGGACCAGATAAGAATCGTGGAGTTATTAGTTCAACTTAAAATATTTATAAATAATAAAAATTATAATTCATAATGGCTAAGGCTTCTGAAACTGGAACAGGTGTTTATACCGACGTAGACCTTCAGGAGGATGGAATACTACTACTACTACTACTACTACTACTACTACTACTACTACTACTACTACTACTACTACTACTATTACTACTACTTCTACTTTTACTACTACTACTACTATTACAACTACTCCTACTACTTGTTGCTGTTGCTGCTACTGCTACTTAATCTAATTTTTTTTTAATTTAATAAATTTACGGCTTTTACGTTCCATGGTAATATTCGTAATTTATTACAGTATTTCTCAAGAAAAATGATTACATTAAATTTTTTTTTTATCATCATCATCATCGACCTCAAGGTTTAAACCATGAATGGTTTGTTCCGGTCTCAAATAGGCAAATATTAGAGCTGGTCACTCCAGCGCTTCTTCGGACGTCCCACACCTCTCCGTCCCCACGGCTTATATAGTTCCATAGTTGTTTGGGGATGCGGCAGTCATCCATTCGGCAAAGATGTTCCTACCAATTCAGCCGATACTGGGCGATCCTGTCAAGTATATTCATAATATTCAGTATCTGTGTTTTTCCTATGATCATGGAGAGTATACCCTGTACGTGCTTGAGATATCTCATTTCAGCCGCTAAGATGCGACTGGCCTGGCCTTTCGTTAAAGTCCAATTCTCAGACCCATAAAGAAGTATGGGAAGGGCCAACACCTTGTAG
This sequence comes from Magicicada septendecula, assembly GCA_034769895.1. Classification (NCBI taxonomy): domain Eukaryota; kingdom Metazoa; phylum Arthropoda; class Insecta; order Hemiptera; family Cicadidae; genus Magicicada; species Magicicada septendecula. Next base: position 1,253,276,914 of record CM068367.1, read on the forward strand.
AATTTTAGGCGTGTTCCTGGACTTGATGACTTAAGGGTTCGCCTGATGGTCCCGCACATAAAGTTGAACTTATGCACCACGTCGTTGCTTGCATTACAAGACACACTGTAGCCCAGGTATTCAAGAATGCTAACTTGTTCCATGACAGTACCATCTATAACAATTTTTGCCCGTACGGGATCAGATCCACAAAAAGCCATCACCTTGGTTTTAATTGTGGCTATCTGCAATCCAGAGTCTTTGCAGATTCCATTTAACAAATGTATACCCATCCAATCTTTTTTCAAAATCTGACAGAATAGCCTGATCGTTCGATTTTGTTTTGATAAAATTGATAAACAAACCCCCAGATAATTTTTACCATCTCCAGTATTAAATTGAGATTCCATCTTAAAGATCGCTGTATTGACAAAACAGTATTGCCAACAGGAACTGTAGACATAGTGTATACATCGTAGGGCTTCGGAAAAAAACGGAAAACTATCTGCGGTCCGCAGCTGCGAATCCCCATAGAGAGTTGTTTTGATTAAATACGCTGCAGTTGATTGCATTATGCACCTCTCGATGTTTCCATGGCAACGGTGCGAGTAATACTCTTCACTCCAAACTTTAATGGTCGGTTTAATTGCTGTTGACGCATCGAATAACTGACTCAGCGAGAAACTAAATTCACAGTATTACTAAATTACTACGCGCGTATTTCTTTTAATCTTGTTTTATTTTTTTGTTAACTCGTTCGAAGCGCTTTTTGTAGTAACTAGTTTAAAATTTTATAAAATAGGACAGTAATTTTGCAAAACATTACGTTTAATTACTCTATTCTAATGGGTTTTGTTACGTGTGTTCTATTTTCTACGAAGTGAGTAAGCTGTTTAGTTAGTTAATGGAGAAATAGGGTTTGACAGATTTTAATACTTTGGCCTGTACAAAGGAACCTGTTAACGGGTTCCAAGAAGAGTTGAATTGAACCTGGTTTGGGGCTTAAGCGACATACGTAAGTCGATAATAAAAGGGTCAGGAGAAGAAAAGAAGTGTTTTCAACAAAACTTTTCACTGTCAATTCTAATATCGATTTTTAAATAAAATGTAAAAGTTATCAGATATGTTTACCGGGCTAATGTTAACGTCTGTTGGAACGTCAGCCGTTTCGGCCGCACCCACGTGGACAACTTCAGAGGAGCGGGAACAAGCGCCTGGCGTTTAAAAGAAACTTAATATTATACCACGACCCGGTAAATATGTCTGAAAAATATGGACGACTCCGGTCGTGAGAGTTGCGTCCATTAAGGATGTAAACAATTTTAGAACATTCATTGTGTGGGTGTTTATGAATAAACGCGGGTGGGTGTGGGTACGGATGTGGATGTTGTGTGGCTGTCAATTCTGAAAATATATGCAAACACAACAACGTGCAAAATCAATTAAAATGCAAACAAGACATTCACTCGTTTCGAATGATATAAGATAAGTGCACTGAAACACTGTGCTCACTAACGCTCGCGCGTTGTAGCTTAGAGGTTCTGGCAAAACTGGAGTCCTCGCTGGTTGATACCCAGGTTCGAGTTCATGAACGGGCCGGAGAGTATCGTTAAGTTTCCGCAGAACAAAACACCGAGCGGCTAGAAGATGACCTTGTTGATCAACCTGAAGCCAGACAGGACGAGTCACAAACTAAAACTTGCTTGTTCGAGGAATCCGCACGTAAACATTCTAAGTTTTATTCGAATTAGTATGTAATATTTGTGTTTTTCCCTGTTAATTTTGTAAGTGATGTAAGGTTTTGTGAGTTTAGGTCAATACGAAGACAGAATTTTTAAATCGCTTGTGTCGAAGTTTCGACAAATTTTATTTCCGTCATCAGAAAAATTTTAAGTAAGTTGTTGTGACACCAAACGCACAATTTTCTTTGTTTGTGTCAGTTGTGTGTTTGGTATTATGACAACCCATTTGGGCTTGTCCTAATTATAAAAATAAACATTGTCCATACACCAATATAAATGATGTAAAAGTTGTGTCTTTCCATTGACCGAAGCTCACACCATCATTTATTGGGTCCCTACTAAATTATGAATTAATATTATACTGTATTACTGTATGAGTGTATGTGCTATTTATATCATAGCGATATATAATAATCATAAAGATATGTACATATAGTCATATTGTAAATTACACTATTCTTCATTAATGGTGAAAAACTACACTTCACACAGTAACAAAGTAATGAACATTCTTAATACGGTATACATCGTTCCTTTGCATAGCGGAAGAATTTGGACCGGGAAGGAGGCTGATGAAATGTTTTATATGGGGAGAGTTTTACTTATTGGGCCTCAGGCACAGACAACGAGGAAACTGAGGCCCTGAAAGTATGGCTTTCGAGATGGACGTAACGAATAACGTGGACGGATAAAACAAAAGTGCTGAATAATGAAAACGGTTTCTGGAAATTAAAAAGAGGTAGAACACTACTGCAGATTTTAATTGGGAGACAGTGAAACTTGCTTGGACGTATCCGCAATGCAAATATGTCCAAAGTTACAAACTGACAAACTACCAAGCCTGTGTAGTAACAAAGGTTTTTGTGGATTATTGAAATAAAGCAAGACGAGAGGAGCAGGGAAAGATTGTAGCGATTGGGGAACATTATATGATTCTATGTGTGGAGTCTGGGACCTGCACACGACAGAGTACCATACGACGACGATGGTGGTGATGACGATACTCCCCTTAACAACTTTTCGTAAAATAACATAATTACTGTGCACTACAACATTCACATTTCGAAATAGTTTAAGGTAATGAACTAATCATTAAAGTTTTCATGTCACACTAGTCTATAGTCAGCCCTCATCCAGTTGTAATGACATAAGAATTAGTAGGACAAAGAATAGAACAGGCGACTTACAACTCGAAGACAAACCAATCTAACAAGTAGACAATAATGAATTCCTTAGCTGCTGGACTACAGGAAACCTTAACCATTATTTGGTTAACTGCACAATAGAGAGGCGACTTTAGTTAAGAATGCACCTAGGAGTTAAGAATTCCATTTCAAGTAATGTTTTGAAATAGGAAAATCGTTTTTTTCTAAAATAAAATGCCTTCACGTCAGAAAATATTTCTTTTATTCCAGTGCCAATAGTAGTCCTATACTAAAATTATTGCAAATTATAAAGCTGTAGGCAGTGACAGAACGTGTTATAAACAAAACAGTGTTTTGGTTTGTTTAAAAATATGAAATTAGTAATAAAGTATACAATATAAAATTTAACATAATTCACTCTATTCACGTTAATACTACTATGCCGGCAAATTTAATTCGGATCCGGAGTTAAACTGTAGGTCCCATATACCTGTGAGAGACTCCGTAACACACGCACCACGGTTATATGCGGGGAGGGTACAAACCAGTCAAAAGACTGGAGGACCCAATAATGAATTTAAATTTAATAAAATTTGTACTTTTTCAAAATGCATATAAGTTCAATAAATAACAAAACTATTATTGGTTACTAGTGACATGTCTGATAATCAGCATTTTTTACACTGATCAAAGATATAAAAGATACTAAGTAACAAATCAAACTATTAATTGAAACAAAAGTTATATTTTATTAATTCATTATACATCATAAAAGAAAGAACAGTTATTCTGTTTACGTTATATAATTTTATTAGTTGCCACAGCTATAAAGAGGGGTTAGTACTGAAGCGGGAACAATGACATTAAGTAAGGGTAGTAGGAGGCGCAAAGGATTCCTGCCCGGGGGGGGGGGCAGAAAAGAGAGTTACGCCACCGCCACTGCAGAGTGGATTGAAACAAGAAGTACTTAACAGTTATATCGCCTAGCAGAAAATCGTCACGTTCTAGGTCCATAGTAATCACCAAAGTTCGGGGGACCGGGCTAGGTACATGGAATAACAAGGAGTAACAAGATCCAGTAGTAAGGAAATCACTCAAAACGACTGCAGACCAAGTAACTCCATCGCTACTCTACAAAATTGACTGACTGACTGAAGCCAGCTCTGCGCCTGTTTATATTGTCGGTCAAGACTGCTGTGTCACAAACAATCAGGACGTCTTTACAATTTATTATCATCATCGAAAGGCTCCGTTAGATTCCTCGCTTCAATTCTATACACCCGCACAATCGTCGTTGGTGTCTGCTGCATGTAATGTGTACAGTATTTTACTGAATGCAAATGCAACACTACACGGAATTGGATCAAAAAGGCACGTTAAGCCTTTCCACACGTTTCCACCGAGTTTCATTTCTGTTTCCTTCTACTGTCGTTTCACATTTTCTCCTTCAGTTCACGTGCTTCTCGTCGTACTGTAACAAGCTAACTATATTCCACTCAACAATGCAGTACTCAACAGAATCGGTACGGGTAAATACTGCAAGTGAATTTAGATAGTAATCGTTTGTATGTGTACTCTATGGATACGTTTACGTAACACGGTAGACGCATACATTGGTAATTATACAGCGCACGCCGTATGAAACCTATGAATATGTATGAATGCAACGGAGGTACACAGTACGTACGTGTTTGTGGACTGTGACGCACTTGTACAAACACGATTGTCCGCTATGAGTTTGTGTCTCGCAATATATGTAGCGTGGAGAAACTACACGGACCGCGACTAAACTGTATCCGCGTGAGCGCGCATGCACACACACACACACACACACACATAAGTACGACGCGTACGAGTTACTGTATAAAGTGACGTTCACCCGCTAAAATGAACAACCGGACTTTAAGGAACTATAATTAATAACCGTTATAATATGGACTAAATTATAAGACCTATGTTAAATTCTAACTCGCGTATGTCCAGTAATGCCACAGTATTTGTACCGCTCAAAATCCTTATTAATCTGTTTATTAAACACATTCAATCATTTATTCAAACAATGACTTTTTTCTCGTTATTTTAAGCAACCTCACTCCAGCCATGTGGATATGATCGTTCTAGTGATCGTCATCTTTTTAAAATCTCCACATCATTTCACCTCGTTTCTGTAGCAACTTATGGTTCCTTCCTTACCGTTTCTTATATCAAACTTTCGCTATCTGTCCATTGTGTCTAATAATGTATTTTATTATGTATTTCCGATTAGGTTTCATCATACATACGTGTTTGCAAACCCGAAGTATCTAGCGGATCATTAATTCCGTAATTTTCGTTTCTTTGGAAAATCATACAGATGACGAGTTTTGGTTCATTCCTTTACAGGAGCCGTTTGTAATGACTCTAAGGACGATTGGGAGGTCTGATCAGAGTAGGGTTTGACAAAGACGTGATTTACCACGGAGGTAGTACTCCGCTAGAATTTTCTTTCGTTTATAATAAAGGTTAAAATTTCAATAAAAAAATGAAATGAAAATGCATCCCCCTTCTCAACAATGAATGAAAACAATCTTTTCAACAGTGATATGCCAGGCTACAATTGACCAGATGCTCATATCGCCGCGGTATTGAAAATATTTTTATTATTGAATAGCACATTATTTTACAATAAAAACCAAACAAGGAAACAAACAATGCCCTAAATAATACATTGTGTTTTGTACACTTCATATCGTTGCAATAATGCCGTGAGACCTCCGGAGAGAAAATATCTATATTTGTAATATCGAATACCGTTTATTATAAATTATTATTTAATTAATTGAAATTGAAACAAATAACTGCCTCGCATTATTTTATTCTCTGATAAAACGCGAAGCGAACAGCGTGTTAATAGATGTACAAAACGGCATCATAAATTAGGACAATTTTAACGTATCGTTATGTGTATTGAATCGTTTATAGTGGAACATTAACGAAAATAATCAAATTTGTTTAATGCGGACATGAAAGCAATCGCAACCAGAGCGTACAGTATAAAATAAAATTATTTTCAGATATTTGGAAGTACCGGGTACGTATTACGTACCATGAGTGGGCGCGATTGGACGTCAACTGAACTTCCACGCGATGGGTCGATATTGGTTTTGTCGACTGCTTTGTCGATCGTTGCTTTAATACGATTTACATTTTTTGTTAAAGTACAGTGATCTGCACATGAGTTTTAAAACAGAATTTTTAAATCAACTTACATAACAGTATTTTTAAACAATACATAATAACAGAAATTATTTAAAGTCTTAGCTATCATCATGACGATCAAGATTAGCCACACGATAATCTAATATAGCTTTGTCGCTACAAACCCTTGTTTCTAATTTTTCTGTTCTTTTCATTTTCCGCACCTCCAATTCTCATCTTGGCATCTTCCAGATATGTTTTTATAAATCTTCTTACTTATTTCTTACCTAATGGTCGTTACAAGGTCATTCATTATATTTTATGTTAGGTTCTATGAATTTAATCTTTCTAAACCCTATTGCGTATAATAACTACTTTACACCTTCACTTTTCTCGATTTACCTTAATTTGCTTTTCCTTTATTCTTACCAGCTCTTCTTGTTTTCCGTCATGTCTACATTATAGACACTTCTCACTTGTATAAAATAATATGTTCCTACTAAAGGCAATAATTTTACAAAACTTATATCTGTGTTGATGTGCTTATTTTGACTCAAACAGAATCTACATCTTACCTTAGCGTAGGCAGTGTCTCATTACAATCCGCTTGACACCTAATAGCGATGTTGCTTCACACGAGTTTCTCTCCGTTTTGTCTAAATCGTTTGAAATATCTTCGTTCCTTTGGTTGATATTCAAATTCGAACACGGGAATAAATAATTCTGTATAGACCCGTCTGTATACATAGGGTCTATTCTTTCTAGATTATTGTCGGTTTTGTCCTGTAGTCTTACAATCGTTCATTTATGCTTTGTATTTGTAGCCATTTGTATCTCTATCTGTTCTTGTGTGTATTATAGTGTGTTATAAAACCCTAAAAAACCTCATTTCCGCGGTTTCAGTTCTTCTCTTTTTTCCTTTTGTTGAAACTCCTGGCTCACTTCCATACCTCAGATTTCGGATGACCATGGTTTTATGGAATTTCATTTTCACATCTGTTCGTACTACTATGTTCTGCACATTGTGCCATTAATATGATTGAATATAGTATCCATAACCCACGTTCAACAGCTACGTGAAACAGTAGTGTACATCCTATGAAACTGAATAAATTTATTCTTTCAATTTGTTAATTATCAGTGAATATTTGACACCTGATAGATCCTATTCTTCTACACGATATGGTTTTAGTATTCTAAGTTGACAATGTGAGATCGTGTTCTTCAGCAATTAAATATTTGTGGTGGGGGGGAGTCTTTAAACTTTAAATAATCCGTACGCGTAGGGAGAACTAAATGTTTTGTTAATCTGATAACTCTATGCGTCATCGGCAACTCAATCATTCTGCAATTCGCGTTAACACAAGCGGCAAATCAAAACACGCGCCTTCGGGACTCGATACTTTCCACTGTCTATTTAGTCGTAACGTTCGTTGCTTACAGGTCTACATAGAAACTATAAGGCTTATGCAATCACTGCGTACCTCTACCTTACGAGTTTTTTTTATTTCAGTAAGTCTTGTATTGTAAAGACATAGGCAAGCTTCAGAGTGTCGGCGACAATATTATTAGATGCCAGCAAAAATCATTTATTATGTTAGTCACAGAAAAATATAAAGCCAGAATGAAATATATATTAAATGGGACTAAACATATAGGCCTACAGTGGCTGCACACCAGAAGCCATATACTCAGAAACTCATAAACTAATATTCGTTATATTATGTCGTTAAGAATAGTTATTTATAGTCATTTGCAAGTTCAGCTGAGACCATTGCCTTTATAGAAAAGTCAGCGGTCGTGCTACTTAAAAACCTTTATAAAATGAAAACATTTCATTTTCGTGTTTCGTAAATATCAATTATTATAACAGTAACTGAGAGGTCTAAAACAGTCCTAAAACTTAGTTTATTCCCTTTCCAGTACTAGGAAAAAGTAGTTTTATAAAATCGATTAGAACACTTTAATGACAATGATAAAACTACTGTAATGACGGTTTTGCAGATCGTCGTGTTTTACCGTGGAAACAGAATAACTGAACCAATGAAGATGATAATTACAAGATTTAATTAGACATAAACATCAGCTAGAAATCAACAAAGGCACTCTTATCAATAACTCAAGTTAAATTTATCCAACACACAACAATCATTCTCACCTTATTACACTTTTCCACTAATTAACGCAACAATAAGAAACACTCCGAACCTCACTCTAATATCGCTGGTCTAAAACTGAACGGGGCCGCTTCGAAATCCAGTATTTATACATCGGCCGTCTTGCACTATAGAGACGTAGAGAGCCTCGGTGTCGGTAGAGTAGTCTAGCACTATCTAAAAGGGGCCTCTCGAATGACAGGACAGGACGTTACGTAATTCTGCAGCGTTTGGAACAGCTTCTGGCGCTGCAGCGTGCCCAAGAGTCACGCAGCCACTTTTGTTGTTTTTCAACTCAACCTAGCAATATGTTATAATAAAAACTTCTTAAACTACCCTTAGGTACAATTTATTAAAGTCTGCCATGACTGGACTTCAGTTTTGTCTAACAATTTTTTGAAGCTGAGAAATTAAAAACACATGAAATTTACATAGTTTCTATTTTCCTGCTACAGTAATTCCGTTGATGAATCGGACTCAGGCTTCTACAACTTATTCGTAGAGGCAATCCAAAGAAATTGCGAAATAGGTAGGCCTAGTAGTTTTGGAAACTGAACTTAGCTGATAATTTATTGAAAAAAAATTTTTGCAGCACATAACTTCCTTATTACGTTATTCATAATACTCAACATTGTATGCACTAATAATGTTAATAACACTAAAAAATTGCAACGCGTAATGGTAAAAGCATGGTTTTTTATTGTAATTTTAAAGACTAAACTCCATTGTATCATTTATTTTAATTGTTCTGAACAAAGCAAAACGTCAAACAAGAGGACTATTAACTTATCATTTTGAAAGAATCTGAAACTAAGTAAAACAATGAAAAAAATTAATTTTTCTGCCAAATTGATGTTTCAATCAAGCGCATTCTAAATAAGAAAGAATGAAAAGCAAATTTTCTGAGCGTCACCAGAGCAGCATAACCCCCATAGCATTCCGCTTTGGTCTCAGCTCGACTATAGTAAGTTTATATATATATATATATATATATATATATATATGTTAACCATTTTGTTTATCTAAATATACAGTTAGAAGAAAACATATCGCTCAAACAAAATCATTAATAAAACAAATTATCTCTTTAGCTCTTTTACGTTTTGAAAAAAAAATACTTGTATATGTGTGTGTGTGTGTGTGTGTGTGTGTGTGTTATAAGTTTATATACTATAACTACACTACTATGCGTTATTGTAATGTAATGTTGTGTGTGAGTACCCACCTGCTGTCTGATCTTGCAGATTCTTCCGACTAGGGCGTGTGGATTTTGGATTTGAAGTTCGCAAGCTAGTAATCTCAAATTATTACAACAACACACATAATGGGTTACTTTAAAGGGGGAGAGTTTTGTGAGACTGGTAGGCTTTATCGTACAACAATAAAACACTGTTATATGGGGTAATAAAACGTTGTTTATTACACCAACAACACACAAGAATAGAATGGTTATAATCTTATGAATTTTCTTATAGTCTATACAATGAATCGATGTTTTTCGATTGATTAATAGTTGAAAGAAACTGAACTCGTTCTTTGCGAGTTAATTGCAATTTAAATTTGACTTTATTAATTGATTTGAATTTAATTAAATTTATTTAATTAATTTGAATCTAAGTGTTCATGAAACAAAATATAAAACTCTAAAATTAATTTGAATAATTAGTTAAAATAAATTAGACGTGACAGTCTAGTTCTCGTTATTTCATTTCTAGTGATTCTACTTCTGATCTACTGCAGTATGATCTAAGATTAGATTGTCAGTTAAGATTTGTATAGCGCTTTTATACTACTTCTATTTCTTAACTATACCTTACTAAAGCCTTAAACTGCTATACAGATTATCACAACGAATTTACTTTTTAATTACTAGAGTCTTTGCTTTTTATTTGGCACCTGAATTATTTGAATTACAATGTTTTAATTGAAAAATAGAAAATTTGATCTGAAAAATAAATAAGTGGATTTTGCTTTCCTGTTACTGAAGAGGATGTCGTCCCGATTTGTCCCTCGTCGATTCGAGTCCTTGGTTAGAGAAAGTAATCTGCTTAGAACTGCTGGATTCGGTCGTGGAGTTCAAAATTCGGCAACACTCTGCTTCCTTGCTGTTTGTGAATATTTTAACGTCTGCTGGAACTGCTTCCTATCCCTCGTCGATTCGCACGTTGCACGTCAGCGTGTGTGTGTGTGCTTCGTTCGGGCGGTCGCTCTGCTCGTCAGCTGTTAACCAATGATTTAGACGGCCTCTCTGCTGTATTCTTGAAGTCTGGTCTTGAAGTCGGGTGGATCTCTTGCGTGCTTATGACTATCTGGTAGTACCCAATAAGCTTAGTTGATGTCCTGAAGAGTATCTCGCCTTTACACAACAATTACGAGCTATACCGATGATCTGTACTTGGTGTGTTCGTAATTGCGTGTGTGTTGACCACGTAGAGTCTTCTTGTTGATCTTCACCACTTTGGCTACTAGACGATCGAAGGACTACGTCTTAACTTCGTGAGTACTGACAGAAGAGTGATTTTTCCACCAGAAAACACCGCACTAGCCGGGGCTGCATGAAATGATTTCATTGGTCGACGCACTCTCCCTACTACATAAAATTTAGAATTCCCTCGGTCCGTGAGAATGAAGTCTGGTTCCCACAGACGGAGAATAGAATTATTATCTAACATAATTATCCGGCGGAACCAATTTGTCGCTAAGGATATCCTGTACTTATTTAATTTTGCAATAACTTGGTTGCAAATCAAGTTGTGTGAAATCTAAAATATACAATCTGTCAGAAATTATTATCTTTATAATATACTAAAATCTCTTTACTGTAACTCTATTTTTACAGAAGTTATTCAATTATTTTAATTAACTCTTACATTCGTTAATTATATTGCATCAAATTTGCACACGTCATTATTAATATCTCGGCAAACATTTTGGCTATATTAGATTTCGCCTTTATTTATTAGTTTCCGAGATATTAATAATTAACAGTTTGGGTGTGGTCGCTTCCTTGTACAGCGAACTGATTACATAATGACCACGTGTGCGTTGCTTTACACAGCATTATTTTCAATGCGCTACATTCAAATGGAGTTTTGACTGTTACTTTTATTTAAATCTGCTTTCAGTATGCGGTAAACATATAACCCCAAATAGTTAATATTTGGTACTGTTATATATTCCCACACCCGCTTTAAAAAAAAAGAATGTAATAATTACAGTTATTTTTTTTTTTTTTTTAATCATTACACACATATTCTGTAATCATTATTCTTACTAGTTATACATTGTATTACTTATTCTGAAGACACGTACACAAGTGTTAATGTTATTGCATTATATACAATTTAACTCTAAATACTTGTATTAAAATATTATATTCGCAATTGTCTGTGTATTAATGTTTTTAGAACGCTTAGTACCCTTTGTTTGTAAACAGTGGCACACGTACAAAAGAATTTGCTGACAGTATTTAAAACCGTTATCGCCGGGCGCGCGTCTAATTGCTTGACCTAGTTTCATATGTGGGTCAGGTAGTTGTTATCGCGTGACGTAATTATTTCCTGCCGTGAGCTCGTTCAATTGTACCCGCTTATTATTTACCGCTATAGAAAAGTATTATTATTAATACACACGTTATCTATAATTATTATTAATACGATTATAAAACACAAATTACTTATTTTAATTTTAATTATTATAATACAATTACATTATCTTTTAACCGTAATATTTCGTAACCCTTTTTACGAACGGTTCGACAGTACTTCGTTAACCATCGGTCATTTTCGTCACCGGATTCTTCGTCTACGTCTTCCCACGCTGACTGTGTGGGAACGTCGTCGTCACTTTCCTGCTCTGCCGGATGTACTTTTGTCGGTGCCCATTGTTGCATTGTGTTAACGGGCAACCACGTTTCCTTACCATCCGGTTGAAATACTTTGTCAACAGGCGTACAAATTTCTGTATAAAAATCACTTTTCTTAAATCTAGCATTTTTTTTATTTTTACCTACTTTATTGCGATAGGTTTTGGCATGATTTATGGCGCTTCCCCACTGGAGACGCCCGTTTCCAAGTTTTTTGGAAACTTACGATTCTTTCTCCTCTCGTTGGGGTCTTTATTACTAGGAGTATCGCTGTCTTGCTCTTTTGTATCGGTTCTAGCTACCTCAACTGTTTGCATAGCTCTAATCGGGGCCCCGTCGTTACCCTTATATTGCCCTTTTGATTTAGCAATATTTTGTTTGCCTTTGTATTCAAAGGTCTTATCTGGGGTTTTTGACGATGTTTGGGGTGGAGTAGAACTAGTACTCGGTCTCTGGTCAGGTTGCTGGTATTGTTCTCGCGTATTCTGCCCTTCATTATTTCGGCGAAAATCGGGATTATAACGCCACCCACCAAAATCAAAAACCGTCTCACTTTGGGACACTAGAATGAGGAGTTCGTCTACCGTGCGAATACCCTGCGTGAATACAGCTACTCTAATGTTATGATTATAATGGTAGGCAAGCTTGGTGACTATGTCAATCTCCGCAAATGCTGGGGTTAAATGCTTCGCGCGCTCGACCTGCTGGATTATATAATTTTCGGCGGTAATACCCATTTTCTTATCAAAACGGCCATATTCCAGTTCATTGCGCAGAAGTCGTTGGGTATGCGAGTTCCAGTATCGGCTTTCAAATTTTTGTTTGAACTCCGCGTATGTGGACACTCTATCGCGTACAATGTTATACCACTTACGCGCCGAATCACGCATCGCGTTAACCACCCACTGTATTTTGTCTTGATCTTCTAGTCGGGAACCTACTCTAGCCATTTCACTCTCACATGCTAATAAAAATTCAATGGGGTCTTCGTTATTTTCCCCCGTAAAATACACGCGATTTTTCTCGTCGACAGGACCTTGTACCAAAATATTTGGAGCAGACCTCCTTCGTACCTCCTGTCGTACTTTCAAAATCTCGTCGCTTAACGTTTGTAAAACACTCTCTTTATTAGAGTCAATGTTAGACCGCGTCTCTACAATTGAAGCGTCTAATTTATCTACTCGTCGTTGCGTTTCGGTCACGTCCGCGTGAATTTTTACCTCTAGGGATTCGACCTTCCTAGAGACGTCTAGTGTTTGCTTTTCACAACGGCTTATGTGATCCTTGAACCGGCCCTCCATACGTGTTACTTGTTCAATAAACGATTAAGTCAAACAATAATACTTGTTCAATACTTGTTCAATAATTTGAGTGGTCTCAAAAACCTTAAACCGTTCATTGATTTTAGTATCGACCGTATTTACTCTTTCACCGATCTCTGCGACTTTTTTCGTTAATTGTTTATTACTCTCACCGACTTCAACTACTCTCGCGGTTAGCTCTTTATTACTTTCCGCGATTTCGGTGACTTTAGCGGTCAACTCGTTTACGCTTTCGTCTATTTTCTCGGTTAATTCTTTACTACTTTCTTTATTACTTTGCTTAATCTCGGCGTTTATGTCAGCGTTACTGTGTTCTAATGCTTCGGTTAGACTAACTTTTTGTGCCTCGATTTTAGAAGTTAATTCTGCGATATTTAGCTCAGCTTTGGCTGCACTCTGTTCAAATTTCGCGTTCATGTTAGCGGTTAATTCGGCATTTGTTTTCTCAAATTTCGCGTTAATATTAGCGGTCAAATCCGCACTCATTTGCGCGTTCATTTGCTGTATTTGTTTAAGTATTTTATCCATATCCATTTTAAATACACAACAATGTCAAATATACACAATTTAAAATACACAGAACAGTTTCCAATACACACAATAACTTTACTGTTGTACACACACCAGTCACAAAACTCTTTGGGGATTGTTTAGTTGGACGCCAGCTGTTTTACGAATTAAAACAGCAAAGTTTGTTTTAAAGTGAAAATTAAATTTAAATTGAATTTAATTTCTGGCCCCACGTACAGGGCGACATTTATAACTACAGTTATATGTCGTTCTGGACGTGAATTTAATTTGATGTAAGTTTGTCGGGCCCCACGTTGGCCGACATTTATAACTCTACCTCTACTATGCGTTATTGTAATGTAATGTTGTGTGTGAGTACCCACCTGCTGTCTGATCTTGCAGATTCTTCCGACTAGGGCGTGTGGATTTTGGATTTGAAGTTCGCAAGCTAGTAATTTCAAATTATTACAACAACACACATAATGGGTTACTTTAAAGGGGGAGAGTTTTGTGAGACTGGTAGGCTTTATCGTACAACAATAAAACACTGTTATATGGGGTAATAAAACGTTGTTTATTACACCAACAACACACAAGAATAGAATGGTTATAATCTTATGAATTTTCTTATAGTCTATACAATGAATCGATGTTTTTCGATTGATTAATAGTTGAAAGAAACTGAACTCGTTCTTTGCGAGTTAATTGCAATTTAAATTTGACTTTATTAATTGATTTGAATTTAATTAAATTTATTTAATTAATTTGAATCTAAGTGTTCATGAAACAAAATATAAAACTCTAAAATTAATTTGAATAATTAGTTAAAATAAATTAGACGTGACAGTCTAGTTCTCGTTATTTCATTTCTAGTGATTCTACTTCTGATCTACTGCAGTATGATCTAAGATTAGATTGTCAGTTAAGATTTGTATAGCGCTTTTATACTACTTCTATTTCTTAATTATACCTTACTAAAGCCTTAAACTGCTATACAGATTATCACAACGAATTTACTTTTTAATTACTAGAGTCTTTGCTTTTTATTTGGCACCTGAATTATTTGAATTACAATGTTTTAATTGAAAAATAGAAAATTTGATCTGAAAAATAAATAAGTGGATTTTGCTTTCCTGTTACTGAAGAGGATGTCGTCCCGATTTGTCCCTCGTCGATTCGAGTCCTTGGTTAGAGAAAGTAATCTGCTTAGAACTGCTGGATTCGGTCGTGGAGTTCAAAATTCGGCAACACTCTGCTTCCTTGCTGTTTGTGAATATTTTAACGTCTGCTGGAACTGCTTCCTATCCCTCGTCGATTCGCACGTTGCACGTCAGCGTGTGTGTGTGTGCTTCGTTCGGGCGGTCGCTCTGCTCGTCAGCTGTTAACCAATGATTTAGACGGCCTCTCTGCTGTATTCTTGAAGTCTGGTCTTGAAGTCGGGTGGATCTCTTGCGTGCTTATGACTATCTGGTAGTACCCAATAAGCTTAGTTGATGTCCTGAAGAGTATCTCGCCTTTACACAACAATTACGAGCTATACCGATGATCTGTACTTGGTGTGTTCGTAATTGCGTGTGTGTTGACCACGTAGAGTCTTCTTGTTGATCTTCACCACTTTGGCTACTTGACGATCGAAGGACTACGTCTTAACTTCGTGAGTACTGACAGAAGAGTGATTTTTCCACCAGAAAACACCGCACTAGCCGGGGCTGCATGAAATGATTTCATTGGTCGACGCACTCTCCCTACTACATAAAATTTAGAATTCCCTCGGTCCGTGAGAATGAAGTCTGGTTCCCACAGACGGAGAATAGAATTATTATCTAACATAATTATCCGGCGGAACCAATTTGTCGCTAAGGATATCCTGTACTTATTTAATTTTGCAATAACTTGGTTGCAAATCAAGTTGTGTGAAATCTAAAATATACAATCTGTCAGAAATTATTATCTTTATAATATACTAAAATCTCTTTACTGTAACTCTATTTTTACAGAAGTTATTCAATTATTTTAATTAACTCTTACATTCGTTAATTATATTGCATCAAATTTGCACACGTCATTATTAATATCTCGGCAAACATTTTGGCTATATTAGATTTCGCCTTTATTTATTAGTTTCCGAGATATTAATAATTAACAGTTTGGGTGTGGTCGCTTCCTTGTACAGCGAACTGATTACATAATGACCACGTGTGCGTTGCTTTACACAGCATTATTTTCAATGCGCTACATTCAAATGGAGTTTTGACTGTTACTTTTATTTAAATCTGCTTTCAGTATGCGGTAAACATATAACCCCAAATAGTTAATATTTGGTACTGTTATATATTCCCACACCCGCTTTAAAAAAAAAGAATGTAATAATTACAGTTATTTTTTATTTTTTTTTAATCATTACACACATATTCTGTAATCATTATTCTTACTAGTTATACATTGTATTACTTATTCTGAAGACACGTACACAAGTGTTAATGTTATTGCATTATATACAATTTAACTCTAAATACATGTAATAAAATATTATATTCGCAATTGTCTGTGTATTAATGTTTTTAGAACGCTTAGTACCCTTTGTTTGTAAACAGTGGCACACGTACAAAAGAATTTGCTGACAGTATTTAAAACCGTTATCGCCGGGCGCGCGTCTAATTGCTTGACCTAGTTTCATGTGTGGGTCAGGTAGTTGTTATCGCGTGACGTAATTATTTCCTGCCGTGAGCTCGTTCAATTGTACCCGCTTATTATTTACCGCTATAGAAAAGTATTAGTATTAATACACACGTTATCTATAATTATTATTAATACGATTATAAAACACAAATTACTTATTTTAATTTTAATTATTATAATACAATTACATTATTTTTTAACCGTAATATTTCGTAACCCTTTTTACGAACGGTTCGACAGTACTTCGTTAACCATCGGTCATTTTCGTCACCGGATTCTTCGTCTACGTCTTCCCACGATGACTGTGTGGGAACGTCGTCGTCACTTTCCTGCTCTGCCGGATGTACTTTTGTCGGTGCCCATTGTTGCATTCTGTTAACGGGCAACCACGTTTCCTTACCATCCGGTTGAAATACTTTGTCAACAGGCGTACAAATTTCTGTATAAAAATCACTTTTCTTAAATCTAGCATTTTTTTAATTTTTACCTACTTTATTGCGATAGGTTTTGGCATGATTTATGGCGCTTCCCCCCTGGAGGCGCCCGTTTCCAAGTTTTTTGGATACTTACGATTCTTTCTCCTCTCGTTGGGGTCTTTATTACTAGGAGTATCGCTGTCTTGCTCTTTTGTATCGGTTCTAGCTATCTCAACTGTTTGCATAGCTCTAATCGGGGCCCCGTCGTTACCCTTATATTGCCCTTTTGATTTAGCAATATTTTGTTTGCCTTTGTATTCAAAGGTCTTATCTGGGGTTTTTGACGATGTTTGGGGTGGAGTAGAACTAGTACTCGGTCTCTGGTCAGGTTGCTGGTATTGTTCTCGCGTATTCTGCCCTTCATTATTTCGGCGAAAATCGGGATTATAACGCCACCCACCAAAATCAAAAACCGTCTCACTTTGGGACACTAGAATGAGGAGTTCGTCTACCGTGCGAATACCCTGCGTGAATACAGCTACTCTAATGTTATGATTAAAATGGTAGGCAAGCTTGGTGACTATGTCAATCTCCGCAAATGCTGGGGTTAAATGCTTCGCGCGCTCGACCTGCTAGATTATATAATTTTCGGCGGTAATACCCATTTTCTTATCAAAACGGCCATATTTCAGTTCATTGCGCAGAAGTCGTTGGGTATGCGAGTTCCAGTATCGGCTTTCAAATTTTTGTTTGAACTCCGCGTATGTGGACACTCTATCGCGTACAATGTTATACCACTTACGCGCCGAATCACGCATCGCGTTAACCACCCACTGTATTTTGTCTTGATCTTCTAGTCGGGAACCTACTCTAGCCATTTCACTCTCACATGCTAATAAAAATTCAATGGGGTTTTCGTTATTTTCCCCCGTAAAATACACGCGATTTTTCTCGTCGACAGGACCTTGTACCAAAATATTTGGAGCAGACCTCCTTCGTACCTCCTGTCGTACTTTCAAAATCTCGTCGCTTAACGTTTGTAAAACACTCTCTTTATTAGAGTCAATGTTAGACCGCGTCTCTACAATTGAAGCGTCTAATTTATCTACTCGTCGTTGCGTTTCGGTCACGTCCGCGTGAATTTTTACCTCTAGGGATTCGACCTTCCTAGAGACGTCTAGTGTTTGCTTTTCACAACGGCTTATGTGATCCTTGAACCGGCCCTCCATACGTGTTACTTGTTCAATAAACGATTTTTGCATAGTGGTCTCAAAAACCTTAAACCGTTCATTGATTTTAGTATCGACCGTATTTACTCTTTCACCGATCTCTGCGACTTTTTCCGTTAATTGTTTATTACTCTCACCGACTTCAACTACTCTCGCGGTTAGCTCTTTATTACTTTCCGCGATTTCGGTGACTTTAGCGGTCAACTCGTTTACGCTTTCGTCTATTTTCTCGGTTAATTCTTTACTACTTTCTTTATTACTTTGCTTAATCTCGGCGTTTATGTCAGCGTTACTGTGTTCTAATGCTTCGGTTAGACTAACTTTTTGTGCCTCGATTTTAGAAGTTAATTCTGCGATATTTAGCTCAGCTTTGGCTGCACTCTGTTCAAATTTCGCGTTCATGTTAGCGGTTAATTCGGCATTTGTTTTCTCAAATTTCGCGTTAATATTAGCGGTCAAATCCGCACTCATTTGCGCGTTCATTTGCTGTATTTGTTTAAGTATTTTATCCATATCCATTTTAAATACACAACAATGTCAAATATACACAATTTAAAATACACAGAACAGTTTCCAATACACACAATAAGTTTACTGTTGTACACACACCAGTCACAAAACTCTTTGGGGATTGTTTAGTTGGACGCCAGCTGTTTTACGAATTAAAACAGCAAAGTTTGTTTTAAAGTGAAAATTAAATTTAAATTGAATTTAATTTCTGGCCCCACGTACAGGGCGACATTTATAACTACAGTTATATGTCGTTCTGGACGTGAATTTAATTTGATGTACGTTTGTCGGGCCCCACGTTGGCCGACATTTATAACTCTACCTCTACTATGCGTTATTGTAATTTAATGTTGTGTGTGAGTACCCACCTGCTGTCTGATCTTGCAGATTCTTCCGACTAGGGCGTGTGGATTTTGGATTTGAAGTTCGCAAGCTAGTAATTTCAAATTATTACAACAACACACATAATGGGTTACTTTAAAGGGGGAGAGTTTTGTGAGACTGGTAGGCTTTATCGTACAACAATAAAACACTGTTATATGGGGTAATAAAACGTTGTTTATTACACCAACAACACACAAGAATAGAATGGTTATAATCTTATGAATTTTCTTATAGTCTATACAATGAATCGATGTTTTTCGATTGATTAATAGTTGAAAGAAACTGAACTCGTTCTTTGCGAGTTAATTGCAATTTAAATTTGACTTTATTAATTGATTTGAATTTAATTAAATTTATTTAATTAATTTGAATCTAAGTGTTCATGAAACAAAATATAAAACTCTAAAATTAATTTGAATAATTAGTTAAAATAAATTAGACGTGACAGTCTAGTTCTCGTTATTTCATTTCTAGTGATTCTACTTCTGATCTACTGCAGTATGATCTAAGATTAGATTGTCAGTTAAGATTTGTATAGCGCATTTATACTACTTCTATTTCTTAACTATACCTTACTAAAGCCTTAAACTGCTATACAGATTATCACAACGAATTTACTTTTTAATTACTAGAGTCTTTGCTTTTTATTTGGCACCTGAATTATTTGAATTACAATGTTTTAATTGAAAAATAGAAAATTTGATCTGAAAAATAAATAAGTGGATTTTGCTTTCCTGTTACTGAAGAGGATGTCGTCCCGATTTGTCCCTCGTCGATTCGAGTCCTTGGTTAGAGAAAGTAATCTGCTTAGAACTGCTGGATTCGGTCGTGGAGTTCAAAATTCGGCAACACTCTGCTTCCTTGCTGTTTGTGAATATTTTAACGTCTGCTGGAACTGCTTCCTATCCCTCGTCGATTCGCACGTTGCACGTCAGCGTGTGTGTGTGTGTGCTTCGTTCGGGCGGTCGCTCTGCTCGTCAGCTGTTAACCAATGATTTAGACGGCCTCTCTGCTGTATTCTTGAAGTCTGGTCTTGAAGTCGGGTGGATCTCTTGCGTGCTTATGACTATCTGGTAGTACCCAATAAGCTTAGTTGATGTCCTGAAGAGTATCTCGCCTTTACACAACAATTACGAGCTATACCGATGATCTGTACTTGGTGTGCTCGTAATTGCGTGTGTGTTGACCACGTAGAGTCTTCTTGTTGATCT
Source organism: Magicicada septendecula (assembly GCA_034769895.1). Classification (NCBI taxonomy): domain Eukaryota; kingdom Metazoa; phylum Arthropoda; class Insecta; order Hemiptera; family Cicadidae; genus Magicicada; species Magicicada septendecula. The sequence continues at coordinate 1,253,297,239 of CM068367.1, forward strand.
TCACCACTTTGGCTACTAGACGATCGAAGGACTACGTCTTAACTTCGTGAGTACTGACAGAAGAGTGATTTTTCCACCAGAAAACACCGCACTAGCCGGGGCTGCATGAAATGATTTCATTGGTGTACGCACTCTCCCTACTACATAAAATTTAGAATTCCCTCGGTCCGTGAGAATGAAGTCTGGTTCCCACAGACGGAGAATAGAATTATTATCTAACATAATTATCCGGCGGAACCAATTTGTCGCTAAGGATATCCTGTACTTATTTAATTTTGCAATAACTTTGTTGCAAATCAAGTTGTGTGAAATCTAAAATATACAATCTGTCAGAAATTATTATCTTTATAATATACTAAAATCTCTTTACTGTAACTCTATTTTTACAGAAGTTATTCAATTATTTTAATTAACTCTTACATTCGTTAATTATATTGCATCAAATTTGCACACGTCATTATTAATATCTCGGCAAACATTTTGGCTATATTAGATTTCGCCTTTATTTATTAGTTTCCGAGATATTAATAATTAACAGTTTGGGTGTGGTCGCTTCCTTGTACAGCGAACTGATTACATAATGACCACGTGTGCGTTGCTTTACACAGCATTATTTTCAATGCGCTACATTCAAATGGAGTTTTGACTGTTACTTTTATTTAAATCTGCTTTCAGTATGCGGTAAACATATAACCCCAAATAGTTAATATTTGGTACTGTTATAATACATATACATTTTCCAATCATTATTCAATAATAAGGCAATAATTATTTTATCCAAAAATGTGAATATTCCAAATTAATACTAAGGGACCGAGAGATAAATGATATGTTAAGGTGGAAACGACGGTTTTGAAGTAGAAAAGAAACAGTTAACATGGTTTGTCTATACAATGCATATATGAGACGAATATGTCTAAACGTCTAAACGACAAATAGAAAGGGTTAAATTAGAAAATCAACAAACATGGGAGCAGGGTAATGGAGCGATGAACTAGATGCAATCACAGCGTGGACCGACAAGTTTGGAGACTGGGAACGGAGAAACGGCTAGGCAAAGCAAGTCCGCTGTGTTTGCATTACTTTAGGACTATATTTCCGAACGTGCCTTATATAGACAGACATTTAGTTTATCCGTGTCAGCAAATAACTGACTCGTATTTCGAAGTATAATTGAAATGTGCTTCTGATAAGCTTAATTTGAAATATTAACTCAAATTTCAGGCTTTCTAAGATTGAAAAAACATAAACAATTCAAAAGAAGCATTTGTAAACATTGTAATGATGACAATCGGAAATAAACAGGAATTTGAATGTATGTGACACAGTACTACAAGAGAAGAGAAAGAGATTTAATAAAGTTAAAAACAAAATGATTATAATCAGTGAGAGAATAGAAGACATAAAAATATAAATTAAAGGAAGCATCATCATATAGCAATTTAAAGCTTTCCAATACTTGCTACGAATAAAACTTTTGTAAGGAAATTGCATGACAAACAAAGGCGAATATATTTAAGATAATTTATAGATTTATGTTGACAGATGTGAGTAAAGTTATGCATATTGCATGAAAGGCGTAAAAACAAAATATAGTATGTGTAGATGAAGTACCTGACAAGAGTCCTACAATTTACGAAAAGATAGGCCTATCAGTCGTGACATCTATAGTACAATTTATAGGAAGAAGACAACTTATAATGATGATAAGGCATTTTGCAGCGGAAAAAGAGACGCGACCAGCGATAAGAATTTGGGAAGCAAAAATGGACAAGGATAAGCATAACTGGACATATAGATAAACTGTGATTACGCAATTGCAAACATTTTGAAGGAGAAAAGATAAAGCATGATGAAGTGATGGGGAAAATTTTCAGAAGGAAATTGCGCACGTATTTCGGTGGAATTTTAAATCGATTATCTCTTAGGCCAGTGATAAGAAAATAATATTAACAATAATAAGTCTCAATATACGAAAGACTCAACAAAGTAAACAAGTTGTGGACCGCTCCCGTTCCGAATTCGTCAGGACAGCTTAGCGAAAAAAATATTTCAAGAAGATTTCATCATTTTGACAAAGAAGCCCATGGACAAACTCTCGTTTTTTGTGGAACTGAGGAGGAATTTAGCTGAAATGAACAGCCCGGAAGAGTAAATTTTAGACAGCGATACTTTACGGAGAGGTGTAAGGAGGTCAAGGGTTTTAGGGAAGTGGAAATAATAGTCTGGATAGAAGAACGGAAGAAGGCATGTAGTAAAAGGATGGTGAAGTACTGGAAGGTGAAGGCGAAAAATGAGAAACATCGTAATTTATTTAACGACATCTATAGATGGCAAATATCAACTAATTGTATATAATTTATATTATAATATATATATATTATATATTGTAGCGTGACAGAAAATCCACTACATTTTAAGTCATGTGAAACCATAAAGTTTAATTACACCAACGAATGTTATAATAATATTGAATGACATTTAAATAAATCAGAGGAATGAACCACAATAAAATAAAAATCCTCACTACATTATATATAAAAACCACTGTTTTAAGAAACCAAAGAAAGTATCGAAGCAACTCATAGTATCATATCAGTAAGTTACCCAGGAAGCTCAGAGCAGTAAACCAGTTATATAAGCCCATATCAAGAAAAAAGAGACTCAATTAAAGAGTGGTGAATACCAAAATACCCCAAAAACAAGAAGAGGGAAGAATAAAGTTTGTGATCAGGAAGAAAACAATACCCTGAAACCTGTATAGAAGAATAAAGTCAGTTCAGTGAATAAATTAAATACTCCAAACTAAACCTCAGTCGAGATAACACCAAGTACCTTGGTTTACCCAAGAATGAGGAAGGAAGACCAGAAGAGTGAAGACTAGACGAGGGACAAGAATGAAGACTAGAAGAGGGACAAGAATGAAGACCAGAAGGAAGATACGAAGAAGGACAAGAAAGAAGACAGGAGGAGAGGAAGAAATAGTATGAAAGAAACACCGTAGTAAAACCTATTATTATATAAACTACTATCAACCCAAAACCCACAAAAACTATGCAAAAGAAAGTATAACATACCCAAAATCCTATAAAAAAGTAATTATTGAGAAAACTAAAGTGCTGTATAGCGTTATAAGAAGTGCACCGACTAAAGCTATTGTGTAATAAAGAAAATAAACTAGTCTTAACGGTCCATGATTACTAAAGGTCTGGTCTGAGATAATAAGGCTCAAAGTATCAGAACCAACAGTGAAAGTGAATTTGTGTAAGTGTTTTTTAAAAAATGCAATAAACTTAAAGTTGGTGATACTATAACTTAGTAGTATGCTATATCACAACTTTGAGATCTAATAATAAACAGCATAATAAAATAATAAAATGGAAAATTTCCAGTATTTTATTATTTTAATGTAAATCTTTATTTACAAGACATTTGTAAAAAATGATAATAAATAGAGTATGGGAGTTAATGTTTACTAATGTAGGGGATCACAATAATAATGGTTTAAACCAGAAAGGACTGGTATTAATATAGTGTTAATAAGTGTAAAATGTTTAAATAGACTGTTATTTCACAGTCCTAAAATCAATGTGTTAATAAAATGTATTTATAAGGGTTATTAGAAAATAAGATTTATGTTATGTGTTTAAAAAAAAAAATTTATGTTTGATAAATAATAACCTACATACCATTAATAATGTTCTAATGGGTATGCTATGTTAGCTCAAAAATAGTTAAAAGATATATGTTCAAACCATATCTGCAATATGCTAAATTGTGCAGATTGCTAAATAATGTTCATAATTAATTATTTTAATAACTGTAGTGTTAATTAACTACTACACCACACAATAAGTTATAAACCATGTTATTTTCATATAATTGTAATTATGTAAAGTCAGAGGAGGAATTAAGTTTAAATTATTTGAGAAAGAAAGAAATATAAAATTCTAAAATCTAGGCCATTTGGTGAAATCACAGAACCAATATAAACTAGTATAATTCACTTATAAATCCTGTAAACTACAAAGATTTATATAAGATAACTCAATTAACCACTACTAGGAATGATCCTATGAGTTAAAATGATAATAAGGAAATATACCTTAAAACATTGTAAATTTTCAAAATATATAATTTAATTAATTTTAAAGAGCAATGTCAAATTTACAGATTAACACAAAAAACCAGTTCAAAGGTGTAATTTATATGTATTTAAGGAAAGGAAGAGGAATATGAATAATTAAAATTTATTATAATAGTATTAATAATATTTAAAATGGAGGAATTTTATATAAAGACGGAAATCCAATTTTGAGCCTATATTTCCAAAATGTGAACAAAATTTGTTAATTTCCACAAAATGTCCACAGATATGGACTATAATACATCAATTTAAAGGGAATGAGATGGTTAAACCGATAATAAGGTTCATAATTCATAAAAGAGATGAATAAAATAGATAAATTCTATATATAATGTAATATTTTATCATGTGTACAGGTAATCGAATATGTTAACAATACTTTTTCAAAGATTAACTGGGCCAGATTTATGACCAAGTTAATTAGTCTTTTGTTGAATATCAAGCTGGACAGTTGTGTAAAGAACGTTTCTTTAAATCGAGAAAAATGGTACTAGCGTTTAGCCATTGAAATAAGTGAACGAGAGTTAGACGGATTAGACACTTTTTAAAGCTAAAGCTGTTAATACATTCACGACAATAGTGAAAACAAACACTTAACTCCATAATACGAGTGATAGAAACAAATAAAACATTATATTTAAACTGATTCATTCTACAATCCTAACCACATCTTGAGAATTTTAACCCACAGAAGAGAACACATTCAAAATAAACTAACTAACACAAGTTTACACAGAACACTTCGCCAGAATACACCAAATAACTTTACAGACATATTACACCAGTGCGGGGACATTTCAAACCTTAATGAAGGTAATTTTATTGTGATTTTCTGACACGACGCATTGGCAGTAACCTCGACCAACCCGAGTAGCGGCCATCTTGAAAACGAAATCTGCTTACTACATCGCAGTGGCGTCAGTCTTCAATGGTTCGAAAACATTCAAACACATTACATATAAGAATTATTTAAATTCCATTGAATAATAATTATTGTATTTATTTTTAAGTGTTAATGTTATACTTTCTCGTCTCCCTTCTCTGACTATTAATTCTAATCGCTCAAAGAACCTGTATTTTAATATAATATATCATAAATTTTGTTCTGTATGACACAATCGATAATTCCCGAGACAGAGTCGATAATTGCTCTCCATCGATAAAATATCGATTCTTTATTTAAATTGTCAATAAATCTTTATATTTCCATTATTTCGTATCTGTTACGTATTTCACAGGGTAATTTAAGGGTATTTATAAGGCTGAAGGACTTAAGTAAGAAGAATATATCCTGTTTGAACAAGATATTGGACCAGTCAGAAAAGTCACCAATCGATTATTAATCTATTTAACTCCAGACTTGGTTCAAATCTTCAAGAAGTGCTCGACGGTCAATAAATACCTACCTGTTATTAAAATTTTACAAGAACCTTTTAAACCAGATGTATTTCTCATTTAAACACATTGATTAACATAACAAAATTATTTTATTATTTGAAAATTCTATTTTTATTGAATTTTCCATATACATTTTATTTTTATTCTTTTGTAACGACCGGCATACAGCGGTCTTGTTACAAAGTGGCTAGCCCAAACAGTGGGGCTTGATTACACTAGAGCAGGAGAATTTGTAATAAGAGGACATTGTTACAAAGTGGCGTCCAACTTAGAGGGCTTAATAATCTAAGCTTGGCAGCGATTAATAAATAGAGACAGAGAAAGATGCAGAGACGAGCTACATCGAAAAAGAGGGCGGCAGAGGCCGAGAAAGAGGTTGACATGGGGGATAAGAAGGCAACACCCGTTGAAGATCCGGAAGTGTTACTAACCCAGGTGGAACCGAAACAACCCGCACCATCAGAGGAACCACCTGAAGTAACAACGCAAACAGGGGAAGTCAATGGCCGGAAGGAACAATTGGAAATGCCGACACGAACGGAGGATGGGAGTATACAAGAGATGATGAAAATGATGAGGGAAATGAGTAAGAACTTAGAATCCAGAATGGATGGAATGAGTAAAGATTTAAAGGAGGAAATCAAATCCACGAAAGAAGATAATAAGAAGTTGAGTGAAGACTTGAATAAAAAAATGGATTCCACTAATAAGGACATGGAAGAAACCAGTAAGAAAATGAATCAGGAATTAAAGGAAGACCTGCATAAGAAAATGGATGACAACAGCCAGTCTACCAAGGAAGATTTGGGGGGAATAAATAAAAGCATAGAAAACACTAACAAGAGGATTGGAGAAACCAGTAAGAATTTAGAAGAGAAGATGGAGGAAAACAATCAATCCTTGAATAAGAAGATGAAAGACCTGAAAAAGGACAACCAATCCTTGTGTAGGAAAATGGAAAGGAAAATGGAAGAAAATAATAAGAATTTAGAAGAGAAAATGGAAGAAACCAGTAAGAAAATAGAAAGTGACAACCAACAATTAAGGGAAGAATTGAGAGAGGACAATCAACTGCTGAGAGAAGAACTAAGGGAAGTTAACCAAGAGAACATGAATAAGTTAGACGAGAGGATTGAGTTAGCCAAAGAGGAGATAAATAAAAAGATAACTGAGACGAAGAAGTCCATTGTAAAGAAATTAGAACAGGAAGTTGTGGTTGTTAACCAGCAGATCCGAGAAGTAGACGAAAGATGTCGTCAAACAGAAAACGAAGTGCTGGAAGTCCGGGAAGTAATAACTAAGGAGATTACTCAGGTCCAAGAACAACAGCAAACAAACATGGAGGAGACCAAGAAATTTGCATTGAAAGAAGTAAATAAAGTGAGGACCCAAGTAACAGAAAGATGCGACGGCGTGGAAGCCGCCATGGTGAACATAACCGGACAAGTGCGTCAGAGCCAGGAGGAGATAGAGTTAATAAGAAACAGACCATCCGGATATCACAATTTCCCCATGTCAGAGAACAGAGAATGGCTCAATTTCCGGCAATACAAACGGAAGCCTATGGAGTTCTTGGCACGAATAGAGGAGTACCTCGAGAAACACCGAGGGAACCGATGGGTCCAGAACAGAGAGATCCTTGACGAGTCGTTTCGGGAGGTGAATGACCATTGGTGGTGGCCAACCGGAGCGACATCGACAATTATGAACAATTCAAGAGCCTGTTCAAAGCCAAGTACTGGTCAGAGACCACGCAAAATCTCATAAGAGATAATATATGCCACGGCCGCTACAAACCACAAGTCGGCAGCTCAATGACAGCTTATTTCCTCGGCAAGGTGTGTATGGCCAAGCATTTAGAACCAGCCATACCGGAGGAATGCCTAATAAACAAGCTGTCTTACCATTATGATGAGGAGGTGATTCGTGCAAGGAGGGGCAGCCAGATAAAAACCATCCAGGCAATGACAGAACTCCTAGAAAATTATGAAAATGAAGACTACTACCGACAGAGTCGTAGGAGAAGTGATGGGCCCGAACCAAGGACGTACCAGAACAATAACCAGGGTACGAACCACATAAATACTGTGTACCAAGGAGGTCGGGCATACCCGCGAAATAACAATTCTAATAATGGAAATAATGTAAATAATACTAATTACAATGATAATAATAATACGGGTCCCAACCAGCAAAACCCGAATCGACCCTCTAATGGTTATCAGGGTAACCGCAATCCCTACCCTAATAACGTAAATAGTCAGAGAAGCCCCAATTATGGTAATAGTCCTTACCCTAATAATGCTAATCGTGCGGGTCCCAATAATGGTCATTTTAATAATAATAGGTATCCTCGCCCTAGAGTGAACTTCATACGAGCCACAGATGGAAGACAGCGAGGATTCAACCACAATCGACGGAATAGTTACCGCGGATACGAAGAAAGGCGGAGGAGCCTAGAACGGGACCAACCGAGGTACTATCCGGCGCTTGGGAACAATAGTTTGGACAACACTGAACAGAGGTCGCACCATGAACGACCGGAAGACCATAGGACAGATCGGCAGGTAACCACTCTGAGCATCCCGAATGAGGCATCGACTAGTATGGCTCAAAGGAACAATGATGCCGAGCCTTTAAACGGGCACAGGCAGTAATAAATCGCCAGAACCCGTTACTGCTTCTGACTACTGGGTATAATAAAGATAATGAGTGCAATTTTGAAAATAATCACAATCGTATTACAATCATCGGGTGCAACTACCTGAAGGACATCAGACAGGAGTTATTGGAAGAGGGTAACAGGAGTCCCACCAATAACTTCAATAATGAAATTATACATGTTGACGCCAAGGTAGAAGGCATCCCAGCCAAGTTAATGATCGATACTGGGTCAAACGTATCAATAATAAGTACGAGGGAACTGGAGAGGATACAGCAAGAGTGCGGGAGAACTTTACCAACATTGCCGTTGAATAATATTGTTTTGTTGGGAGCAACCGGCCGACAAAACAAAACTATACGTTGACAAGTCTCCGCCAGTGTGATGAGCTGTGGTATAGCGATTTACATGGAATTCTTGGTGGCGAGCGGTCTGCCATTTAATATACTGGTCGGGTGTGATGTGCTTAGGAGAAATTCCGCCATCATTGATCTAAGAACTGAAACATTGTAGCTGTTTTCTAACGGACATACTTGGACGGCGAACTTGGTGGGTAGTGACCAAGTCGTTCCCGATAGTATCCATCAGCAAATCCGAAAAATTAATTACATCCATCCAACATCCATAATTGAACAGAAAATAGACGACACCTCCAATGAAGATTTATGGTCGCAAAAAATCCAGGAGATCAGGGATTTCCGGAGCGGTATAACTGGCGAAGGTTTAACAACGAACCAAGCGAACAAATTAATAGACATATACAATAAATATAAATCAGTCTTTTCTGATGAGCCCGGTAAAGTGAAGAATTTCCAGTGTACTCTACAATTCCGAGACACTGTAGACTTTAACCGGAAGTCTTACCCCATTGCGCAATCACGAAAGCAAGCAGTAAGAGCTGAAATAGAGCAAATGATTAACCGTGACATTATAGAGAGTAGCCATTCCCCATATACAAGTCCTATCATGGCTATTCCTAAGAAAAACGGACAAGTCCGTTTGTGTTTAGATGCGCGCGAAATAAATAAGATGATCATTAATGACAGGACTTCGCCCGGTGAGATTGAGGAGATCTTAAAACGGTTCCACGGTACCAAATACTTCAGTACCTGGGATACGGTGTGCGGATACTGGCAGGTGGAATTACATCCACAGAGTCGCCAGTATCTGGCCTTTATATTCAAAGGGCGGAACTACCAGTTTAAGAGGTTGCCCTTCGGACTGGTAAACTCAGTCGCAGTCTTTGTGCACTGCATGGACCAGATACTTGGCCAAGAAGCACTACAATTCACCACCGTATACGTCGATGACTTGCTAGTGTCCTCAGAAACTTGGGAGGAACACTGCTACCGTGTGGAACACGTCTTACAGAAGCTAGCAGCAAACAATATTACGCTGAAAATAGCAAAATCTCATTTTATTGCTAAAGAAATACAATTCTTAGGCTTCATATTAAATGATAAGGGAATCTCACCGTCGGCTGAAAAGGTCGAAGCGATTCAGAACTTTCCTACACCTAAGAATCGAAGGCAGTTACAGTCGTTCCTGGGACTCTGTAATTACTACCGCAAGTTCCAGGAAAAGTACTCCGAACTGACTGCCAGATTTCAGCCGCAACTGTCATCTAAAAATAAATGGATCTGGGGTAATGAACAACAAAATATATTGACTCTTATAAAACAAAAATTCCTTGAACCCATTATACTCCGCCATCCAGATTTTAACAAGCCTTTCTTTCTTAATTGTGATGCCAGTGACATCAGCCTCGGCACTACCTTATATCAAGAGGATGAGGAGGGCGAACATCTGGTGATCTGCTTTGCCAGCAGAGCATTGAACCAGTGTGAGAGAAACTATCACGTTACAGAAAAGGAATTATTGAGTGTCGTGTTCGCGTGCGGAAAGTTCCGCACTTATATCCTTGGTTATTCCGTTACCGTCCGGACAGACCATAAATCTATCTCGTTCCTTAAGAGATGCAAGTTGAGCCATGGAAGGCTAACGCGGTGGATACTATTGGTGCAAGAATACGACCTTAAGTGGGAGTATATCCCCGGAAGAAAGAATGTCGTCGCGGACGTATTGTCTAGAGTAGACATCGACAAACAGACGTTCGAGGGGGAGAAGGAGAGTATTCTGAAGGTGTACCATATTCTCAGCAGCAGCCCCGGTCTACAATCAATTTTGGAACACCTAAGCACACACCAACAAGCTGACCCGAAGTTAATCACTATTATCTCAAGACTGGAAGCAGGGGATGAGACAATCTCCCAATATTATACCATACATAATGGAATCCTGTTTTCCAAACCATCATTATATAAGGAGGAATGGAAGGTAATAATTCTGACCCATATCGAGAAGGAGATAGTGTTCAATTATCATGTTCGGTATGGGCATATGGGCGCCTTAAAGGTGGTAAAGGCCCTGGAAGAGAGCTGCCATATCAAAGACATAAATCGGAAGGTACGGAGGTACATTAGAAACTGTCGCATTTGCCAACTCGTAAAAACTAACAACGAGAAAAGAGAGGGGCAGATGATTCCAATAACCTCGCAGTCGAAACTTGAGAAGGTATTCCTGGATATCTGTGGGCCATTTCCCCGCAGTGGAGGCCGCCACCGATACAAATATCTCGTCATCATAATGGACCATTATACCAAGTTCGTGAAGCTATACCCAGCGAATCGGGCGACTACGAATAAAGTTCTTGAAATCCTGGTCAACCAGTACTTCCCAACCGTCGGAAAACCGGTATCGATCATAACCGACCACGGAACGCAATTCAAGGGGAGGAGATGGCGGGATACACTGCTGTCCATGGGGGTTCACACATATAAGACATCCGTATACCACCCAAGCAGTAACCCGGCCGAAAGAGTCTTGCGAGAGGTGGGGCGCCTATTAAGAACGTATTGCCATGATCAGCAGAGAAGGTGGCAAGGATACTTGGAGGCTACTGAAGAATTCCTCAACCTGGCCTACCATCCAGCCATAGGAATAACCCCATACTCCGCAATGTACGAGAGACAACCCCCTAGAGAGATTGAAGATATCTTGGAGTTCCCCAGAGAACATAAATATAGATTTGATAAAATTCAATTTTGTAATAAGGTGGCCGAAGATCAGGAGAAACGGCGGAATAAATACACTAAATGCATGGGTAAGGTTATTCATTATACCGTTGGAGAGAAGGTGTTGTTGAAGAATAGGGAATTACCCAGTTCCTTAGAGGGGATAACAAAAAAGTTATTGCTCCTGTACACTGGTCCCTATATTGTCTCAAAGGACAATAACAACAACACCTACGAAATCAAAGAAATAAGTTCAAATAAAGTCAAGGGTGTCTTTAACCAGGCATCCATGAAGAAATTTTATGATTAAAATCAACCAAATTCTAAAACAAAGGTAAGCCCATCTTACATAAAATAAAAAATATATTTGAAGGAAATTTTATGGCAATGATAGAAGAAGAGTTTAGAATTAAAACCAGCCAAATTCTAAAAAGAAATATAAGCACATATTATCTACAATTATTAGAAAATTTTATGGCTAGAAGATATATAAGATAGAATTTAAATTCCCCAAAATTCTAAAACATACGTAAGCTCACCTTACATTAAAAAGTATTTGAAGGAAATTTTATGGCAATGATAGAAGAAGAATTTTGAATGTTAAAATCCTCTAAATTCTAATAACAATGTAAGCCAATTACATACAATTTATTTGAGAAGAAACATTTTGAAGGAAGAATAACAAGAAGAATTTTGAAATAATCCTCTAAATTCTAAAATACATGTAAGCCAACCTTACATAAAGATTATTTAAAGGAAAACTATTTGGAAAGATATAAGAAGAAGAGTTTGGACTTAATTTTCCAAATTCTAAACAAATGTAAGCCCACCTTACATAACAAATATTTGAAGAAAAACTTTATGGCTATAATATAATAATAAAGAAGGAGAGAATTTAGAAATAAAACCATCTAAGGTCAAAAACAAGTAAGGACAGCTTACTAAATATTTATTTGAAGAGAAACATTTTGACAATAATACCAAGAGAATTTAGAAAAATAAAACCAACCTAAACACATGTAAGCCCACCTTACATAGAAATTATTTGAGAAAACTTTATGGAATAATATAAGAAGAGTGAATTTTGAATTATGAATAAATCAAGTTTCCAAACCAAGTATAAGTACAACTTACCAACCAATTATTAATAAAACACTTTGGTGAGATAAACAGAAGAGATATCATACCACATTTATGGTAAGCATAGAAAATAATTACCAGGGTAAGAAAGGATCATAATGGGATGAAGAAAGGAGACAGATTTAGAATTAAAACAAATAATTCTGGACAATATGATCATGTCTAAGTTCAATATAAAGAGTAAAAAACCTTTCCATAAAATGATGTTAAAGGAAATAAAAAAGAAAAAAATTCTTTAATACGATTTGAGTGATTGAGTATAATAAAGTACAAAAACTTCTTTGGAATTATGAGAGAATGAAACTTTGAAGTGGTATGAGGAGAAATTATGACCTCATTATGAAATTAATAAAAAAAAAAAACCATCATTCACAAGTATAATAACAATGACAGGAATAATGTGAAAATAATGTCAAAGATTTATGTAATTAAACGAATTAATATAAAATGATTTATGAATTAAATGACAATTATGATAATGACAGTGATAAAAATTCTAGAAAATAGAACAAGTGGAAATTTAAGAACAAAGAAACAGTCTAAAAATGTCATAAAGATATGCTACTATAAATAATGCAGATTATAATGAAAAACCAGAAGGTAATAAAGAATTTATAAACAAAAGATTTATATGATAAAGAAAAGTTGAAAAATGTAATAATAGAAGAGCTTCCTACCATAATATCAAATGAAAGAAACATCCAGTTAATGAGTCAGAAGAACAACTGAGATAGGAATATTAAAATCTCTGAGAAGTATAATAAGTAATAAGTGAAGTATCCCAAAGATATTTTTTAAATAGTAACAAATGTGTACTATTCTGAATAATTTTTTAATCTGTCTGAAGATAATTCCAGCAGGATTAATATGTTTTTTGAGCAGAGATGATTTGCCTCTGTACTCAAATATGTGTGAAGTATTGGACAGCAGAGGAAAATAGCGTACAGTGCCTCTCTGAACTGAACCAGCTCACAAAGTAGGGAACGATAGGGAGGAAATATCCCAAGGAGAAAATACTAAGAAGAAATATAAAAATGAAATAATAAATATGAAACTCAGATGACTATTACTACCAAGGAAGATCAAGTGAGAATGATATAAACTCAAATATAAATAAGAAAATTTTAAAATGGAAGGAAGTCCAAAATAGTAACAAAACTTGAATAAATATCATAAGCAATTGTTTCAGACAAAGCAAGTATAGTCTGAAAAAATTATTTCTGGAGAAGGGCATTCTGTAGCGTGACAGAAAATCCACTACATTTTAAGTCATGTGAAATCATAAAGTTTAATTACACCAACGAATGTTATAATAATATTGAATGACATTTAAATAAATCAGAGGAATGAACCACAATAAAATAAAAATCCTCACTACATTATATATAAAAACCACTGTTTTAAGAAACCAAAGAAAGTATCGAAGCAACTCATAGTATCATATCAGTAAGTTACCCAGGAAGCTCAGAGCAGTAAACCAGTTATATAAGCCCATATCAAGAAAAAAGAGACTCAATTAAAGAGTGGTGAATACCAAAATACCCCAAAAACAAGAAGGGGGAAGAATAAAGTTTGTGATCAGGAAGAAAACAATATCCTGAAACCTGTATAGAAGAATAAAGTCAGTTCAGTGAATAAATTAAATACTCCAAACTAAACCTCAGTCGAGATAACACCAAGTACCTTGGTTTACCCAAGAATGAGGAAGGAAGACCAGAAGAGTGAAGACTAGACGAGGGACAAGAATGAAGACTAGAAGAGGGACAAGAATGAAGACCAGAAGGAAGATACGAAGAAGGACAAGAAAGAAGACAGGAGGAGAGGAAGAAATAGTATGAAAGAAACACCGTAGTAAAACCTATTATTATATAAACTACTATCAACCCCAAACCCACAAAAACTATGCAAAAGAAAGTATAACATACCCAAAATCCTATAAAAAAGTAATTATTGAGAAAACTAAAGTGCTGTATAGCGTTATAAGAAGTGCACCGACTAAAGCTATTGTGTAATAAAGAAAATAAACTAGTCTTAACGGTCCATGATTACTAAAGGTCTGGTCTGAGATAATAAGGCTCAAAGTATCAGAACCAACAGTGAAAGTGAATTTGTGTAAGTGTTTTTTAAAAAATGCAATAAACTTAAAGTTGGTGATACTATAACTTAGTAGTATGCTATATCACAACTTTGAGATCTAATAATAAACAGCATAATAAAATAATAAAATGGAAAATTTCCAGTATTTTATTATTTTAATGTAAATCTTTATTTACAAGACATTTGTAAAAAATGATAATAAATAGAGTATGGGAGTTAATGTTTACTAATGTAGGGGATCACAATAATAATGGTTTAAACCAGAAAGGACTGGTATTAATATAGTATTAATAAGTGTAAAATGTTTAAATAGACTGTTATTTCACAGTCCTAAAATCAATGTGTTAATAAAATGTATTTATAAGGGTTATTAGAAAATAAGATTTATGTTATGTGTTTAAAAAAAAAAATTATGTTTGATAAATAATAACCTACATACCATTAATAATGTTCTAATGGGTATGCTATGTTAGCTCAAAAATAGTTAAAAGATATATGTTCAAACCATATCTGCAATATGCTAAATTGTGCAGATTGCTAAATAATGTTCATAATTAATTATTTTAATAACTGTAGTGTTAATTAACTACTACACCACACAATAAGTTATAAACCATGTTATTTTCATATAATTGTAATTATGTAAAGAAATTAACAGAGAAGGAATCAAGTTTAAAGGAGGAATCAAGTTGTCAGAGGAGGAATTAAGTTTAAATTATTTGAGAAAGAAAGAAATATAAAATTCTAAAATCTAGGCCATTTGGTGAAATCACAGAACCAATATAAACTAGTATAATTCACTTATAAATCCTGTAAACTACAAAGATTTATATAAGATAACTCAATTAACCACTACTAGGAATGATCCTATGAGTTAAAATGATAATAAGGAAATATACCTTAAAACATTGTAAATTTTCAAAATATATAATTTAATTAATTTTAAAGAGCAATGTCAAATTTACAGATTAACACAAAAAACCAGTTCAAAGGTGTAATTTATATGTATTTAAGGAAAGGAAGAGGAATATGAATAATTAAAATTTATTATAATAGTATTAATAATATTTAAAATGGAGGAATTTTATATAAAGACGGAAATCCAATTTTGAGCCTATATTTCCAAAATGTGAACAAAATTTGTTAATTTCCACAAAATGTCCACAGATATGGACTATAATACAATTTAATATAATAATAATAATAATATAATATAATTTAAAGGGAATGAGATGGTTAAACCGATAATAAGGTTCATAATTCATAAAAGAGATGAATAAAATAGATAAATTCTATATATAATGTAATATTTTATCATGTGTACAGGTAATCGAATATGTTAACAATACTTTTTCAAAGATTAACTGGGCCAGATTTATGACCAAGTTAATTAGTCTTTTGTTGAATATCAAGCTGGACAGTTGTGTAAAGAACGTTTCTTTAAATCGAGAAAAATGGTACTAGCGTTTAGCCATTGAAATAAGTGAACGAGAGTTAGACGGATTAGACACTTT
Source organism: Magicicada septendecula (assembly GCA_034769895.1). Taxonomy (NCBI): domain Eukaryota; kingdom Metazoa; phylum Arthropoda; class Insecta; order Hemiptera; family Cicadidae; genus Magicicada; species Magicicada septendecula. The sequence continues at coordinate 1,253,313,271 of CM068367.1, forward strand.
TTAAAGCTAAAGCTGTTAATACATTCACGACAATAGTGAAAACAAACACTTAACTCCATAATACGAGTGATAGAAACAAATAAAACATTATATTTAAACTGATTCATTCTACAATCCTAACCACATCTTGAGAATTTTAACCCACAGAAGAGAACACATTCAAAATAAGCTAACTAACACAAGTTTACACAGAATACTTCGCCAGAATACACCAAATAACTTTACAGACATATTACACCAGTGCGGGGACATTTCAAACCTTAATGAAGGTAATTTTATTGTGATTTTCTGACACGACGCATTGGCAGTAACCTGGACCAACCCGAGTAGCGGCCATCTTGAAAACGAAATCTGCTTACTACATCGCAGTGGCGTCAGTCTTCAATGGTTCGAAAACATTCAAACACATTACATATAAGAATTATTTAAATTCCATTGAATAATAATTATTGTATTTATTTTTAATTGTTAATGTTATACTTTCTCGTCACCCTTCTCTGACTATTAATTCTAATCGCTCAAAGAACCTGTCTTTTAATATAATATATCATAAATTTTGTTCTGTATGACACAATCGATAATTCCCGAGACAGAGTCGATAATTGCTCTCCATCGATAAAATATCGATTCTTTATTTAAATTGTCAATAAATCTTTATATTTCCATTATTTCGTATCTGTTACTTATTTCACAGGGTAATTTAAGGGTATTTATAAGGCTGAAGGACTTAAGTAAGAAGAATATATCCTGTTTGAACAAGATATTGGACCAGTCAGAAAAGTCACCAATCGATTATTAACTGGAGTTAATCTATTTAACTCCAGACTTGGTTCAAATCTTCAAGAAGTGCTCGACGGTCAATAAATACCTACCTGTTATTAAAATTTTACAAGAACCTTTTAAACCAGATGTATTTCTCATTTAAACACATTGATTAAAGTAGAGGGAAAGTGAGCGTATGAGAACACTTCCGGGTTCCAGTTGAAAACACTACCGGGTTCCAGTTCATGACGTCATAGAGGCACTGGCAGCTGGTGTCCGAGCTGTCCATGTGACGTCACTGTTTTTTTTTTGTGTGTGTGTGTGTGTGTATGTGTGTGTATGTGTGACTGAAACACTTCCGTGTTCCAGTTCATGACATCACACAGAGGCTCAAGTCGCTGGCGTCCGTATGGCTAAAACCTGTTTCAAGACGTCACGGAGGCCGCGGTTTCTGCATGTCCAAAATTTGGTAGCCGAAAACAATGTGTAGCGGATGGGGGTACCCGGAATTCGGCGGTTGCCCGGAGAGGCGATGTCATCGGGTACCGTTACTCGAAATTTTGGGGGTATCGGTTACCGTTACCCGAAATGTTTAAATCAACGGATGGGGGTACCCGAAATTTGCATGACAGAGGCCCTGGCAGCTGGTGTCCGAATGTTAAAACACTTCCGCGTTCTGGTTTATTTTGATGTAACAAAATAATCTTTCTCTCTCGAAATTTTTTTAATGTCAGAATTTTGGTACCCTAAATGATTAAAATAACGGATGGGGGTACCCGAAATTTGTGGGTACGCCCACATGACGACGACGTAGAGGGCGTGATGTCTGAAATGTTTAAATCAACGGATGGGGGTACCCGAAATTTTCGGTGTCTGAAATTTAGTACCCGAAATGTTTAAATCAACGGATGGGGTTACCCGAAATTTTTGGTGTCCGAATTTTGACACCCGAAATGTTTAAATCAACGGATGGGGGGGGGTACACCCTAAAACAAGTCCTGTATGTCTAAACTCTGGACGGGGAGGAGAAACCGTTACGCGAAATTGATCGGTTAAAATTTGGGACAATAGGTACCTGACGGGTTCCGAAATTTGGTGATTAATGACATCCCGACGCGGTTCCTCCGGTACTCAAAACCGGATATTGTATTATTATAATGTTTATATTGTGTTAATATAAAACAGATGCATCGATTTGAATACTGTTTAGAAAACATATATTCTTATCATGCGTTACTAAAATTGTTAACTGAATAAATATATTTACTCCTGTGACGATTCTCCTGTAAACCAGTCAAACAGCATCTAAGCTGGTACAAGCGGTGTGTGTGTGAAACACTACCACGTTCCGTTAATGTATTCAAAGAGGAACTGATAGCTGGCGTCCGTGTTTTATAAAGCTCTGTGTGTGTGTGTGTGTGTGTGTGTGTGTGTGTGTGTGTGTGTGTGTGTGACGTAGAGCCGGCACAGGCAAGCTGTTGTAACTTGCAGCGCTCTTTCTCTACTATAAAAACCGGTTTCTTTGCTGTTACATTCCATGTGAGAGACGTACATCTCTACTGCTTTTGCGATTATTCAAGTATGATAGGAATAATTGTTTTGTATAAGGGGTATAATAATAAAAATAACATAGGTTATGGTTTATATGTATATATAATTTTTAATAATATCAAAAGCTTTTACAATCAAATCATAAGCTATAAGTTTTTTCTCTCTCTACACACACATGTTCTATATTCACAAGACAATTATAATTGAGCAAAACATACGCCCTCTCTCTATATACATAACTAAACAAAATAGACACTTTATCTATATATATATATATATTTACATAATTATACAAAATAATCTTTTTTCTCTCTCGCTTTCTCTCTCTTTTGCAGCCTTGAAGGTTCTCTCTCTCTCTCTCTCTCTCTCTCTCTCTCTCTCTCTATATATATATATATATATATATATATATATGTATATATACACACATACACACACACACATATAATTAACAAAATAATAATTACATTTACTACAACCAAAACAAGCCTTATATGTCTAACAATAATAATAATAATTAATAACATACAATATTACAATGTTGATGTGTAATATATTAATAATAACATACTGAATGTAGACACACATCAAATGATAATTAATATGGTGTTAACTACATGTGTAAAATGGTACACCAAAACCTTGAACTCAACTCTTTTTAGTATTTTAGATAATAACAGTGGTAACAACGCTTATAAAGCGCACATCCAGTGGAATTATGCCTTAACCAATTACATTTTTTCGTCAAAATAATTTTTTAAAACAATTGTTCTTCAGAGTGTAAATTCTCTCCACTCACAAGCACTCAGAATGTTACAGTGGTCACCATATGGTGGTGAACGACATACATCTCCCTCGCATTCGCACAAACACATAACATCGAAACAAGGTTTCTGTAACTATGAGAGAAATCTTTTAAAAAATTTAATTACACATAAAAATTTAATTAACACTTTAATGATTGTTTATCTCAACTTTTTATGTTATAAACCACATACGTTTTTTAATAATTAAAAACAGAATATAATTTCCTACAATTAATAATACTTGATCAAATACAAAAGAATGTAGACACATCAAATGATAGTTAGTGTGGTATTAAAAAAACATGTATTCTGAATTAAAGTCATTTTGATATCTTAGATAACAACAGACGCGACAACGGTTACGAAGCGGACATCCGCTAGAGTCATGCCTTGACCACTCATATTTTTTTACTAGCGAGGTATACGCTGTACCAGTAAAATTATACATCATATAGTATATCTGATTAACCAGCTTTGTTTTAGCAATTAGCAAATCTTTTATTTGAAGATATTCAATATTATGGTTGTTACAATAACTAATTGATGTTTTGAAGAGTTTGAAAAACTCATTACGAATAAATACTTTCATTTTGTAAATATTCTTTTCGTTTCGTATTGATATCCATCTACTCAGTGTCTTACGATTATTTCTAAAATTATAATCGAATTTAATCATGTTGCATTGACAATATAATCTATTATTACCATTTATTTCTCTGTTTAAAAGTTTTTCTACAATATTAGATCCAAGCAACACCTTGTTCTTTCTCTGAAAATGAATAGTTAACATTAAAAAACGACAAAAAAATAGAGAAGTCTACTTCATCATTTAAAAACATTTTACTATTAATGTTATTATTACTATTATTATTATAATAAATCAATCCTGTTCTCGTTTATTTGGTCTGGAAAAAAAGAGAAAAAATTAATACATAACCACTTCTGTATAAGTAATTATTAGTGGTACTGAAATATCATACTCACATAATCAATATCCAACTGCACGCTCACTTTCTCGTTCGCCAGCGGAGTGTGTGAGGTTACGCATAGTGATAGGACACAAGGCTTCACAGCTTTCAATTGCTCCTCTGTAAATACGTCACACCATCTTTTAGGTAGGTATACATAGAAAAGTTTATCCTCCGGCTGAGGACAGGCTCCGGTATCTTCCAAATCTACCACAACTGACTCCCCGAATTTCGTTTTCACAAATTTCATGTGAATTATATGATACTTTACTCCTAAAGAAAGACTTGACAAGTCTCTTTTTGGTAAAAAATTTTCAACTGTCTTCGCGTTCGCAACGATTCCTTCCATGGCGAGTACTGATGACTGCACAGGGAAACACTGACGTATTTATTCTGTTTCCCCCGACCACGTTCCTTCCTTCTAAAGCGTCATCTCCTTCGGTCACGACACCCTACCCCGCACCTCCACCGCAACGGTAACGGCTATAATTTTGCTTCCTACCCCACCCCGCGTCGTCACGGGCCACCATCTGCTTTCGGTCACGACCGGACGATGACATTATACCCCGCACCCCCACACCGCACCCAGAGCCTCGCCACCACCCCGCACCTCGCCTACATATTTTGTTCAATTACTTTGTCTGTCGCTCCGCAACGACCGGGTTTACCCCCCCCACCCCCCACTCGAGTCCGTCGGTCACGGTCACCCCGCACCCCACCCTGCGTCGTCTCGGGCCACCATCTGCTTTCGGTCACGACCGGTCGTACAACCCAGCCCCCCGTACCCCGCACCCTACATCCCGCGCGAGGCGACTCAACGAGCGCGCTTCGGCCAAGGTCGCCGGCATCCTGTACTCCGCACCTCGCCTACCTCTCGGTCACGGACACCGGCTGCAACCTAGCTCCCTACCCCGCACCGCCATCCCACACCTTTACCCCGCACCCCGCACCGCATCGGTCACGGACGTCGGCTTCCTACACCGCACTCCCCACCCCACCCCACCCACCGCAACGCGCGTCGTCGGTCACGACCGGACGACTACCTACCCCGCACCGCTGCTCCTCGCGAGGCCGATCGGTCAAGGGCGCGCGGCGACAGAGTCACCGGTTACCGGACTGTCTATATAGGGAACCGACGACGCGAAGCCGGCCTCACTCCTTTCGCAATGACCGACAACAGCAGCAGCAGCGGCAGCGGCAGCAGCAGCGAACACCGTGCTATCAATGGTAATGTAATTACTATAAAATTTATGATACTTGACAATACACTAAACACACAAACAGTATTATTAGATTACAAACACACGATTGTTGATAAGATTTGTAGCGAAGCCGTAGCATTAAATAATTATATAAAATGGTATTTAGCAGTTCGTGTATCTTTTAAAAAATTAATAAACACCGAAAATATTTATTGTAATGCGGTATTCAGATCGCGTACAGAACTTAAGTCACAGTATGACGATATCGATGAACAGTATTCGATAGCTAGCGAGAAAATAATGGAATCCGTTGACAAATTCACGCGTGACGGAAGCGGGTGGGTCGAAAATGGTGTCGAGTCGGTGGAAATAAATATTACAAAATACAATCCTCTTGTGGGGTCGAGCTTTCTACCTACACCATCGAAATTGTCGCACAGTAGGAAAGGAATTATTAATGTGAAAAATTTAGAAGATGAAAAGTGTTTCTTGTGGTCTGTGCTCGCCTGTATACACCCGATCGCGTGTAACCCACATCGCGTTAGCCATTACCTTCCGTACGAAGAAGAAATAAACATGAAGGACATACCTTATCCCGTCGCAGTCAATAAGATAAAACGTTTTGAAAAATTAAACGAAAACATATCCGTTAACGTTTTTGGCTACGAAGGCGAGGTATATCCTTTACGTATTACTGAACACCGCGGTCGAAAGTACCACGTAAACCTACTGCTACTGTCCGACGCGAACACTACTCACTACTGCCTCATACGGAACCTTTCGCGTATGCTTTCGTCGTTGTCAAAACGAAACGGCGCTTCGTTTTACTGCAACTACTGTCTACACCGATTTTCGGACAATAAAGATACTAACGCGGCGCGAAAACGAGTTGAAGAACACGAACGCAACTGTTCTCAGCATGCAGTACAGAAAGTAAAACTTCCTGACGAGAACGAAAAGTGGATGTATTTTAAAAACTTTTCACTTTGTCACCGCGTACCTTATACGGTATACGCTGACTTCGAATCGTTTATTGTTCCGACCACCGGTAAAAACGTGGCACATCATATACCAGCCAGTTTCTGCTATGTGATAGTTGACTGGATGGGAAACGCCGTCAAGGAACCTGTAATATACCGCGGTAAAGACGTGGTGGACACGTTCCTTCGTGTGCTTTTAGTCGACGTTCAACGACTCGATATAAAGTTTAATAAACCGATCCAAATGACAGCGGCCGATGAACGGTCATTCCGAAACGCTACGCACTGTCATCTGTGCAAGAAGGCGTTAACGGATGACACGGTTCGAAACCATTGTCACATAACGGGAAACTATTTAGGCGCTGCTCACAATGCGTGTAATATAAATTACAAAATACCAACACACGTTCCGGTTTTTTTCCATAATTTAAGTGGCTATGACTCGCATCATTTGATGCAAGGTTTCGGAAAGTACAAGGAAGATGAAATAACGTGTATCGCTACTACAAGCGAACGTTACATCTCCGTTACACTCGGTCAGCTCCGGTTTCTCGATTCTCTGCGGTTCATGAACGCGTCACTTGAAAAACTCGTCTCCAACTTATCCGCGGATAAATTTAAAATCCTTAATCAATTTTACACGCGTAATGTTAATTTACTGTTGCGTAAAGGCGTGTACCCTTACGAATACGTTACGGACGATTCAAAATTTGACGAGAGGCAGTTACCGGACCGCGAACATTTTTACAACGGGTTGACAGAGTCGGATATAAACGAAGAAGATTACGCGCACGCTCGAGCGGTTTGGTCGGCTTTCGACATGCAATCGTTCGGTGATTATCATGACCTTTATTTAAAAACGGATGTACTACTGCTTGCAGATGTATTTGAAAACTTTCGAAACATGAGCCTGCAGTACTACGAACTCGATCCGTGTAACGTTTTTACCACCGCCGGTTTAGCGTGGAACGCGATGCTGAAAATGACAGGAGTTAGGTTAGAGTTACTCCGCGATATAGACGTACACCTGTACATCGAAAGAGGTATCCGTGGCGGCTTAGCAGCAATTTCTAATCGGTACTCCAAGGCCAACAACCCGTACATTCCCGATTATGACGCAAGCAAGCCGCATAACTATTTACTCTACCTCGATTGTACCAACCTGTACGGAACGGCTATGACACAGCCTTTACCACTGTCAGGTTTTCGATGGTTGGAACGTACAGAGATCGATACGTTGAACGTGCACACGTTACGTGACGATGATGACACCGGTTATATCCTGGAAGTCGATCTGGGGTATCCACATTACCTACACGACTTACACAGTGACTACCCTTTAGCACCCGAAAAGTGTACTATTACGGACAGTATGCTTTCACCGTACTGCTATCGCATGAAGCTGTTAAAAGACTTTGTGTGTAGTAACGGTAAGGTAGAGAAACTGATAACGTCCCTCGAGGACAAGACAAAATACATTGTTCATTACAGAACATTGAAATTCTACCTCGAACTAGGAATGGAGTTGAAAGCGATTCATCGTGTGTTAGCATTCACACAGTGCCTATGGTTGAAACCTTTCATCGATTTTAATACGGAGCGACGAAAGGAAGCCAGAAACACCTTTGAAAAAGACTTTTTTAAGTTAATGAATAACGCACCGTACGGAAAATCGTTGGAAAACGTACGGAAGCGAATCGATTTCAAGTTAGTTCCAAACGAGAAGAAACTTCACAAACTAACCGCTAACCCCAGGCTACAACATTTTTTCATCTATAACGAGGACCTGGTAGGTCTCACGATGAAAAAAATATCCATTACACTGAACCGACCTTTGTACGTTGGGTTCAGTGTATTGGATATTAGTAAGCTGATTATGTATCGGTTCCATTACGGATTCACGATGAATACGTACGGGTCACGTGCACGTCTATGTATGACGGACACTGACTCTCTGTTGTACGACATTCGCACCGACGATGTGTACAAAGACATGGAGGAGCATCTCGAACTCTTTGACACGTCGGAGTACCCTAAGGCACATCCGTGCTATAGTGAAACAAACAAGAAAAAGTTGGGTACTTTTAAAGACGAAACAAATGGAATACCGATACTTGAATTTGTCGGGTTGCGCGCAAAATGTTATTCATTCGTTACGGCAAACGATAAAGAGAAAAAGGTAGCGAAAGGTGTGCCACGTTCCGCGATAGCTACACAGTTAAAACATCAACTTTATAAGCAATGTGTAAAGACCACTTCTCAAACTTATACTACGGCGCAGACTATCCAAAGCGAAAAACATAACATATACACAAGAAAGCTTACAAAATTATCGCTGTCACCATACGATGACAAACGATATGTCTTGGATGACGGTGAAACAACACTGGCGTACGGTCATTATAAACTCTGTCAACCCAGACGCGAGATAATTCAGCAAGCGAGAAAATCCGTTATAAATTATGCGTTCGATACACGTTGATATAAGACTCGCTTGCAGGAGCAACACACTGTCAGTAACGACGATGAAGTCGGTGAGGTTCAGTGAAAACGTAACGGTATATCTCGTACCAAAATTTTGCGATTCGCGTTTCGGGTGGCGATATGGAAAACGTACGCAAAACTATTGCAAAAGAATTGCACAGACCGGTGAGAAGGAACTTTCCCAGACGTGCGGTGGAGGTGAAGGGGTTACACGATCTCTACCAAGCGGATTTGGTGGAAATGATACCGCATGCCAAGTTGAACAAGGGGTACAAATATCTAATGACGGTAATAAACGCATTTAGCAAGTATGCATATGCGATTCCCTTAAAAACTAAATCGGGTGTTGAAGTAGCACATGCTCTCGAACCAATAATTGTAAAAAATAAAATGAAATACCTGCAAACGGATAAGGGGAAAGAGTACTTTAACACTACCGTACAAGCTTTACTAAAGAGATATAACGTCAAACACTATTCAACGTATAGCGAGAAGAAAGCGTCCATCGTAGAGCGATTTAATCGTACGTTGAAAACGAACATGTACCGCGCGTTCAGCGAGCAAGGCCATTATCGGTGGTTGTCGCTTTTGCCTAAATTGGTGATGGACTACAACGACAGAGTGCATAGAACTATAGAGATGAAGCCGCGACAAGTCGACAAGAGCAACGAGCAAATTGTGTTGGAACGAATAAGAAAAAATACCGTACCGCGGAAAGTGAGCAAGAAACATAAGTTTAAAATAGGCGATCGAGTGCGTATCAGTAAATACAAAATCACATTCGCTAAAGGTTATACACCAAACTGGACGAACGAGATATATACAGTGCACAGAGTTCAGCCAACCGTACCGGTTACGTACTTGTTGAAAGATCACACGGGTGACGTTGTAAAAGGTGGGTTTTATGAACAAGAATTGAGTAAAACCAGCGTTGGTGATGTGTATCTCGTTGAGAAAATATTACAACGTAAAGGTGATCGCGTGCGAGTGCGCTGGCTCGGCTTTGATGGTAAACACGATTCGTGGATACATAAAAATGATCTGATATAATAACATTACCACAGTATTTAACCGAACGTAAATGAGTTAAGATGAAGATTGAACAACAATCGTTAAAGTTAAATGTTAAGAACGTAGACTCTGCTAAGTACAACGGTGAAGTTGCATATAATAAACACAGTCCACTGTTTCCAAACACAGTTCGATGTATCGTGTGCGGCGGATCATGTAGCGGGAAGTCAAACGTTGCCTTTAACATGTTATTCGATTCAAACGGACTGCGATTTCAGAACCTGTACGTGTTCTCCAAATCGTTATTTCAACCAAAATATCGTATGTTGGAAGACATTTTTAATACTCTCGCTGACGAAGGAATGACGTACTTCACATACAGTGAAAACGATAAAGTACCACCTCCGCACGAAATTGTACCTAATTCAATCATGTTGTTCGATGATGTGGTATGTGAACGGCAGAATAACATACGAAAATATTTCGCTATGGGACGGCATAGCGGTGTGGACACTTTGTACCTTTGCCAAACGTATAGTCTGGTGCCAAAGCAACTGGTGCGTGATAATGCCAATTTCTTGGTTTTGTTCAGACAAGATGATCTCAATTTACGTCACGTTTATAACGATCACGTTAACACAGATATGAAATACGAAGAGTTCAAAGCGATGTGCGCCGAAGCGTGGAAGGATCGTTACGGATTCATAGTCATCAACAAGGACTCACCGATAAACGCAGGTAGATACAGAGTGGGTTTCGATCGTTTTATACATAAATAGAATAGTTTGTGCAAGAAAGTCATCAGTGTCAAGATGGATGACAAGCAACTGACACATGAAATCGATGCAATTAGCGATAACATAAGACAAAAGTATCGCGCGTTGAAACATGACATCAGAGAGAGCGATGAAGCGTTAACGAGAAAGTACAAACCTCTTTTGGAACCGTTAACCCCGATTTCGGAAAAGTTGAATGACTCCAGTGATAAAATTAAAAAAAAAATAAAAGTTGAAGATGAAGATACGAAGGCAGCTGTTGAGACGAAAACACCATCACAACCTCGTTTCCTCAGAACGGAAGTGTTGGCACAAACGCCTGATGTCGAAACACCGAACGTAACTCTTGAAGAGTTTTTATCAACACCCGAAGGTCGACACGAAGCACAAGAATACGTTGAACAGTCTGTCGAAGGTCCGCTCGCGAGGAAATACTTACTGCTCGCGTTGTCTGATGATCGAGATAAGAAGATGGATCATACATACGGTGTTCGTAACGTTGAAGATAAATGGATGGTAGGCAATTCGGTGTTAGAGATCAATCAAGACGATAGCTTCTACATAGCTGGAAAACGATACAGAGGCACACCGGGCCTCTACGAACTTATGTTTATGAAAGAACCCGACAAGAGCGTCTACGATGAAAACGATTTAGCAGCGTACAGGTCTATATTGTCGGACACTAACGCTTATAAACGTTATTATTTACCCGGTGCTAAAGTAAATACAAACAAAGGTTTAAAGTACAGAGAGATAATCGCTCGATTGTTCCCACCACGCAGCGGACGTGGTATCGATTACGTACATTGGAACGATCCCAACGAACTGGTTGAACGGTTGAGACTGCTGGTAAGTTCAAAACGCACCGGTCACACCGGACACGACAACGAAATCATCTCAGTAGTAGAGGAATTACGTGAAGCCAACATTATCGTATAAATTTTATGAACGTCGGTGTAACAACTCATTGTTGTCAACACTGTCGACATGTGCGGATTAGATTTGACACCTGACTTTGAAGTCGAAAACGAGAGACTGAAAACCTTTACATCATGGCCTGTGTATTTCATCAGTCCGACCGCTATGGTTGCCGCAGGCTTTCATTACACAAATGAAATTGACAGGGTTCGATGTTCATTTTGCGGTATAGAAATCTTTCGTTGGAAAGAGGGTGACGATCCGATTGTGTTACACACGCGATGGTCACCACAGTGTCGTTACTTAAAACGGTTAGCACATCATTTGTAGCGTGCAGTCGTACAATGGTTGTGGACAAGTTCGGTAGACATCAAAGCGCCGTGAGCGTGCGACGTGAAACAAAAAGACAATTACGCGATACTGTAGGATTTAAGATTACGAATGATGGGCATATAGATGTTGAAAACAAAAAGATCCGCAATCTGAACGAACCGGATGCAGGAAAGGATGCTGTATCCCTGACTTATATGCAAACACATTGTCTGCTACTCGATGATGAACGTAAAAGCGTGGACGTTAAAGGGTGTAGATTGAAAAATGTTGATACTCCTGTAGACGTTAAAGACGTAGTCAACAAATATTACGTTGATGACAACTGTATACAACACTCGAGTCAAGAGAGAGGTGAGGTCATCGATGCACGAGATCGATGGGTAATCAACGTTCGAAGTCCGGAACTAGCGACCGATGCGGTCAACAAAAACTACGTAGACTCGAACGTCATTAAAAAAGTATCGAACAGCTATTTGTTTGGGCAGAGCTGGTTGTCAGGAGTGAGTTCACCGATTTTTGCAGATGACGCGGTTAACGTAAAATACATGTTGCAGAACACCGTTAGCTTGGGCGAAGATGGTGTTTTCAAAGCAGCGGAAAAGAGAATATCAGACGTAGCGGATGGTTTTGCAGAGAGCGATGCTGTTAACTTACAACAATTAAATGACGTGAGACGATACGTAAAGAGCGAGATGTATAAGGTCGTTAAAACATTTCAGTATCAACTGGATTACTACTTATTGAAATTGTCTAAGCCACGTAGTTCAGAAGACGAGTGGACACTCGACACGAAGGAAATAAAAAGGTTAATAGATGAATACGATAAAAACACAGAAGAGAAAGGCTGGAGATCGGTTTACGATGAACAACAACGTTAAGAGGAAAAAGGGGTGGGGCGTCGGAAACGTGCTTAAAAACGTTGTACCGTCCGTTGTTTCGTCAGTTATCAATCGAGCGGTGGACGCACTACCTGTCGAATTACATCTGCCGGGTTACAGATTCTGTGGACCGGGCACGAAACTTGAAGAAAGATTAGCGCGTGGTGATCGCGGAATCAACCAATTAGACGAAGCCTGTCGCGAACACGACATCGCTTACGCTCAATACAAAGACAACGAAAGTAGACGTATTGCAGATCGTAAACTCGCGGAAAAAGCGTGGGAACGGGTAAAGGCGTTGGATTCGGGTATTAGCGAACGAGCTTATGCGACAGCAGTTGCAGCGACTATGAAAGCAAAATCAGCAATAGGAAGCGGTCGACGTCGTAAAAATAAAAAGAATGTGAGTAGTCGTGGTCGTGGTGCTGGTGGTGGGATGAAGAAGAGGAGGAAGAGAACTGTCCGAACCGCTAGGAAAAAGAAGAGAACTGCGTCCGGATTGTATCTACGTCCGTACCGAAAAAACTAATTCACATACCGCTCCGCCCGTTGTCCGAAGATGAATTACGTGTATACGCAAAAAAGCTAAACATACCGTATTTTAGAGGTGTTTACATGCGTAACGCATTACCGGATACAGCGCCGTGGAAGAACGAAAGCGTCATCGTAAATTTGGACGACGAGAGCGGACCGGGAACCCACTGGGTATGTTACAAGAAGCGTGGAAATCGAGTACACTATTTTGACGGGTTCGGTAATTTACGTCCACCTCTCGAGCTGATGCAATATTTTGGTGATACAACCGACGTTCGTTACAACTATGAACGGAAGCAACCTCCTAACACGGTCATCTGCGGTCATTTATGTTTAGACTTTTTATCGTCTTCTGATCAGTAAACTTCAGCATGTCGTCGTTAACGGTTACCGTGACGGGTACCGACGCTGCGAATCTCGTGTGTAACTTTTTCCCACCTCTCGAGTTATACGGTGAATGGTACGTTGGACTATTGGATTTTACATCGTATAATTCAATACCAAACGTTACTGAAGGAAAAAATAATGCATTTCCAGTAAAAATTTCCAAGGATCAGTGGTCCGTCATCAAGTTTCCTACCGGCACCTACGAAATCAGTGATATCGAAACGTATCTGCAGAAACAGTTAGGCGATAGAACAATCAGTTTACGTCCAAACAACAACACATTAAAGTGTGAAATTTACTGTAAGCATGTCATCGACTTTTCGCATACACCGAATACCATTGCAAGTATGTTAGGATTCAAGGAGAATCAGCAGCTGGAAGCGTATATAACACACGAGTCGAACGTACCCGTCGACATAATCAAAGTTAACACCGTTCACGTACGGAGTAATATCGTACAGGGTGCGTACAAGGACGGCCAGGACCAGCACACGTTGCATTCGTTTTATCCGACCGTGGCACCAGGTTTCAAAATAGTTGAAACACCGACAAACGTAATATACTTACCGGTAAACGTACAACGCGTTGACAACATAATTTTGTCTCTCGTTGATCAGGACGGGGATTTAGTCGATTTTCGCGGTGAAGTTATCACGATACGACTGCATCTGAAAATATGGGATTGTATTTCGGACAAACGTCACCTGTAAAAAGGGAGTGTGTACGAAAGAAACATGGTAGTCGGTGTTCAACGTTGAAGCGATTGACATCAAGGAACAAGCGTTTCTTACTTTCACTTGGATTCAAATTATACGATTAAAATAATGTCGGGTGAAATTCTAGCTATCGAACGAGGAGCGGCTTTCGATAACAGAATCGTTGAGTTCGAATATCGTACGCACACACCGTATGCTTCCACCCGATACGGTAACAACGATGAAATACGTATACCCATCCAACAACAGGATGTTTTCACTTTACCGGCGGAGAGTTTTCTGTACATCGAAGGAACATTGACCAAGGTTAACGCTACCGACACAGCGTTGAACGTGAAATTAATCAACAATGCAATGGCTTTCTTGTTTGAGGAGATCCGTTACGAAGTGTGCGGTGTGGAAGTAGATCGTACGAAAAACGTTGGAATTACGAGCACTGTGAAATTGTTACTATCGAGCAATGAGCATGAAAGAAAGCATCTAATCAATGCAGGATGGGTGACGACAACCGATGAGTCGTTGACAGTACACGAGAGTACCGGTGATTTTACGTTTTGTCTTCCGTTAAAAATGCTACTCGGTTTCAACGAAGACTATACACGCATCATGCTGAACGTTAAGCAAGAATTGATTCTGTTGCGTACCTCTACCGATCAGAACGCAATGGTGCTAAAAGAATCAGGTGCAACTGCAAACGGTAATCTCGTAATAAACAAAGTACACTGGAAGATGCCCTATGTGCGCGTGTCAAACAAGTACCGAATACCGCTATTGGAGCATATCGAGGAGGATCATGAACTGGTGATGCCGTTCCGCAGTTGGGAATTGCACGAGTATCCCGTTCTACCGACGACAAATCGACATTCGTGGACCTTGAAGACATCGTCACAGTTGGAAAAACCACGGTATGTGATACTGATATTTCAGACGGACAGAAAGAACAATATAGCGAAAAACGCGTCGGAATTTGATCACTGCAATTTAACGAATGTCAAGCTATTTCTGAACGATAAATACTATCCGTACGATAACCTGAACCAGGATATCGAAAAAAAACGTTACGCACTGTTCTACGACATGTATACACGTTTTCAAACATCATACTACGACCGTCGCAACAGAACGCCTCTTTTGACACCTAATGAATTTATAACGAAAGCACCGTTGTTTGTCATCGATTGTTCCAGACAAGAAGAACCAATCAAGTCGTCTGCCGTTGATGTGCGTTTAGAATTTGAATCCAGTAACAATTTTCCAGATAAAACCACCGCTTACGCTTTGATTATTCACGATAGGATAGTACAGTACACAGCGTTGTCGAATACTGTTCATCGTTTGTCATAAAAAACTTGTTCTCCCCTCTACCAGTTTATAAAGATAGGTATTAGCGATCTCTAGCTTGTAACAAGATCAGTCCGTCTCAACGATGGAAGGTGACTGTGGTAGCGGCGGCAGCAGCAGCAGCAGGCATTGTGAGTGTAACGTTTACTTATCTCTTGCATATCCTATTAACTCTTACACTAAGTTCGTTACCGTCGGACTGTTTAACGAACTCAACTATGAACCGGGTGTTTTGTTTACAAACGGAAAAAAGAAACGTATATTACTTGACTTTTCTGAGTGGAATTACTTGTTGATCTTTCGTGAACAGCTACTATCCAGTATGTTATTGCACGAAGAAGGTGAAAACCGTGAAAGGAAGAAGAGTGTGATGATCAGTCGTAACTTTGGGAAAACGTTTGTTCGGATTAAAGGTAGTAAGACCGAAAAATTTGTTTTCACAGAACCCGAGTGGATCCGTTTTGGTTGTTTATTAACAGTACTAAAGAAATATCTTGTTCGCTTGTTTTATGATCAAGATCACTTCAAGTCGTACATTAATCAGGTAGTAGCCAAGGGGTGTTATGTACCACCATCCTTCTTTTTCCCCTCGTTTTTTCGATTGGAAAGCAGTCGTCATGACCAACAGCTAACATTTGATCGTCTTTACGATGAACTGGTATTGGAAGGAAAAGTAGAGGGGGAATTTGAAAAAATTAACGTATTCGATGCGAACAAGTGTCACTCGGAAAAATGAACTTGAATAGGACGGTTATTGCCGAGTTTGAAGCGTTTCGTGGTGACAAAAATGAATATGTAATCAAAGAGTTCGTTGCAGTTGATATAACAACCGGACGTTTTGTTATCGTGTTGTTCGCTCCACCGTACGAACGTGCACGACTGCACCTGAAATTTCAAAAAATCAATGACTGGTTGGAAACACATTATCACAGAATTCGGTGGAACGATGGTAATGTGCCGTACAACAATATGGTACGCATCGTTGCAGACTTTTTTTCAGACAGTTCTGTTGTCTATACAAAAGGGTTTGAGAAGGCAAATTTCTTACGACAGTTGTATCACCATGGTGAGGTGATTGACTTAAACGATATTCAAGCACCTGTAGTTCCTAGATCCTTTGTACCCATCATACAATGTCCTGTTCCTCATCGTCAACCCGTTACCACTCCCCCCTTACACTGTGCATTGCGCAAAGCTTTGTTTTATGCAGAATGGTTGCGGCAACGAAATAAAATATAGTCGGTTGTGAACATGTTTTCATCATGGTGTTAGTGTGAATGCTACGTGACAGAAATGTCCATAAACGTAGAATTAGGTACCGTAGTGTGTGCGTGAGTGTTAACCTTGACTACGTCACTGTCGCGGTAGACATACTCATAAACGTAGTCCTGGTAGTTCGAGACGGGTCACTGGCACGGTAGATATACCTGTAAACTCGTCAAGGACCAGCATGGGTGTGAAAATTACTCATTACGGTACAGCAAATGTGAATACGCATCATGTATGAACAACATATACACCCGATAAAAAAATAAAAAAATAAAAATAAAGTAAATAAATAAAAAATATATGTACTGCTTTTATACATTGACTTAGCATTGCATAGTGTATCTTATCATTATCTACCACTGTATTAGTTAATAGTACAGCGATAGATAACGTGGAGTAGGCCTGCTTTACGAATCTGTAAAGTTGGGGAAACCACGTTAAAAAAAGCGTAGCGGTCTCTCATTCGCCTCTGGCCGCTAGGAAGAGGATAAGAGGTAAAAAATAAAAGTATAAAAAATGTTTATTTATTTTTAATAATAAATAAACTTATATTGTGCTTTTATGGTTTTACACATAGGACAACAGTAGATATCACTCGTCCACCTCATAGTTGCAAGTAAGAGACGAGAAGTATAAGTACAAAAATAATTACAGTTAAACGACAACGGCCCCTTGGTGTAGTGGATGCATGCCGGTTTGGAGTACCGGAGGTCCCGGGTTCAAATCCCGGAGGGGCCATAATTTATTTTTTGCGGAAACCAACTGTTTCACCTCGCAGTCGAACACATGCGTCATGTCGGGTACCCCCATCCGTTGATTTAAACATTTCGGGTGTTAAATTTCGGACACCAAGAGATTTCAGGTACCCCCCCCCATCCATTGATTTAAACATTTCGGGTGTCAAAATTCGGACACCAAAAATTTCGGGTAACCCCATCCGTTGATTTAAACATTTCGGGTACTAAATTTCAGACACCGAAAATTTCGGGTACCCCCATCCGTTGATTTAAACATTTCAGACATCACGCCCTCTACGTCGTCGTCATGTGGGCGTACCCATAAATTTCGGGTACCCCCATCCGTTGTTTTAATCATTTAGGGTACCAAAATTCTGACATTAAAAAAATTTCGAGAGAGAACGATTATTTTGTTACATCAAAATAAACCAGAACGCGGAAGTGTTTTAACATTCGGACACCAGCTGCCAGGGCCTCTGTCATGCAAATTTCGGGTACCCCCATCCGTTGATTTAAACATTTCGGGTAACGGTAACCGATACCCCCAAAATTTCGAGTAACGGTACCCGATGACATCGCCTCTCCTGGCAACCGCCGAATTCCGGGTACCCCCATCCGCTACACATTGTTTTCGGCTACCAAATTTTGGACATGCAGAAACCGCGGCCTCCGTGACGTCTTGAAACAGGTTTTAGCCATACGGACGCCAGCGACTTGAGCCTCTGTGTGATGTCATGAACTGGAACACGGAAGTGTTTCAGTCACACATACACACACATACATACACACACACACACACACACACAAAACAGTGACGTCACATGGACAGCTCGGACACCAGCTGCCAGTGCCTCTATGACGTCATGAACTGGAACCCGGTAGTGTTTTCAACTGGAACCCGGAAGTGTTCTCATACGCTCACTTTCCCTCTACTGATTAACATAACAAAATTATTTTATTATTTGAAAATTCTATTTTTATTGAATTTTCCATATACATTTTATTTTTATTCTTTTGTAACGACCTGCATACAGCGGTCTTGTTACAAAGTGGCTAGCCCAAACAGTGGGGCTTGATTACACTAGAGCAGGAGAATTTGTAATAAGAGGACATTGTTACAAAGTGGCGTCCAACTTAGAGGGCTTAATAATCTAAGCTTGGCAGCGATTAATAAATAGAGACAGAGAAAGATGTAGAGACGAGCTACATCGAAAAAGAGGGCGGCAGAGGCCGAGAAAGAGGTTGACATGGGGGATAAGAAGGCAACACCCGTTGAAGATCCGGAAGTGTTACTAACCCAGGTGGAACCGAAACAACCCGCACCATCAGAGGAACCACCTGAAGTAACAACGCAAACAGGGGAAGTCAATGGCCGGAAGGAACAATTGGAAATGCCGACACGAACGGAGGATGGGAGTATACAAGAGATGATGAAAATGATGAGGGAAATGAGTAAGAACTTAGAATCCAGAATGGATGGAATGAGTAAAGATTTAAAGGAGGAAATCAAATCCACGAAAGAAGATAATAAGAAGTTGAGTGAAGACTTGAATAAAAAAATGGATTCCACTAATAAGGACATGGAAGAAACCAGTAAGAAAATGAATCAGGAATTAAAGGAAGACCTGCATAAGAAAATGGATGACAACAGCCAGTCTACCAAGGAAGATTTGGGGGGAATAAATAAAAGCATAGAAAACACTAACAAGAGGATTGGAGAAACCAGTAAGAATTTAGAAGAGAAGATGGAGGAAAACAATCAATCCTTGAATAAGAAGATGAAAGACCTGAAAAAGGACAACCAATCCTTGTGTAGGAAAATGGAAAGGAAAATGGAAGAAAATAATAAGAATTTAGAAGAGAAAATGGAAGAAACCAGTAAGAAAATAGAAAGTGACAACCAACAATTAAGGGAAGAATTGAGAGAGGACAATCAACTGCTGAGAGAAGAACTAAGGGAAGTTAACCAAGAGAACATGAATAAGTTAGACGAGAGGATTGAGTTAGCCAAAGAGGAGATAAATAAAAAGATAACTGAGACGAAGAAGTCCATTGTAAAGAAATTAGAACAGGAAGTTGTGGTTGTTAACCAGCAGATCCGAGAAGTAGACGAAAGATGTCGTCAAACAGAAAACGAAGTGCTGGAAGTCCGGGAAGTAATAACTAAGGAGATTACTCAGGTCCAAGAACAACAGCAAACAAACATGGAGGAGACCAAGAAATTTGCATTGAAAGAAGTAAATAAAGTGAGGACCCAAGTAACAGAAAGATGCGACGGCGTGGAAGCCGCCATGGTGAACATAACCGGACAAGTGCGTCAGAGCCAGGAGGAGATAGAGTTAATAAGAAACAGACCATCCGGATATCACAATTTCCCCATGTCAGAGAACAGAGAATGGCTCAATTTCCGGCAATACAAACGGAAGCCTATGGAGTTCTTGGCACGAATAGAGGAGTACCTCGAGAAACACCGAGGGAACCGATGGGTCCAGAACAGAGAGATCCTTGACGAGTCGTTTCGGGAGGTGAATGACCATTGGTGGTGGCCAACCGGAGCGACATCGACAATTATGAACAATTCAAGAGCCTGTTCAAAGCCAAGTACTGGTCAGAGACCACGCAAAATCTCATAAGAGATAATATATGCCACGGCCGCTACAAACCACAAGTCGGCAGCTCAATGACAGCTTATTTCCTCGGCAAGGTGTGTATGGCCAAGCATTTAGAACCAGCCATACCGGAGGAATGCCTAATAAACAAGCTGTCTTACCATTATGATGAGGAGGTGATTCGTGCAAGGAGGGGCAGCCAGATAAAAACCATCCAGGCAATGACAGAACTCCTAGAAAATTATGAAAATGAAGACTACTACCGACAGAGTCGTAGGAGAAGTGATGGGCCCGAACCAAGGACGTACCAGAACAATAACCAGGGTACGAACCACATAAATACTGTGTACCAAGGAGGTCGGGCATACCCGCGAAATAACAATTCTAATAATGGAAATAATGTAAATAATACTAATTACAATGATAATAATAATACGGGTCCCAACCAGCAAAACCCGAATCGACCCTCTAATGGTTATCAGGGTAACCGCAATCCCTACCCTAATAACGTAAATAGTCAGAGAAGCCCCAATTATGGTAATAGTCCTTACCCTAATAATGCTAATCGTGCGGGTCCCAATAATGGTCATTTTAATAATAATAGGTATCCTCGCCCTAGAGTGAACTTCATACGAGCCACAGATGGAAGACAGCGAGGATTCAACCACAATCGACGGAATAGTTACCGCGGATACGAAGAAAGGCGGAGGAGCCTAGAACGGGACCAACCGAGGTACTATCAGGCGCGTAGGAGCAATAGTTTGGACAACACTGAACAGAGGTCGCACCATGAACGACCGGAAGACCATAGGACAGATCGGCAGGTAACCACTCTGAGCATCCCGAATGAGGCATCGACTAGTATGGCTCAAAGGAACAATGATGCCGAGCCTTTAAACGGGCACAGGCAGTAATAAATCGCCAGAACCCGTTACTGCTTCTGACTACTGGGTATAATAAAGATAATGAGTGCAATTTTGAAAATAATCACAATCGTATTACAATCATCGGGTGCAACTACCTGAAGGACATCAGACAGGAGTTATTGGAAGAGGGTAACAGGAGTCCCACCAATAACTTCAATAATGAAATTATACATGTTGACGCCAAGGTAGAAGGCATCCCAGCCAAGTTAATGATCGATACTGGGTCAAACGTATCAGTAATAAGTACGAGGGAACTGGAGAGGATACAGCAAGAGTGCGGGAGAACTTTACCAACATTGCCGTTGAATAATATTGTTTTGTTGGGAGCAACCGGCCGACAAAACAAAACTATACGTTGACAAGTCTCCGCCAGTGTGATGAGCTGTGGTATAGCGATTTACATGGAATTCTTGGTGGCGAGCGGTCTGCCATTTAATATACTGGTCGGGTGTGATGTGCTTAGGAGAAATTCCGCCATCATTGATCTAAGAACTGAAACATTGTAGCTGTTTTCTAACGGACATACTTGGACGGCGAACTTGGTGGGTAGTGACCAAGTCGTTCCCGATAGTATCCATCAGCAAATCCGAAAAATTAATTACATCCATCCAACATCCATAATTGAACAGAAAATAGACGACACCTCCAATGAAGATTTATGGTCGCAAAAAATCCAGGAGATCAGGGATTTCCGGAGCGGTATAACTGGCGAAGGTTTAACAACGAACCAAGCGAACAAATTAATAGACATATACAATAAATATAAATCAGTCTTTTCTGATGAGCCCGGTAAAGTGAAGAATTTCCAGTGTACTCTACAATTCCGAGACACTGTAGACTTTAACCGGAAGTCTTACCCCATTGCGCAATCACGAAAGCAAGCAGTAAGAGCTGAAATAGAGCAAATGATTAACCGTGACATTATAGAGAGTAGCCATTCCCCTTATACAAGTCCTATCGTGGCTATTCCTAAGAAAAACGGAAAAGTCCGTTTGTGTTTAGATGCGCGCGAAATAAATAAGATGATCATAAATGACAGGACTTCGCCCGGTGAGATTGAGGAGATCTTAAAACGGTTCCACGGTACCAAATACTTTACTACCTGGGATACGGTGTGCGGATACTGGCAGGTGGAATTACATCCACAGAGTCGCCAGTATCTGGCCTTTATATTCGAAGGGCGGAACTACCAGTTTAAGAGGTTGCCCTTCGGACTGGTAAACTCAGTCGCAGTCTTTGTGCACTGCATGGATCAGATACTTGGCCAAGAAGCACTAAAATTCACCACCGTATACGTCGATGACTTGCTAGTGTCCTCAGAAACTTGGGAGGAACACTGCTACCGTGTGGAACACGTCTTACAGAAGCTAGCAGCAAACAATATTCCGCTGAAGTTAGCAAAATCTCATTTTATTGCTAAAGAGATACAATTCTTAGGCTTCATATTAAGTGATAAGGGAATCTCACCGTCGGCTGAAAAAGTCGAAGCGATTCAGAACTTTCCTACACCAAAGAATCGAAGGCAGTTACAGTCGTTCCTGGGACTCTGTAATTATTACCGCAAGTTCCAGGAAAAGTACTCCGAACTGACTGCCAGATTTCAGCCACAATTGTCATCTAAAAATAAATGGATCTGGGGTAATGAACAACAAAACATATTGACTCTTATAAAACAAAAATTCCTTAAGCATATTATACTCCGCCATCCAGAGTTTAACAAACCTTTCTTTCTTAATTGTGATGCCAGTGACATCAGCCTCGGCACTACATTATATCAAGAGGATGAGGAGGGCGAACATCTTGTAATCTGTTTTGCCAGCAGAGCTCTGAACCAGAGTGAGAAAAACTATCATGTGACAGAAAAGGAGTTATTGAGTGTTGTGTTCGCGTGCGGAAAGTTCCGCACATATATTCTTGGTTATCCCGTTACCGTCCGGACAGACCATAAATCTATCTCGTTCCTTAAGAGATGTAAGTTGAGCCATGGAAGATTAACGCGGTGGATACTATTGCTGCAAGAATACGACCTTAAGTGGGAGTATATCCCCGGAAGGAAGAATGTCGTCGCGGACGTATTGTCTAGAGTAGACATCGACAAACAGACGTTCGAGGGTGAGAAGGAGAGTATTCTGAAGGTGTACCATATTCTCAGCAGCAGCGCCGGTCTACAATCAGTTCTGGAACAACTAAGCACACACCAACAAGCTGACCCGAAATTAATTACTATTATCTCATGATTGGAAGCAGGGGATGAGACAATCTCCCAATATTACACTATACATAAGGGAATCCTGTTTTCCAAACCATCATTATATAAGGAGGAGTGGAAGGTAATAATTCCGACCCATATCGAGAAGGACATAGTGTTCAGTTATCATGTTCGATATGGGCATATGGGCGCTTTAAAGGTGGTAAAGGCCCTGGAAGAAAGCTGCTATATCAAGGACATCAATCGGAAGGTACGGAGGTATATTAGAAACTGTCGCATTTGCCAACTCGTAAAAACTAATAACGAGAAAAGAGAAGGGCAGATGATTCCAATAACATCGCAGTCTAAACTTGAGAAGGTATTCTTGGATATCTGCGGGCCATTTACCCGCAGTGGAGGCCGCCACCGATACAAATATATCGTCATCATTATGGACCATTATACCAAGTTCGTAAAGCTATACCCAGCGAATCGGGCGACTACGAATAAAGTTCTTAATATCCTGATCGACCAGTACTTCCCAACCGTCGGAAAACCGGTATCGATCATAACCGACCACGGAACGCAATTCAAGGGGAGGATATGGCGGGATACACTGCTGTCCATGGGGGTTCACACATACAAGACATCCGTATACCACCCAAGCAGTAACCCGGCCGAAAGAGTCTTGCGAGAGGTGGGGCGCCTATTAAGAACGTATTGCCATGATCAGCAGAGAAGGTGGCAAGGATACTTGGAGGCTACTGAAGAATTCCTCAACCTGGCCTACCATCCAGCCATAGGAATAACCCCATACTCCGCAATGTACGAGAGACAACCCCCTAGAGAGATTGAAGATATCTTGGAGTTCCCCAGAGAACATAAATATAGATTTGATAAAATTCAATTTTGTAATAAGGTGGCCGAAGATCAGGAGAAACGGCGGAATAAATACACTAAATGCATGGGTAAGGTTATTCATTATACCGTTGGAGAGAAGGTGTTGTTGAAGAATAGGGAATTACCCAGTTCCTTAGAGGGGATAACAAAAAAGTTATTGCTCCTGTACACTGGTCCCTATATTGTCTCAAAGGACAATAACAACAACACCTACGAAATCAAAGAAATAAGTTCAAATAAAGTCAAGGGTGTCTTTAACCAGGCATCCATGAAGAAATTTTATGATTAAAATCAACCAAATTCTAAAACAAAGGTAAGCCCATCTTACATAAAATAAAAAATATATTTGAAGGAAATTTTATGGCAATGATAGAAGAAGAGTTTAGAATTAAAACCAGCCAAATTCTAAAAAGAAATATAAGCACATATTATCTACAATTATTAGAAAATTTTATGGCTAGAAGATATATAAGATAGAATTTAAATTCCCCAAAATTCTAAAACATACGTAAGCTCACCTTACATAAAAAAATATTTGAAGGAAATTTTATGGCAATGATAGAAGAAGAATTTTGAATGTTAAAATCCTCTAAATTCTAATAACAATGTAAGCCAATTACATACAATTTATTTGAGAAGAAACATTTTGAAGGAAGAATAACAAGAAGAATTTTGAAATAATCCTCTAAATTCTAAAATACATGTAAGCCAACCTTACATAAAGATTATTTAAAGGAAAACTATTTGGAAAGATATAAGAAGAAGAGTTTGGACTTAATTTTCCAAATTCTAAACAAATGTAAGCCCACCTTACATAACAAATATTTGAAGAAAAACTTTATGGCTATAATATAATAATAAAGAAGGAGAGAATTTAGAAATAAAACCATCTAAGGTCAAAAACAAGTAAGGACAGCTTACTAAATATTTATTTGAAGAGAAACATTTTGACAATAATACCAAGAGAATTTAGAAAAATAAAACCAACCTAAACACATGTAAGCCCACCTTACATAGAAATTATTTGAGAAAACTTTATGGAATAATATAAGAAGAGTGAATTTTGAATTATGAATAAATCAAGTTTCCAAACCAAGTATAAGTACAACTTACCAACCAATTATTAATAAAACACTTTGGTGAGATAAACAGAAGAGATATCATACCACATTTATGGTAAGCATAGAAAATAATTACCAGGGTAACAAAGGATCATAATGGGATGAAGAAAGGAGACAGATTTAGAATTAAAACAAATAATTCTGGACAATATGATCATGTCTAAGTTCAATATAAAGAGCAAAAAACCTTTCCATAAAATGATGTTAAAGGAAATAAAAAAGAAAAAAATTCTTTAATACGATTTGAGTGATTGAGTATAATAAAGTACAAAAACTTCTTTGGAATTATGAGAGAATGAAACTTTGAAGTGGTATGAGAAGAAATTATGACCTCATTATGAAATTAATAAAAAAAAAAAACCATCATTCACAAGTATAATAACAATGACAGGAATAATGTGAAAATAATGTCAAAGATTTATGTAATTAAACGAATTAATATAAAATGATTTATGAATTAAATGACAATTATGATAATGACAGTGATAAAAATTCTAGAAAATAGAACAAGTGGAAATTTAAGAACAAAGAAACAGTCTAAAAATGTCATAAAGATATGCTACTATAAATAATGCAGATTATAATGAAAAACCAGAAGGTAATAAAGAATTTATAAACAAAAGATTTATATGATAAGAAAAGTTGAAAAATGTAATAATAGAAGAGCTTCCTACCATAATATCAAATGAAAGAAACATCCAGTTAATGAGTCAGAAGAACAACTGAGATAGGAATATTAAAATCTCTGAGAAGTATAATAAGTAATAAGTGAAGTATCCCAAAGACATTTTTTAAATAGTAACAAATGTGTACTATTCTGAATAATTTTTTAATCTGTCTGAAGATAATTCCAGCAGGATTAATATGTTTTTTGAGCAGAGATGATTTGCCTCTGTACTCAAATATGTGTGAAGTATTGGACAGCAGAGGAAAGTAGCGTACAGTGCCTCTCTGAACTGAACCAGCTCACAAAGTAGGGAACGATAGGGAGGAAATATCCCAAGGAGAAAATACTAAGAAGAAATATAAAAATGAAATAATAAATATGAAACTCAGATGACTATTACTACCAAGGAAGATCAAGTGAGAATGATATAAACTCAAATATAAATAAGAAAATTTTAAAATGGAAGGAAGTCCAAAATAGTAACAAAACTTGAATAAATATCATAAGCAATTGTTTCAGACAAAGCAAGTATAGTCTGAAAAAATTATTTCTGGAGAAGGGCATTCTGTAGCGTGACAGAAAATCCACTACATTTTAAGTCATGTGAAATCATAAAGTTTAATTACACCAACGAATGTTATAATAATATTGAATGACATTTAAATAAATCAGAGGAATGAACCACAATAAAATAAAAATCCTCACTACATTATATATAAAAACCACTGTTTTAAGAAACCAAAGAAAGTATCGAAGCAACTCATAGTATCATATCAGTAAGTTACCCAGGAAGCTCAGAGCAGTAAACCAGTTATATAAGCCCATATCAAGAAAAAAGAGACTCAATTAAAGAGTGGTGAATACCAAAATACCCCAAAAACAAGAAGAGGGAAGAATAAAGTTTGTGATCAGGAAGAAAACAATACCCTGAAACCTGTATAGAAGAATAAAGTCAGTTCAGTGAATAAATTAAATACTCCAAACTAAACCTCAGTCGAGATAACACCAAGTACCTTGGTTTACCCAAGAATGAGGAAGGAAGACCAGAAGAGTGAAGACTAGACGAGGGACAAGAATGAAGACTAGAAGAGGGACAAGAATGAAGACCAGAAGGAAGATACGAAGAAGGACAAGAAAGAAGACAGGAGGAGAGGAAGAAATAGTATGAAAGAAACACCGTAGTAAAACCTATTATTATATAAACTACTATCAACCCCAAACCCACAAAAACTATGCAAAAGAAAGTATAACATACCCAAAATCCTATAAAAAAGTAATTATTGAGAAAACTAAAGTGCTGTATAGCGTTATAAGAAGTGCACCGACTAAAGCTATTGTGTAATAAAGAAAATAAACTAGTCTTAACGGTCCATGATTACTAAAGGTCTGGTCTGAGATAATAAGGCTCAAAGTATCAGAACCAACAGTGAAAGTGAATTTGTGTAAGTGTTTTTTAAAAAATGCAATAAACTTAAAGTTGGTGATACTATAACTTAGTAGTATGCTATATCACAACTTTGATATCTAATAATAAACAGCATAATAAAATAATAAAATGGAAAATTTCCAGTATTTTATTATTTTAATGTAAATCTTTATTTACAAGACATTTGTAAAAAATGATAATAAATAGAGTATGGGAGTTAATGTTTACTAATGTAGGGGATCACAATAATAATGGTTTAAACCAGAAAGGACTGGTATTAATATAGTATTAATAAGTGTAAAATGTTTAAATAGACTGTTATTTCACAGTCCTAAAATCAATGTGTTAATAAAATGTATTTATAAGGGTTATTAGAAAATAAGATTTATGTTATGTGTTTAAAAAAAAAAAAATTATGTTTGATAAATAATAACCTACATACCATTAATAATGTTCTAATGGGTATGCTATGTTAGCTCAAAAATAGTTAAAAGATATATGTTCAAACCATATCTGCAATATGCTAAATTGTGCAGATTGCTAAATAATGTTCATAATTAATTATTTTAATAACTGTAGTGTTAATTAACTACTACACCACACAATAAGTTATAAACCATGTTATTTTCATATAATTGTAATTATGTAAAGTCAGAGGAGGAATTAAGTTTAAATTATTTGAGAAAGAAAGAAATATAAAATTCTAAAATCTAGGCCATTTGGTGAAATCACAGAACCAATATAAACTAGAATAATTCACTTATAAATCCTGTAAACTACAAAGATTTATATAAGATAACTCAATTAACCACTACTAGGAATGATCCTATGAGTTAAAATGATAATAAGGAAATATACCTTAAAACATTGTAAATTTTCAAAATATATAATTTAATTAATTTTAAAGAGCAATGTCAAATTTACAGATTAACACAAAAAACCAGTTCAAAGGTGTAATTTATATGTATTTAAGGAAAGGAAGAGGAATATGAATAATTAAAATTTATTATAATAGTATTAATAATATTTAAAATGGAGGAATTTTATATAAAGACGGAAATCCAATTTTGAGCCTATATTTCCAAAATGTGAACAAAATTTGTTAATTTCCACAAAATGTCCACAGATATGGACTATAATACATCAATTTAAAAGGAATGAGATGGTTAAACTGATAATAAGGTTCATAATTCATAAAAGAGATGAATAAAATAGATAAATTCTATATATAATGTAATATTTTATCATGTGTACAGGTAATCGAATATGTTAACAATACTTTTTCAAAGATTAACTGGGCCAGATTTATGACCAAGTTAATTAGTCTTTTGTTGAATATCAAGCTGGACAGTTGTGTAAAGAACGTTTCTTTAAATCGAGAAAAATGGTACTAGCGTTTAGCCATTGAAATAAGTGAACGAGAGTTAGACGGATTAGACACTTTTTAAAGCTAAAGCTGTTAATACATTCACGACAATAGTGAAAACAAACACTTAACTCCATAATACGAGTGATAGAAACAAATAAAACATATTTAAACTGATTCATTCTACAATCCTAACCACATCTTGAGAATTTTAACCCACAGAAGAGAACACATTCAAAATAAACTAACTAACACAAGTTTACACAGAACACTTCGCCAGAATACACCAAATAACTTTACAGACATATTACACCAGTGCGGGGACATTTCAATCCTTAATTAAGGTAATTTTATTGTGATTTTCTGACACGACGCATTGGCAGTAACCTGGACCAACCCGAGTAGCGGCCATCTTGAAAACGAAATCTGCTTACTACATCGCAGTGGCGTCAGTCTTCAATGGTTCGAAAACATTCAAACACATTACATATAAGAATTATTTAAATTCCATTGAATAATAATTATTGTATTTATTTTTAATTGTTAATGTTATACTTTCTCGTCACCCTTCTCTGACTATTAATTCTAATCGCTCAAAGAACCTGTCTTTTAATATAATATATCATAAATTTTGTTCTGTATGACACAATCGATAATTCCCGAGACAGAGTCGATAATTGCTCTCCATCGATAAAATATCGATTCTTTATTTAAATTGTCAATAAATCTTTATATTTCCATTATTTCGTATCTGTTACTTATTTCACAGGGTAATTTAAGGGTATTTATAAGGCTGAAGGACTTAAGTAAGAAGAATATATCCTGTTTGAACAAGATATTGGACCAGTCAGAAAAGTCACCAATCGATTATTAATCTATTTAACTCCAGACTTGGTTCAAATCTTCAAGAAGTGCTCGACGGTCAATAAATACCTAATGTATTTCTCATTTAAACACATTGATTAACATAACAAAATTATTTTATTATTTGAAAATTCTATTTTTATTGAATTTTCCATATACATTTTATTTTTATTCTTTTGTAACGACCGGCATACAGCGGTCTTGTTACAAAGTGGCTAGCCCAAACAGTGGGGCTTGATTACACTAGAGCAGGAGAATTTGTAATAAGAGGACATTGTTACAATATTATAACATTATACCCTTATATACTTAGGCCTATACATATATTTTACAAGCGCGCGGTTACGCGTGTGAGATTCGTTATAAAATTCATATAGCAGTCACGTTATGTTAATTACATTATGAATTGTATGTTCAGCAAAATTTATTTCTCTAACGTGACCTTTACTCTCTATATGCAGTTAAAACCTCTTTTCCTGTACAGTGGTAAGGACAGGTAATTTATCTGTTTACCGTATTGGTCAGTAACAGGTAACAGCTACTAACTTTACATAAAAACGCATATCGCATATTGATACACAAGTTGGGTGTTAACGTACTCACGCCTGTTTATCTAATTATAACTCTGTACTTGTGTGTGTGTGTGTGTGTGTGTGTGTGTGTGTGTGTGTGTGTGTGTGTGTGTGTGTGTGTGTTTCTCCTCTGTGCATTAACGGGTTTTGTATCCCTAAGTATACAATCAGTTTCAGCGTAATACAGGTTATGAGCTGACCAAAAAGAATTTTAGCACAAAAGATAAAATTCTGTAACAAAAACAACGACGAGACTGCACGGTCGACAATACAAAGTAAGTCGATAACGGGATGGGGTATGGGGTTTAGATAACGGTTTTACACTTACAGTAGTATAGGGCTACGCCAGGAGGACGAAAGAAAGCAGACGTCAGGAAAAGAAATTAGTGCCGACACCAAGTAGTGTCTGATAGAGGAACACCGTCTGTATCACGTGGATATATACTACTCGACCAGTGGTAATGGAATGTTTAATAGAAGTGAATTAAACAGGCCATATTAAAGTTCATAGAGAGAAAACAGCGGGAAAACTGATCAGAGGAGATCTAAGATAAAGAAAACAACAAGAGAAAAAGAGAAGTAGAGAAAGAGGAGGATTAAGATGAAAAGGAAGCAAACGACAACGACGACGACGATGATAATGGTAATGGTGATAGCAATGACGATGGGGTGGTGGTGGTGGTGATGATGATGATGACGACGACGATTAAGGCGATGTCGATGGTGGTGATGATGATTATGATGGGTTTGGTTGTACAAAGCCATTAAGTTATATTGTCTAACGATTACGTTCAATATCAAACAAATTATTTCCAAAGCGATGATATTTACTTACATGACTGTTTTTTTCTTTTACAGCAAAACATAGTTTAATAGTTTAAAAAAGCTTCAGCATTTGATTTTAAACGTAATACGCTCGTTAATTCGACAGGTTACTATTCCACACTACGGAAGCATGTTAAATGCAGTAGGAGGCGAGAGATGTCGGCCAAATTGCAAAATTGCAGGTTTGGAGGTTCACTATCACGTTTGTTTAGGTAATAATTATACACCGCTAACGCTGCTGGGTAATAATTACCCACTCAAAAGTGTTGGACAATTTGTGCAGACCCACGCGCCCGGCTCATCATCTTCCTGTCACAATGTCTGTGCAACAATCAATCACTCTCTCTCGCTCACGCCTTCTCCGTCTGTCTCTATCATAATTGTACATTTTTTGAGAAACTAAATATCATCGAACTCTAAAAACATACAACAAAATTCTGATTTAACAACTAATGCCGTGAACTGAAAAACATCACAACAGTACCTGTTGACACTATGCGTGTATGAGTTATTAGTACGGTTGTGTTATGCGGTGGCATTTGGCATTTAAAGAACACAAAAACATCACAACAGTACCTGTTGACACTATGCGTGTATGAGTTATTAGTACGGTTGTGTTATGCGGTGGCATTTGGCATTTAAAGAACACAAAAACATCACAACAGTACCTGTTGACACTATGCGTGTATGAGTTATTAGTACGGTTGTGTTATGCGGTGGCATTTGGCATTTAAAGAACACAAAAATCGGATTTTTGAAAGAATTATTAGCAGCTTTGATGATATAAAAAGTGCTTCATGGTTTTCAACTACATTCTATGTGTTAAAATATCGTTACGTTTCAATATGCACGGAGCTCACAGAGAATAAAAGATTGTAAACAAAAAAATTTCTATGTTAAAACACTATTATTGTTTGATGCCAAATTTTTTTCATACGAAAACCTTGTAGGACGACGCTTTTAATTACTTTATTTGCGATCTTTCATATATTTATTGTAGAGTATTTTATTACACTGAAAATTGCTGTACTGATAAATAACATTAAAGTAAGAATTCTTCTTTCTTCTCCTCTTCTCCTTTTTAACACGGACTATGATTATTGTCTATTGTCTTCAATTGACAATATTCAATGTTCGTCGATGCTTTTTGTCGGCGGCACTGGGAAGTTTATTAGCTACAACGAAAGACACATATAGTCAGAAGGAGGGAAAGACAAAAAGATATGAAAAGAAAACAAATGTAAGAGTAAACAAAGAGAACGAGAGAGAGAGAGAGAGAGAGAGAGAGTGAGAGAGAGAGAGAGAGAGAGAGAGAGAGAGAGAGAGAGAGAGAGAGAGAGAGAGAGAGAGAGAGAGAGAGAGATAATGAATGAATGAAAAAGGAAAACGGAAGAAGAAAGTACTGGAAAGGTGAGAAGAATAAATTAAATAAAAGGAAAGTAATGAAAGTAGTAATAAGGCGAAGGGAGTAGAGAGTAAGATAACATAACTGCTCTCTACTAATAATTTTAATGAAACCTCTGAATTGTGCAAGAATAATTAATACTTGACTGTGGAAAATGTTCTTCTTCTTCACTACATGGCTTGGGCTATAGCCCGTTCCGACTTCACAGAGTCTCTGACCATTGTTTCCAGGGTATTCCACGATCTCTCGTCCCCACTGGCCTATATTCAAACGCTTGTTTAGGAATACCCGTGTCTACCATGCGTTCCACACGGGACTTCCAATTCTGTCTGTATTTCTTTATTCTATTCAGAACCGACTGTACCTACAGGTCTTTCCTTATGTTGTCGTTTCGTAGATGATCTCTCAAACTGCATCCCTTAACTGATATTAAAAATTTCATTTTCGATGCCTATACTTTTGAAATATCTTTTTGCACGAGAGTCCATGTTTCACAGCCATACATTAAAGTCGGTACAGCCACAACCTTATAGAATTTAAGCTGTCTCCCTCTGCATTTTATTCTTCAATAGTTGCCTTATTGTTCCACAGGTACAACTAAATTGATTTAACTTTCTCTCGATATCGTTGTCCTTCCTATATCCCAAATAATTAAAATGTGTCTAATAGTAATTTTGTACAAACCACTATGTTGTCTTTGGTATTGACATATGTGGTTTGTACAAAATTACTAGTAGAAATATTTGAGACCACTAACACTCCAATACAGTAATAAATTAAAATGTGATACCTGCTCCAAAACACTATTATCAATAATTAAAATGTTTACATATACGACGTTTTGGCGAAAGAACCTGTGTATCCTAACATACCTTACTGCTCCTATTACCAAATGTACTTCTATTACCAAATGTTGGTGTAAACTATGAATCTGAAATTTCAAACAAAATTAAAAGTATCTTTGAGTTTGAGAGTGTCTGTGCACGTAAGTAAATACTCAATTTCGTAGGCTAGAAGTATCGATGATTTCTTCTTACTGAGATTTTTTTTTAACATACCTTCCTATCTGTAATAGAAAATATAAATTTTCCGACCTTCGTGTTTAAAATGACCAAATTAAATTAATATTATAGTAAATTAATTATGCTAATGGTATCGTAACAAACCTCATTCATTACGTTTACTGCTTGTAAATTGTAATCGTTTTAAGATAATTATTATAGTTATAATTAGACCTATATGATTTATACTTACATTACGTAAAAATTTGTATGAGCAATATATTGTTATGACAAGTATTTATATTTGAAATTGTTTTGATAATGATTATTCGATATTACAAAACCACAAGAAAATGATTGGCCGTCAAACCTGCCAAAAGGGAAACGAAAAACGTCCGGGCTGTAAGTACTTTGTATTAACATACTTGTACAGTGTAGTGCGTAGTCGGAATAAATTGTTTAACATCGTAAAAAACAAAATCTTTTCCTCTTTTGACGATACATATTTATAATAACGTACTGCTAACAACGTTTCAATAACATGCCTTAAAAGGAGGGTATAAAGATCATAAAAGTAAATGTTCGCAGATAATTAAATTAAAATACTTGTTCTTGTTGTTCGTCATAGTATCTCTTACGGCATCAACATTTTGCGTGGTGATCCCACGCTTTATATTCCAGAAACTTACACCTTTTTAATGTTAATAACTACGTTGTATATTAATATAATACAATTTTAATAACTACATCAATAATATAGCATTATTTCGCATGTTTCACGTTCAAGCGTTTCCACGAAGAATGTAATTTCTAGTGTTCAGATTCAGCTTTCTTGTCCACCTGTAAAGATTCAATAGATACTTGTTATGTATAACTGTAGTAGAAGCAATGCTTTTGCAGAATATTTCTTCTGTGTTTGTTTCTTTTATTCTTTAGAATCCTGTGAATTTTTCCACATACGTGATTGAATTTATTTTCCCTTTGTTCAACGTGTAAATTAAAACAGTAAAACATTTCACATCCTAAATAGTTAAGACGAATAATATGATCTGTTATGACGTAACTATTATAATTTCTTAATGACGTTTTTCAAGAATTCTTACTGGGTCAAGTCAAAAATAAATCAACTACTTTGTAGGCTATATTGTAATTTTGTAGTTATTGCAAATAGTCATTGGCAGTAGTGAAGAAGGCGAATGGTATTAAAAAAAGTGTGTTGTAAGGCATACCATGGGTAAAACGAAAAACCACCTTATTAATTATAACAGGAACTCGTTTGTTAATACCGTCGCATGATTTTCTTCGACGATGACAAAGAAAAATTAGTCGTCGTCATTGTGATTCACCATTGCAGAACGTTCTACGTGTTTCTCGCATGGCCGGATTAAGGTATCTTAGCGCCCTAGCCTAATTATATTTTAGCGCCCCCTCACCGCCCATAGGCTATTCTTACGTTTATTTCCAAGGGGCTGAATGAAGCTTTAAACACCCTACAATATATTTCTTAGTTAGGAATATTTCAAATATCTTACTGTTTTGGAAATAGTCTCTTTCAAAACTGAGGCTATTTTTCAGTGATTGTTTTAGAGCTACACCTTCAACCATTTGTAGTTTGCATGGCTTTTAAAGGAAAACAATTAACTAAGTAGTTACAGAATTATAACAGTTTTATTAAGCATATATATAGCATCATTTACACAAAGAAGACATCAGTTACATATCTTGTGGATTTGTTAAGATTCGCGTAAAGTTCAAGCTACATTCTTTTTTCTCGCTTTAGATTGATCAAACGTTTTAATCACCTCACTGAAATCAAGTGCTTGCAGAAAGTCACTTTCAATGAAGAAAAGGGCTACACTGGTCAGTTTATCCGGGCGCAAATTTGAGCATAAATAATTCTTCACCCTCTTCAAAGCTGAAAAAGATCTTTCGCCAATGTAGTTAGTGACGGGCATAGTAAGGAAAATGCGCAAAGCTATCTCAGCATTAGGAAACATTGATTCTAAGTTAAGCGTTTTCACAAAATTCAACAGTGGTTTTGCTTCAGATCGCTTTTTCATCTTTTCTTCTCCTTCTGGTTCTGGGTTGACAGGTCCATAGTCTTGTAAAAACTGAGCTAAATGCAAACACTCATCATGAAATGTCTGATCCAAGTCAACAGCATAATTTTATAGAAGTTGATTAGCTTTTTGTCTTATTATGTCATTATTTAGTTCATAAGGTTCAGGTAATTTCCATAAGAACCCAAACTTGTCATGTATATCATTGTAAATTGATTTTCTTCTGTTCAAATTAAGCAGAAGCGAACTAAGGCAACGTAGTAGTTTTCAAAAATGAAAGATTGCCTCCCATCGTTCCCATCTAAAGCGGCAGCAGCAGTGTCTGCAGATGTTTCTTCCTAGGGCGCTTTTCGTATTTTTTTTTCTTGTTACATATTTTTTGTTGACATTTGATTTGCACATCTCCTTTGCCTCGCTTTCCAATCTCTCAAATTCTCTCTCGTCCCGAAGCGTGGAAATAAATTATTGCAAGTCGCTGTATAAGCCAATCACACTATCCATGTCAATTCTCTGTCCTTGAAGCTTCTCACCATGGATGTTTATATACTAACTGGATGCCCGACTGCCAACCCTGTATGCTTGCGAGAGCTGAAGCAAGTGTGACGTCACGCCGCCATCTTTAACCCGGGCAAGAGATCTCGAGCCCACAGTTCTACCTATACAACTGGTACATAATTGTGCCATTAATTACGCGACAATTAATTATTTTTTGATGATAAATACATGCTACGGTACGTCCTGAATAATACGATTTTTTTTCAAACCCATCAGCCCGAATGGTAATTCTCACTGACCTGTTAAATCTTTTTCTATTTCCACTTGTACTCAAAGAATTTATTAGCCGACACCGTGGGATCATAGTGTTATGGGAACGTAAAATGAAATTTAAAAACAAAAGTTTCTCAACGAAGAATTAGAAATAAAAGGCTGTATCTCCAACTTTCATTATTATTAGGGCTATTTGTCTGTATGGAAAGGTACCGGTACTCACCAGGAACTCGCGAGTTCAAATCCGGGGGAGGTAGATCGATGTAAAAGTTGGGAAAATTCTATAGAGATAAATGAAATTATAAATCTTGAGAAACTTGGGCTTATAAATGTACCAGTACTGCATACCACCAGAAAAAGCCATTATTAACTGATGTTGTTGTTATTATTATTACCATCAATCTATATAAAATAAGCTGCTTTCTTCCTTTCAAAAATGATATTCAAAATAAAACAAGAAAAACACTCAGCATCTCACCCAGTATGCTGGTATCCTTACTTTATTCTCAGTAATGTGGCCAACCCAGTAAAATGGTTATTAATAGTTTTACAGGTTTTTGATTATTCATTCACAACTGGTGTTTTTTTATAATGGCTTTTAGAAGAGCGTACATAATAATAATAAACAGAATGAATGTGTAAACTTATTGACAATGAATGTAAGTGTTAGCCATAGATTACCATAAAACTTAGGCATTAGGTTTTGCTGGCCAATATCGTGATTTGTAAGAAATTAAAAATTCCACTACTGAATAAAATTAATTAGAACTTTGTGATTTTGAAAATTCGTCAAAAATCAATGGAAACTCGATTATAACACAGCTTATTTAATTACATATTTGGTTGTATTCTGTGACTAAATAAATCTTGTTTGTATTATAAGCCATTTCGCTCGACTTTGATTTCATGTGTTTGCTAAACATTTTGCGTCTGGGAGAAATGGGACTATACCTTCTGTTTGTGTACACCTTGTTGTTATATGCAGTGAGATGTAATAATTTTATACTGTAACGCAGAAGCAATTAGACGACTGTTTAGCTAGATCTGACTGTAGACATTGTTCGGTTATTTATTCATATAATTACGTGTCAGATTATGCTGAAAGACTTTCAGTTTCTATGTTGGAAGATATGTTGTTTGTATGTTAGTTTCGTATTTTGTATTCTTTTCGAAGTCATAAGTCAAGCAAGCATTAAATCAATTTACACTCCAAAAGGTCCGCACAAATCAACCTAACTCCACGTCTGTTTACCTTTTTTTGCCCGCTTTAAATATGGCTGCCGTGATCTGATTTGCTTCATTAGAGAGCGCCCTGTCGGGCATCCAGTTATATTAACATCCATGCTTCTCACCGACATCGACAGACTTTTCCAAAAGGCGATGCCACAAACAAATAATGATTGTTATCTCCAGGCTTTTTAGTTTTTCTGTCAAATTCCTTGCTTCATACTGCACATCCTTTGTCTGGTTGTTATCCGTACTAATATCCTCCAATGCAGAAATAATTTCATTGTATGATTTATAAAGGGCTTTACTTGCATCTGCACGTGCACTCCAGCGAGTTTTAGACAACGTTTTTAGCACAAGAGGGCCCTTTTTCAAGTGAGACAACAATATCTCCCAAACAGGCGCCTGTGTTCAAAATGAACTCAAATTTTTATCCTTGTAATTTATTACCAATTTTACATTTAGCTGTAAAATTTTATTATTTTTTAGCTAAACTTTGCGCCTCCCAAAGTGCTGCACCCTAGGCTACAGCCTAGTCAGCCTAATGGTTAATCCGCCCCTGGTTTCTCCGACGTTCCAGTGGAATCCGGCTGTAATGTATGTGAGCGTACGTATTGCTGCTATTTTGAGATGAAAGAGAATTACGTGACACTTGTCACGCGTCCGAAACGAGACTTTTCCACATCATACCGGTCCATGCGCCCTGTGTTCAAGGCCGCAATCAATTACGATCTAGTGTCTTCTAGTACACGCATATTATGGAATGTGCTGGAATATCAGCGGGGTATAAATACAAGACTTCAGCGGCGCTTAGTTCAGTTATTGCCGGGCGATTTACACAGTGCGGCTAGAAGTATTGTGGCGAAGTGTTATGTGTTTTATAATTGTGCGGGACAATTGTAATATAATTGTTTTTTATATTATTTGACATTTTTATTGCGTCTGAACAATTTGTATTTTATTTGTTGTAAGAGACTGTTTGTTGAGTACAAACTGTTTAATTGTGATAATTAAAGCTGGTGATTAGTGACGTAATTTGTGTCTTGTATTTTGTTTTCCACTGTACCATACGACTGTTGTAACACTATTGATGTTGTTTGCAGGTTTGTTCTATTGGTGGCGTACCATAAATTTTAAAGCATCCGTCTTTACTAATGTGATTTTGTGTCTTTAGTTTGACCGATCAAAGTACCGAAGTTTCGTGCTTTTAGAAAATTGGATAAAATGGAATGTCGCAAAGTGATACAAAGTTTTAACACCAACGGAAACAACGGAAGTTGGAGTCTGATTTCATTTCAGAAGAGTCTTTACCATCGTTTCAACAGTAAAGAAATAGGCCTCTGAACTCCAACGTGGTCGTTTGTCAATTTTTTTTTTTTACTTTATTGAAATCAGCAATCAGAACTATTACATACACAAGAATGTGTACATATAAAGTTCTATGAGGCAATTTGATGTCTAATGGACATGAGGCGGAGCTGCATCCAAGATGTACCCCGTACTATCTTCTCAGGTCAGTGGGCCATTTTCTTTTAAGTCGTCTTGTGATGTCTGTAGTGGTCGGGTCGGATGCTAGTCTGTTGGTGTGTCTCTGCAGTCTGTCATAATGCTTTTGTGCTCTGGCTCTGCATTCTTCTTCTACCAGGGGTATGTTGAAGTCCGTATGAAGTGTATGATTTGATATGTACCATTCTGCATCTGCTATTGTTCTCAGCGCTTTGGATTGGAAGCGCTGAATTATGTTGACGTTTGACTTACTTGAGCGACCCCACAGCTCAATTTCATACGTCCATATTGGTTTAATGATCGCTTTGTACAACAAGATTCTATTTTCCAAGGATAACGTTGATTTTTTCCCAAGTAACCAGTACATTTTTCTCATCTTGAGCTCCAATTCCTTCCTTTTGTTGATTATGTGTTTTTTCCACGTTAATTTTTTGTCCAGATGAAGTCCCAGATATTTAGCTCCATCTGAATGTGAAATCTGCACATTATTTAGATATACCGGTGGACATTCGGAGCGTTTTAGGGTGTGTGTTACATGGGTGCTTTTCTGTTCATTTACCTTTATCCTCCATTTATGTAACCAATTTTGCAGCATGTCTAGGTGTAGTTGTAGTCTATCCGTGGCAAGTGGATCCTTGTGTCTGCATAGTAATACTGTATCATCTGCAAATGTGCCCATTTGTGTGTTCGGTGTAGCTGGTATATCTGACGTGTATAGGATGTACAGCAAAGGACCGAGGACGCTTCCCTGAGGCACTCCTGTTTGGATAGAAAAGATGTCAGAGAATTCAGAGTTAACTTGGAGTTCAGTGGAACTTGGAAATGTCGTCCATAGAGATACGATTTTAGGAGCAGGTAATACTCGCTTGTAACTTCATTTTGATTTTGTAGAGGAGTCCTGGGTACCAAACTTTGTCGAAAGCCTGCTGTACATCTAAGTACACTGTTGGGCAGTATCCCTGAAAGTTAATTGCTTTGTTAATTTCAGAGACGATCCGATGGCATTGTTGTATAGTGGAATTATGCTTTGTCCATTTGTGACGATGAACGTTTGGGTTACCCAAAACCGCTACAACTGCGAAGATCTTATCAGATCGTGTCCACATTATATTACACGAACATTTGCGTATGCAAAACTTCCAGCGCAATGGGTGCCGTGTCGGTCAATTAGGAATGCATTCACTACTGAGCATTTCTCAGTAGTGCTTGGGCGTGTTTAAACGCAATCCAACCGAGCTTTAGCAAAGCTTTATTACTGCTGATGAAACGTGGAGTTACTACTACAAGCCAGAAAGGAAACAGCAGGTCATGCAACTGACGGAAGCGAGCCGAAGTGCTCCAAGAAAAGCGAAAAATGTTCCCGTTCGGGAAAATTATTCATGAGTTTATTGGGACATATCTCTCCCAGGATATTAGTTTAGTCACATCACGGAAGTTCTTATCTATAGAAACAGACGGATATGGCAGAAACAGACGTTTCGTTGTTAGGAATCCAAGAAAACACCGCTTGCTACGAGGGTGTGAGTTTATGAAAACATTGTGAGGATAGAGGAACATGACTAACAAAATGTGTGTGACAAAGAGAGACAAAAGGAAGAGTAAAGAGAGAAAAGATTAAGGGAAGTACAGCTGTACTTTTCATCCTTTCAAAATTATAGTGTTCAAACTCAATAGACGAAACAAGTCTTTGTTTACAGTTGTGACCTCAGAATTAGTGCTTTTTTCTAAACAGAACGATTATTTCTGCCTGTCAAACATTTCCGTTACGAATCAATACGAAAGAAATAATGAAGTAAATCTACCCGGAAAAGTTTTTGCCGTAAACTAGTCGGACAATGATGATAGCCAGTACTATACTTGTACACTTGGAAACTGTCGCCTATTTGATTGTCTGTAAGTTTTTATTTACAATAACTGGAAATACAATTTTTTAAAACCTCTGAAAATGGGGGGAGGGGGCAACTGCTATATTATCTCCTAAATTACGCCTACGCGAGAGGTATTTAGAAAACTGCATCGCGCTCTACGCACCGGCTGGCATGCTAGTCAAAAACTTACTTTTTTTTAACACACCTCGTATGTGTACCCAAGCATAACTATATACATTGAGACAGAGATGTGTGTGTGTGTGTGTGTGTGCGCGCGCGCGCGGGTTGTGTTTAGGGCAAGTTTGACTACGGAAAAATCTTTTTGACAGCCACGGTCAGAAAAAATGAATTTTTTTTACAGATTATGAGAAATCTCAAATCATTAATCAGCTTGGATTTAGATGGAGTCTATTATCATAATCTGATAATTAATAAGCATATACGCTTTTACAAGTTACAAATTCAGTTCAACAAACATATTTTAAAAATTAAATCTGTTAATTATCATTGATAGAAATCAACATCCGGTAGGCTAATTATTTATTGATTCGTATATAATAAACATAATTTTAACAGACTATATACGTGCAGCCATAGTCATGTGTACGAGTGTCAGCGATGTGAGAACAGACGGAAACTTTACGACCGTCAAGCCGCTGTCAGGGAATATTTTAAATGTTGTACAAAGTGTGAGAAAACGCTTGCTAATTAGCGACTCTGCTTGCTTCTGTGTTTACGTTCTGTGGTCCTCTCACCGTCGTTTTACAGCTATTAAATTACGTACGACAAAACTTCTGGCCATGTCGGCGCATTTTAATTGGAAATTTACAGTCCAAATTACGACCGTGTGTGTATGTCATCGCCCGCCGGTATACAAGTTTCGCTGCGCGAGGATGTAAACTACCCACCCGTTACGCATCGGTGTCGTTTTAGAGAAATATACTACGCGGAATATTTACAGTGAAACAGATTTAATAAAAGCGT
Source organism: Magicicada septendecula (assembly GCA_034769895.1). Classification (NCBI taxonomy): domain Eukaryota; kingdom Metazoa; phylum Arthropoda; class Insecta; order Hemiptera; family Cicadidae; genus Magicicada; species Magicicada septendecula. The sequence continues at coordinate 1,253,355,207 of CM068367.1, forward strand.
TATATCAAGGAACACAGTTACCTATAGGGTAACATATATCAGTTGTACAGTTATATAGAATAACATATACAATATATGGTTACGTAAGTTCATAGACTTTCAAACTAACCTCTGAAAGACTGATACGAGCGGTTATCACTCGCGATGCAAGGGTAATGATTATTTTAGCAGATTCTTCTTCTTCTTCTTCTTCTTCTTCTTCTTCTTCTTCCTATTATTATTATTATTATTATTATTATTATTATTATTATCATCTTCTTTTTCTTCTTAACGGTTTTAGGCTTTAGCGGCCTGTTCGTATTCAACGGTCCACCTTTTCTTCTGCCTCTAGGGTTGTAATATTATTATTCTTATTATTAGCATTAATTTAGTTTGGGCTGTCTACGGAATACGTTAATTCAACCGTTTTATTTCTTGGGGTTTAACTTTTGTCCAGTATTGCTGAATTCATTTTTGGCTTTTTTCCTTTCTTTCTTCAATCAACTTCTTTCCTGTTCTCAGCTTGGGCTTTTCTAAGAACTCTGGTGTGCTCTGAGATTCTTCTTAAGAGAGTCACGTTCTTCGATGCCTTCACGTTTGATTCCCACCCTTTCCACAAACCCTTTCCACCTCGGTGGAAATCCTTCCAATTGGTTTTTTTACATAGAAAGTCGGCAATGATCCGGTTGTTCAATTTCTCTGTGCTCATTTGTGTCATGTGTCATTCGCATTTAAGAATGCGTCCGTTATATTTCCATACGTGTGCACAGTTTGTTGTTGTGCCGTCTTCTGTATTCACCGTCTTCTTTGAATGGGGCGTATAATAATAATGGTATTATTATTACTATTATTATTATATTTACTGTATTACAGTTCTCTTAATTTAGCAGATTCTCCTGTTTACAACCAACTTACCATTCGATACAGTCTCTCTATCTCATTCTTAGTCGTCAAAATCTCCTCGGGCCTTCGTGACTAGGTTGTCGTTATTCATCCTGTCAAAGTAAGACCCGTGTTTTCTTTATCCACTACGATCTGACATTTTGTACACTTCCTGAATATCTGCATTCTGTATTTTGTGTCATCCTGTTTCTTCTTAAAATGTCTTCATTTTAAATACTTGTGTCTACCTGGATATTTTGATACCGAAGTATCTGATCCTTCTTCAGCTCCATACGACAGTGTAAATCTTACTGTACTATCTTTGTTCTCTTTCCAAACTTAAAAATATATTTTTCCAGATAACACTACTCAAAACATCATTACCACTTGTCTTTGTCGAAAGAACGACTACACCTTTACAAGGTGCATAAAAATGTTATGACGATGTGACATTATATACCAATAAACCAACTAATGTACACAAAATTGGAACTCCAAATGAGCTGAATAGACTGTTTAAAATGAAGGTAAGTTTTGTCCCAAACATTAGTTTCTAAAGAATTCCAATTTGTACCTGTGTTAAACAGGAAGGTGTTCTACAACAGTAAATTATACTGTGTTAGAAGCAACGAAAAGGGCTTTCGACTTCTAAAGGACAAGTTGTTTTAATATGAAGTGATGGAAAATCACAAGTGGAACACAAAAGTAACAATGTTATAAAACTAAATAAATAAAATGCTATAATACAAACAAAAAAAAGAGTAAAGTTGAGATACAATTTCATAGGTATGTTTTTAAAACACAAATTTTGATCATTGTTGTAAATAAAATAATAAAATAGGATACACGCATTGCTTTTGTGAAAACGCATCTCTAAACACATAGGCCTACTTCACAAAAATTAATTATGCTATATAATTAATGTAAACAATTGTTGAAACGCATACCGCACTAACAAACAAATTGTGTCATCCGAACATCACTCCTATAATTTTCCTCAATAATCCTGCTGTCGAAACGTACATCATGGTTTGTACACATTCTGATTTGAGTAACTTTGACCATTCACTGTAAATGTGTTGACCAGATAAAAGTCGATTCGTAGTTTGTGTAACTTGTATTATAGGAAAACAGGAGAGTTTTAAGTATTGTGTTTTACTGTATCGGGTGCTGAAAGTATAGGTTCAGAATGTAATGGATAAGGAATAAGGAATGTGGATGTAAGGAAAAGGTGAGTGAAGAAAACAAATATTCTTGAATAGGTGTCCAACAAATCAATGAATATTTCTGGGAGTTGTAAAAAGGAGACAGAGAAATTGGATTCTACATATCGTGGTCGTAAGTGGACTGATAACGGTTTCTGAGAGCGCAGTGGAAGGTCAGACGAACAGAATACTGAAACGCTTGGATGGCATACAAACAACGTAACGTAGAGAGATAAAGTCTCGAGACTGAAATGGGTAAAAAATAAAGAAGGCGACGGACAAAACGTTATAGCCTATCGTTTGTACCCGGTGATGATAGAGTATTGAACGAGCAAAGTGAGTTCTCAGCATTAACTCGATTGTTTGTCTGATTGGTGTATGTCTTACCATACGTTTTGAATGCATCAACCGAATTTTTCTCAAACTTAGCATGGGCTTCCATACTTTCAATCCAGAGATCTGTATTGTTTTTTTTACATTAATCACCCCAAAAACAGTGGGGCGAGAGGAAAAAATATAAGGGGTTAAAGTTTTTTCAAAATTGCAAAACAACATATAGGACATCAAGCTGAAGAAAAATTTAATCAGAATCTAAAGACAGTGTTCAGTTTTGGACACTAGGGGTTAATAAAGAGATCAAAATATTCAGTAAATTTTAATCCATGCATATACCAAATTAAAAAGAATATCAACCAAAATCGAAAATTGTAAAATTGAAAAATGTTGCATATACTGAAATATTCTGATATTAAGGCCTAAAAAAAGTTGTAATTTTGAAAATTTTCTAAAAATCCATGTCGTCTATCAAACTAAAGGCGATTTTAACACAAAGCACAAATGTAGGACTTAGTTTTTTCTAATTTTAAGGGAATCACAAGCAAAAAAAAGTCAAAATTTTGGAAAAAATCATAAGGCCTCTGTAAGGTGACTGCAGATCATTACAATACCATAAGATTTTTTATATAGAATACTTAACTTTTCTTAATTTTTATATTTATATAAAAGGGTAATAAGAAATTAAAAAACAACAACCACAAAGTATGAAAATAGATGTACTGTCACATCCTCGTGGTTGTTCTTGGCTAATGTAAAGAATCATACTTATAAAGATCATACTCACAGCTTTAAAAATTAATTCACTAAATTGATTTTATAGCTAATAATAAACGTTTTCTTTTTGTTCAAAGCAACGAGCGAGTTATGAAAAGTGGGGTACTACTAGTAATATTTCGTCAACTATAGCTTTCTCTTAATATTTTTTTGCAACACTATTGCCTTAAAATTTCAAAATCAATGACTAAATCAATCACTCACACTCGCTCTCGCACGTAGTAAAAACACACGTACACACATACACAAATGTAACCTTATTTGTAGTTTACAGCCATCGGTTTTCGTAGTCAATAGTTTTCATACATTCACGTACACTGTAAAATACTTTATAGCCGGACGCGCTGCAATATGTTTTGATTAAAACAGCGCAGGTTATTCATAACGCTCGCCATCATTTTCCCTACGTTCGTCGGAGATTTTAATTATCTTTTGTTGCACAGATTTTAATATTTCAACACCAAAAAATGTTGCTCGTTCTCCACCAAAGATTGGTTTTCTCGCTTTACCATACAAAACGTTCCACTGTGTGTAGTTCAACAGACGCGAGGTAAACGGGATTTACAGTGTACGGAATAGTTTTTTAGTGGGCTAAGCGTGGGACGGTGGTCAGCTTAATTTCAAAGCAACCACTGTGTTCTCGACTCCGTCTGAGCCTGTATCGTTCATAATAAATTCGATCCCGACCCCAGTTGTCCAAAACCGTTTTTCTCTGCTATACACTTTGCCTGTGAGAGAATCAGTACCACACGCACCACGGGTATATGCGGGGAGGGTACAAACCAGTCGAAGACTGAAGGACTACGATACACTTTGCCAGTAATGTCTTCAATACAGGACAGACTACAATAGTCTCACGATACCCAAATAGGTCTAGTAATACGGTACAAAGGCGTTTAGAACATATTTCTTCCTGAAATGATGAGGATAGTTTCCACGGACATGCAGTTGTACGAATATATTCCCCTGACACAGAAACAAAGTTCGTTGCTCTCCTGTTTGTAGGAAAATATTCCTTCACTGCTAGTATACACCGTCATTAGACGGAGAACAGGGACTTCCTAAGGAACTACTACGTTTTATTTCGAGAATTGTAAAATAGTGTTTACCGACACTAACCACATAGGCGGTTGATGGCGCGTTCAAAAGAATTAGTTTCCGTTCTATGAAGAGCAGGGGATGAAACATCAGAAGCTTGAAACATCTACGCTATCCCTTGTTCAGTTCCCAGTTAATCTTACGCGTTATAATCGTGTTCGAGGGACAAACACTCTCCTCACTTATGCGTTCTTTCATATCCTACGCTTCTACAATGCCGATTATTTTGATTCATCTCATCTATTTCAGTATTTCTCTTCCATCAGTCTTTTTTTCTCTTTACTTTTAACCCATTCTTTTCTAGCTCTAACACCTGATCTTATCTAGAAATCAATTTTGAGCACAGTTCATTGTCCATACATCTGTCTCGTACAGCTCTATACAGACTTCATTTAATTTACATACAATTTTTTTTCATTCTGTCAACAAGAATAGAAAGTCAAAATTTTCTTTTTTTTGGTGGAGGTATCAGATTAGATTGAAGACGTGGAATCAACTATTCCAGGAATACTATTCTTGTATGTTTCCTTTCGAAAGTCTGAGGGACCAAATTTTCCTGTGGAGAAAAAGACATGAGAAGGTCCCTAAAATCGGGTTTTAAGACATCTTAGAACCCTGGATTTAAAGAAACAGAAAAACAAAATTAAAGAGCATTTAAAGCAGTTCTATATACTTTTTTCAGACTTGAGTACACATTCGTAAATATTAAAAATTGGATTTGATTCACTCAATCCCTATAATTTACGACATAAATCCTACTACAAAAGTCTGTAAAGGAATATTAAATTATAATTCTTGTCATTTAAAATCAAAAAAGGTAAAAATAATTTATGTTTATACATTGTACTACATGAAAAATAATTTTGCATAATGACACCCTATAGGCTTAAGGTGAAATAGCATTAAACATTTGTACATAATATAAGTGCAATTATCCTGAATCCCATTACTCTGAATGAACGATACTGACTCTTTATGTGTTATAATAGCTTTCGGCATTTTTAGTATTTCGGAGGGGGGGGGGCCTTCGGACTTGCGCCGTGACTACGTCTCTGTAGATAACAAGGGAAATATTTGGACTACGGAAGTAAAGTGAAGGATATAGAGAGGATTTACTTGTTAAGAAATCACGAAACGTTTGCAGGGGAGAACATAGTTACAACAGTGATTGAAGCATTACAATCGGATGGCGTAGTCACGTAGAAGTAAACGGTGTATACGGAGACGATTGCGAAATTCGCCTGGCAACTTTCCATTAACGACAATTCGTTGAAGCCTTATTCTTATAAAAGAAATAATTTCTTTGTTTACTTTTTTATTAGTAAAACCATTTAAGGTTAATCAAACACCTTGGTCGGCGACATGTCGCATACCGTACCTATTAGCGTTGTCTGTTTCTTAAGGTACCGCCCCCGCAACGTAGCCTTGGCTCTCTTAACGACTAATACCAAGAACCGGCAATGAGTAATCCTGAAACCGGCGCTATCCCATTAGATATGTACATTTAGTTGAGAAAAAATTATAATGAATTACAATGTAGTGTATCGGTGAATACTTTGTGTCGCCTTAAACGCAGTATGTCGTAAAAATCTATTGAGAACGTGTAGAGCAAGCACATGACGCATGCGTACACACACGCACGCGCGCGCGCGAGTATTGCAGATATTATATGGCCATTACTACCTTCATTGATCGTACTTGTCATGTTACTGACGCCAAATTTAGGTACAGAAAGCGTCAGTTATTTAAACTAAATGGCATCGAGTGTACTAAATATTATGAAAATTCGGAAATCCGAATACACAAAAGAAATATAATATAATTCACGATACGTGGGCTTCCGAGCAAAGAGGATGGTGCTGACGAATGACAAACTATGGCTGCTTCGTAGGGCGACTTCGGTAATATGACGTACCCGTAGCTTACGGCTTTTGAAACGCGTTACCGAGTCGACAGGGGAACAGGCAGATTCATCCAGCACCTTTTTGTTAGAGAGGGAAGGATACAAGAACCTAAAAGGTAAATTCCCTGTGGATCTCCAATCCTGAACCACCATGACCCACCTGTCTACCCTGATCCACACAATCTGAAAGCGGCATCGCACTTCGGCCGCATCGTAGTTGAGATACTGTGCTACAGCTTGCACCCTGATGTCGTATACAAGACCTGGATCCCCAGTGGGACAAGGTTGATGAACCAACTGCATCCACGAGTCGCTCAGGGAACTTATGCCGTATAGTCATAAGGGGAGGAACTGACGTCCCACATTTGTGTGGGTGCTATACTGCCCGAGGTCCTAGTTAATACATAATGGAATTTCCGTTATATATATCTAGCACAAGTAGGTTGCGCTCCTGTTCCCAGGATATATCAACCCCACCAATAGGCGTCAATATTAATAAAGAGTAGGGATTTTTACCTTCCTTCTCTGGGTGTGGATTTTGTGCTAGATATGTCAGATGCTACTAGGTATATACGTAGTAGCATAAAGCGTTTGACCTGGAAATAGAAAACCGACTCATTGCTCAACGGAGACCCTAGATGACAAATAAAAGAAGATTGACACATCACGGTTAACCGTCGTAGTTTCTGTTTGGGTCTTCTTGTGAGTTACTCTCTTGCTCACGATAGACGCCGTTAATCCCGTTTGAAATACCATCAAAGTCGATGGAAAGTTGTTACTTTTCCTATACGTGCTCTGTAAAGTTGACATTACAGTATTTTCCTACCATAGCTGTGGCCGATACAAACGGTGAGTCGCAGCGGCGGTGAAGTGGACGTATTCCTTTGGGACCGGAACAGGTGATTCGTATAGTCCCTGATAGAAGAAGGTGATGGTAAGATGAAATATATAAATATATTCTTGTAAAAAATTAACTATTAGTTATTAGTAATATTGTGATATTGTTCAACGTACTTTCTTCCGCAAGTAGTGTATTGCGCTTTTGTCGTTTCAATACCTTAAGCACGTTTCTATTTTAAAAAAATCAGCATCATCGAGGTTCGTAAGTAAATCAATAACAATCGAAATAATTCTATGTTATTTAAGAAATAAATTAAATAATTTCTATTGTCATTGATTTATTTACAAGCCTCTGATGATGCTGATTTTTTTCAGTGAAACGTGCATGCATAAGGTATTGAAACGACAAAAGCACAATACACTACTTCCAGAAGAAACTATATTGAACAGTATCACAATATTATAGTTATTAACAATAATAATAATAATTACACAAGGATAATGTGAGAAGATGTGTGTGTGTGTGTTTTCTGGGGTTATTCGCACGGCGGTACCAGCGGCCACAGATCCTTACGCCAAGATTGTACGGCAGCTCTAACGACAAACAAAATTGCTACCCAGCCGCTGATCTATAGAGTCATTAACGAAATATGAGATAATTATCCTTTAGTTTTGCCTTAACCGGTCGTTTAATTCGATTTCGTAAGAGCACACAAAGTACTATAATTCGCAGGCTTAATTACAGCGTTAAGCATACGTACGGTATCATTAATCTGTTTGGCCAGAAGCTACTGGAACTGCGCGTCTACCTCCAGTTACGCGTCGTTCTATCTTTGTGTTGTCTTTTACCTGGTTCTGTTCTATCTTTAACTGTCTCTCCTAGGTAGAGTGGTTTTTTACTATTTTTTGAATGTGGTATCTAATTTACATTTCTTTATAGTGAGGATTCTTAAAGAATCTGAAGTTTCTGATTTTTCAATCGTCAGATCGTGGACACCTACCACGAACTCTCCTTACATTCTTTGTACAATCGTCATAGGTCGAAAATCAAACATTATATTTTACCCGTCTACCCAGTAAAACACTTGCAATTTGAACTAGGGCGTAGCTAGGATGACAGGGTTTGTTTAAACCATATGAGGTAAGTAGTTTGTTTTTTCATACTTCAAGTATTAACGTTTATTCCACGTTTTCTGTATTGAAATGGCTGAAGAGGTAGATGAACATTACTCACATTAAGAACTGTTATTATAATATTTTTTTGAGCACCTTTTTCACTTGAGAAACATCTGCACCTGTCACCAGCCACAATAAAAATTTACACCGAAAATAGGGGACTGTATATCTGTAGGCCTATATAATATCGGTTTAGAACGCCAACGCCTAGTTTTCATTCTGTTTTATTAACCCACTCTTTATTCTTCAGGTACCTCGTACTCGTGGCATTTCGTATTCCCTCTATCCAGATCATATTCACCCTACCTCTTCCTTCCCGTCTTGTAAATATCCATTTTATTGTCGTAATGGGGAGTTGTTCTCTGCACAATATATTCGACATAAATTATACAGCAGTGTGTCCAACCGACGGCCTGCAGGCCATGTTCGGTCCCCACAGGCATTTTATCCGCTCATGGAAGAAATTTAGAAGATTATTAAAACTTAAAGAAACAGCATTGTCAATTGTTACATTTTTCCATAAAAAACGTTTAGTAGCACTTATATGTGCGAATTGACATTTTCTAAAGAGTGAATATTGTAATAGAACCTTTTATGTGGGTGTTTTTGAATTATCTTTGTCACCCATTCTTGTACTCGTATCGTAAATATGTGTGACGAGCGTTTTTATTTCGCTCGTTGTGTTCGTAATATAGTATAAGCGTGTAATTGTGGGTATTAATCAGTTAAGTTACTTCTGTGAATGTTATTCGTATATAGCGAGTCGGGTTGTACTTTTTCTTAATACTTACGGGCAAACCGTATCTCTCGGCGTTCAATTTGAATCTTACCGCCTCGTCACCTGTTTGGCTCACGCCGTCTTGCAGTGTCCACTTCGCTAACTGTGGTGCTTTGGGTGTTTTCAGTTTAATAATTTTCTATATTACTTTATTTTATACGAATCAAACATACAGCGTTGAAGAACAATAAGATTTATTAAACCCTTTCGATTTTCAGTTATTCAATAGTACATAAATTTATATTGATGCCGGCTTTTACAATTGCTCAGTTGGTATGCTCAGTCGTTTGCAGAGACGCCAGTATGGCTGATATTGTTTATGTTTACAATTATTATTTTGTCACAAGGCGTGTTAAAGTCCTTTTGACTACAGAAGTTTGGATTATCGGCTAAAATGCACAAAATTATAATATTTCTTATAACTAGGTACACAATGTTTAATACACTAATACATACAAGTAAGTTATCAGCAATGAGAATTAGAATAGTGTTTGGTTAGAATTTTGACAGCGAGTTATGTTCATTAATAATTCATTATAAATCAGTTTCAAAGGTTGTTAATTGATTAAGTTTTATTAATAGTGACATTTTAATTACCTTCAGTTCTTGTTTCAAAATTGTGATCAGTGAAGTGAAAATTTTAACTCGTTATTATGGATAAAAAGTGGAATTCATTTTTAAGTGAAATTATTAGTTTATACTCATCGGGTTCTCGTTGTGGCTTCTTCGATGTTCGTCTACTTCTTCCGGATAGGTCTGGTCGTCTTCTCTTCCTCGAATGTTTCTCAATTCCCGTTCAGATGGTCTTCAATTCAAGTTCAGCTTCCCTCTTGTTCCGTAGTCGTTCGTATTCTCAGCTTGAAGTAGGTCGATCCCCTTCTTCCTTCGGGATGAGTCGTCTGTTCCGTTCCTTCGAAGTCTTCTTATTTTTACTGTTATTTTTATGTTGTGAATATTTTAATACTGGTTAATTCATCAGGTGTTATCTGGAATGCTTTTATAATACTTCTTCCTTCTTGGTTTTATTAAAATTTACGTTTTTATAGTTAAATTCGGATTGAGAGCTGCATACATCCGCCCTCCACGTCGGTCAATAATGGATTAATTAGAATTCCAACGGTTTTTTGGTAATAAATTTCAGTTGCTATGGTTACCTATTAAATTAGGCTAATTCTCATTGGTCGTTAATTTATGTCATTGTTATATTCTAACGTTTTATTTTGGTTTAAATCTATAAAATATCTTCAAATTAAGATTTCTTTCTTATATTAGCATAATATACATGAATATTAATTACATGAATACCATTGTTCTTATTTTTTGATAAGGATTATTTTGATACCCCTCATGGTTACTTTTGAGTAGTTAATCACATTTTCGTTACTTTCTTGTTTATATTTCTTATACGTATATTTAATCTAAAACTGGATGTTATTTATACATTTTTGTATTAGGTATACCTACTTAACTGTTTAAACATTTGGTATATTCTGATTAATACTGGGCTATTGTTTTGCTTTTAAATTTACAAAGTTCCTTCATTAAATGTTAGGCCTTGAGCCTATATTTCCCCATACTACTATTAAACATTCTTTGTAACTTATTAACTTTATATATGGTACCTTAAAACAATTTTTTAATAGAAACAAATAATAAAACATTGGTGACACTAGCCACATCACTTATCATAAGAATAAACATTTTCTTGCCAGGTTCAATCCTGAAATTAAACTTCTAACTAATTTCTGTTTCTTACTACTATCTGGTTTAACTTATAATTTATTACATTATATGGTTTTTTAAACAATAACAAAACTCTTATAATACTACTGTTAAACTGTACCTTACACAATATACTTTACTCACTAATTCCTTCACTAGAATACAGTGTCTATCTTTCTTATTTACCATTCATTCTAATGACTTAATTTTTATCTTATTTTATAATTCTTACTGACTATTACTTAAATTAATCACAGTACAATTAGTTCATCTTACTTGCTAACATAAAGTTTATCACAGGTTGTTTAGATATTTTATTACAGTCTACTTTTAAAATACCTTTTTCTGTTCACCCACTACACTTTTTCCTTCATAGAAGGTTTTTGTTTTATTTATTCACTTTCACTTTTTTTATAACATGCTATACCTGACATGTCACCACTTATTTGTATTGATACACTCCCCTTTATTCCACTCACTTGATATTATTCACTATGTTGTCTAATTATTTTAACATCATCGTGTGGTTATTGGTTATGAGTAATTAATTTATTTTCCATTCACTTTGATCACTTTTGATTATTAACTATGGCCTTTATTTGCCTCAGAGTATGGTTTACTAGTTTTGACTATGTTTATCACTATTCATTTGGGTATGTTTATTTTTAACTCCCTACCTTATATTTATAAGTACATTTTCTTCATTCATATAATATGCATAATATTACTATCTTATTTGTTATTATTAACATAGGTACATCTCATTTATGCCTTAACTATTTTAGTCCATTTGTTTACATACATTTTATAGTCATAATTTGGGGATTGCAATGTTCGTTATTATTTTCTTGATTACATCTGGTTTCTGGTTCCTTCTTCCTTGTTCCATAGTTTTTTCCTTGTGTTCATCCAATCTATTGGGTCAAGTCATCGTCAGTTTATTAGTCATTTGTCATTTTGTAATTTGGTTATTAATCTCTGAGTTATAAGTTTCTTGACCTTTCTTCTTGTCTTCAGCTTCTTTGTTTTACTATTAATTATCAATGTATTTTCACTATCTTATGTCATGTTACAATATTAAACACCAAACAGAGATATAAAAGGAGTTACTGCAGTCACTACGATTAGCCATTGCTAGTACAACATCTTTAATAAGACACCTCGTCGGTGTTCTCATTTAAATGGAGTTACGTACGAACAAATATCAATCCTTAACCTCTGTAAAAATGTATGATTCCCCAAATACTTTTGTTTATAGAAGTTGTACAAAATTAAGGTGAAATATTTGATGGTTGTCTGTTGCCTGTAGGTTGATCAATGTTTTACGAAAGTAGATATCTTCAAGAAGTAAGCATTATATCTGTGCGTGGTTGTAGGAGGGGGGGTTCGGAAACGTATTTATAAACTACATTTTAGCATCGGTTAGACCACATTGCTATATAGTTTCTGGAAGCTGGTCACTATTTTTCCTCTGAATTGCCTAGGTTGAACATTCGTTGAAGTCTTCATCTTACTTTTCCATTTTGCTTACCTTCCACTCTTACATTTTTCCGTAATTTTAAAATCATCTTAATGGTGCACGTGACTAGTTGATCGTTTATTTTTACAAACGAACTAGAGATTCGTCTGCAGTGAGAAAGCTTATTTTTAACTATGGTTCCCATAAATTGAGATTTATTTTTTAATGGCTTCAGTGTTTTTGAAGTGAGAGCTTCATATACGTCAGTGCGGTGCCCGGCTTATTCCCGTACACCTCTCGCTCCTAGGGCAGTGAAGGAGGCGTAAGATAAAGACCCTCCCCTCTCACACTATTTACCAAGCTACGGCGCCCTCACGTATTCGCATCAGTTCATCCGACTGTTCTCTCTCACACGGCATGTATGCTGCGCCCTAACGGTCGAGTTCCTATATTTTCACGGGCGTATTAGCCCATCCGAGTACACTGTACACACTTTTTCACATTTCACGTTAAAAGCTGCCTGTGTATAAATCTCAAAGAGGGACGTTTCCGGAAATAGTATACGAGCATGCCAAAACACACTCGTTGCAGTTAGTTTAAGTTGCGCTATCGCGAGTTATTACTATTCAAGGACTTTGCGTGGTGTCGGATAAAAATGAGTGCAAATTTTATCATTGCCCTAGACGAATTATCATCAATCATCTGGAAGAAATATCATCAATGCAACAATTGGAAGACGAATTCCGTAGGTTAGCAACTAATCGTTTGGATACACAGGACACAGTGATCATAGATTTCATCGCTACACGACCAGGAGTATCCAGTTATTCGTTTAATTATCAATGTATTCTCAGTGACGTGCAGCACGTTATTGATTCTTGTCAACTCCAAGAGCGATATATTACTACTTCCCGAAATAAACATGGATAAAGATCATGTCAATCATAAACCAAATTTCAATTGTATTGATAAATATAAACCCACTTCGGTTAGATCAGGAGGAGTTGCGATATATCTATCTCAAATGACACGGCCAGAGCAAATTATTCATATCTTACTTCACTTGCCACAAACCTACTGCTACATTCGGCGAGGTTGAACATAATGAACATAAATCAATCGTTATTTCGCTAACTGATAATTTATTAGCATCATAATTTATACCACTGTACATTATGTTATTATTATTGTCTTTAGACACATCGTTCATTCAATAAGACTGTATTAGCTTTTCGTAAAAAATGAATAATTATACTGCGCATATCTACTTTTCAAATAAATATTGTGTAAATCATATTGTTACTTAAAAAAAATATTCGTTACATATTCTTTGTATATGTATGAAAATAATACGACGTGTGATATGATTCCATTTTCCTCACTTTGTCTTCATTGAATCTTTATAGCAAAATCTTTTTCCCTATAAATTACATAAGAGCAACCTTTTACAAGTTGAATTAGTTTACTCGTCACTCGACACTGAAGTTATCACTTCTGTCGTGTCTCGTATGACACGCCTATTTTTTATATATGTAGACGTATTTACCAGATATCCGTCGTGCGACTTCGTTTTTCTTGTCCTTTATGACGCGTTTCGGCAACGAATTGCCATCTTCAGAAAACTTGATCACTCATTAGAGATCGTTAAAAAATTAAAATACTAAAATCATTACAGTAAAAGTGCACTTTTACGACAGCGGAAATTCACATACGCGAACATGAAATTTTATGTTTCTCTCGTGGACATTATCAATCGACTGATTCACTGTTTATATATCCACTGATAAAACTGTTTTGTTTATTATAGCCCGTGTGTACTGTAACTTTCTATTTACCGGCGCCCGTGTGCAAGTATCAACAGTGATTATGTCTTGAACGATAAACTTACGTTTTCACATAACATATTGTACGACACGGCAATACTTGCACACGGGCGCCTGTATTAATATAAGACTGTATTAATATAAGCGACTTGGAGACAACTAACCTAAATGTAGCCTATTTTTTGTTTTGTTTTCTTTTTGTATAACAATAAGTTTGCTCTGTGCTTGAGACAAAGCTGAGAGGCTGTACCAGCAAGAAGGAGACAGAAAAACGAAGACAGAGAGAGCCAAAGGACGACAACAAGATAAAACAAAATGTATACATAGATACAGAAGCAGTACACGCAAATGCTTATATTAGATAAATCTTACTTTTATACTGGCCGACTACTGATCGCAGAAGATAAAGAGCTTACAGGAAGCAGAACATTATTTATCATCAGTTCTGTCACAGAGGTTTGCAATTTTAATCAAGTGTAGACAGAAGAAAAATGAAAATTATATAGTTATCCTAGTAAAAACCTACGATTTATTATTTGTCCTAACAAATAATAGGTAGTGAATTGTAAACTCTGTGTACGCTCGCGAGTTAGTCGTGCAGAGGAGTGTTTGTGTAAGTAAATACATTATTGTGTTTACCTGAGTGTAAATCATGATACACAACAGTTGAGACTAGCATGTCCTGCGTCTCCTTGTAAAAGAAAGATAAATTAACCCACGGTGTACACTGAGGTTTCTTTGCGATGGGAAACAGTAGTATTTACTGGATAACAACGATTGTACGATGCAGGTATGAATAATTAGATAATAACAGGTGATAACTGTATTTATCGTAGACAACTGTAAGCGGAAACGAGATTTCTTTGCATAATATGTTTAAAATTTATTTGTAAAAAAGAGAAGTTCAGAGATGTCCGTATATCTTGTACGGAGATACGATCATGCTCATTCGCAGGGAATGTGTGTGTGTGTGATTATTGTCATCGCGCCGGCATCATCATCATCATCGAGATGGCGTGCGAGGAGACAGGAAACTGTTACCGATTCCCTCCTTCTACTTACCGTACGCTATATTATAAGTCGGGGTTATTATTTCATTGGCTCCGCGTATTTCACCGCTTACGAACGGCTGTCAGCTTTCTACCACGGTACTCGTCTGTTCATTTCCCAGAGTCCGGTGTCTTCGCCCCTTTATTTCAATGGCCTCCAATATACCCAACTCCATCATTAAATGCTATCTTCTGACCTACATAAATGTCATACAGACTTCCATATCAATTTTCTCAATTTTGTAAATTAAATCATTTGCTCTAGCTAGATCTAGCCCTCTCTTGTCACTAGACACTTCACGCTATACTTGTAAGTGGAGGTAATTCTTTGGAGGGTTTAGCGCAATCCAGCGCTTGAGAAAGGCTATCGGATTTATACTAGATTTCCTGCCTCGCCTTGTTATCCCTGGTACTGTTTCCAGGCTGTTCGTGCTGTCCGCAATATTTTAGACTCGAGTTTGCTTTATCTGGTCTCTGCCGATCTGATCTATACTCTCTATGGAAATGAACTACTGGTGTTGATGCTCCCAGAACTGACAGAGTAAAGACTTCAGAAAAAATATTACTTGAAACTACAGAGTGCAAGACATTAAGGTGGCATGGCCATGTGAAAAGGATGGGCAGTGAGAGGTGGATTAAACAAATAATCAAATGGACTCCCTTATACAGAAGGAAAAGATGAAGACTAAGAAAGATCTTGAATATTGAAAAGAACATCGCTTTGGTAAACAGAGGATTGGAGTACGGCGAATTGATGGAATCGTTCGAAGTTAGGATGTCCGATATCCCTGCACGTTTCAAACGTTGGTTACTTAACCCAGTGTTAAGATCGAGCATTTATTTCGAATTACATATTTGTATTTGCATTTATTACATATTTGCAAGTATGAGATAAAGAATAAAACAGCAAGATAAATACGTGTGACAGGGAGAAACACAGACATCCGAGATACTGAACGCATTTATGCTTTCTGTAAAATGTCATTGATTTGCTTTTGTAACTTTGTTTTGTGTTTGCTCTCAGAGCCATCCCCCAATATACACAAAGTAGTAACACAACAGTGTTCTCTTTTTAACTTCAATCTGGCAGATTTCGATGACCATATTCTGAAGTTACCAAATCATTCTCTTGATTCCTGCATTTTTGAAAGACTATTTCTCTAGGCACTTGATTCCAAGTATTTTGTTTACTGTGGCATGCCTCCATCAAATTTCCTCCTAAGAAAATAGTCATACAACTCTTCGAGCTAATTAAGTGCCCCAGATATCAAAATTCCATTCCAGTAAGGCTTTCCCACAATGTTTATCTCATTTAAATTTGAACAGTTGACCATTAGTCATTAACTACTATGCATTCTCCTCGTTTTAAAAGTCCCTAATTATTTTTGTATCTTTTCCAAATGGTGCGGAAGTCGGCGCCATTCACAGCCACGTTTCCCACGTAACTTCTTCTTTGAGTCTTTTTCTCGTTTGAGAATATAGATACGCGCGCGCGTAGTAAGACAATCGGCGGGAGTGAGTTTCAAGATTGTTGAAAATAATTCCTAAATTAAAATGTTAACAAAATTATATATAATTATTTCACTAATGTTTGAATACGGAAAGTTTGTGCAGACGAGAGTGTACAAATAAAAGCAATTAAATTGAAATGTTTATTAACATAACAAGTTTTAACACTTTTCTAAGTGTAATATAATAAAATATGTAAATGGCAATTAGCATACCGAGAGATGGAAATTTTTAGCCGATTTAATTTTAATTCATGCAAATTAATAGAAATAGTCGATCTCGCGGTACTAGCCAGTAGCGAGATGGCATTTTGTTACGCATACGAGGGAGCGAGAGGGAGAGAGAGAGAGACTGAAAGAGAGAGAGGAGAGAGAGAGAGAGAGAGAGAGAGAGAGAGAGAGAGAGAGAGAGAGAGAGAGAGAGAGAGATATTGACAGTGAGCCAGAGACGATAGAGTGAAGTGATTAAGCCTGGTGGTTAAAACCGACCACACATGATTCAGTAAAGTCAATGTGAAATTTGTCACCTGTTTTACTTCTCGCTCGATAGTAATCTGAATCTGAATCTGACTGAAGAATTATTTCCTTATAAAGATTTCATTTTACTGGTTTCCATCTAATGTGAGGAGATAGCAATAATATTTTAACTATTACAACAACATTGAAACAATAAAAAAATGGCAAACATCTTCACGATTCAAACGGGATACACACAAGTAATGACTTCACCTACTTTCACACGTTACCTTAACCTATACTGATTAGGTGCTACACTACTTAATAAAAATTACAGTGAATCACCTCTAATTTTTTTGAGAGTAGATTTCAACGTAAATTTTGCAAATGTCAGCTCATATCCTTTGGTAGATTTTTTGGAGATACACTAAACTTTTAACTGAACAACGAGTCATCCCTCTCCCTATAAATAGACTAAGAGCAATGTTGAATATTATAAGTGTAGCAAGTGTAACCTATTCTACACAATACTGACTCTTAAGTCACTGGGTTAAGTAACCAACGTTTGAAACGTGCAGGGATATCGGACATCCTAACTTCGAACGATTCCATCAATTCGCCGTACTCCAATCCTCTGTTTACAAAAGCGATGTTCTTTTCAATATTCAAGATCTTTCTTAGTCTTCATCTTTTCCTTCTGTATAAGGGAGTCCATTTGATTATTTGTTTAATCCACCTCTCACTGCCCATCCTTTTCACATGGCCATGCCACCTTAATGTCTTGCACTCTGTAGTTTCAAGTAATATTTTTTCTGAAGTCTTTACTCTGTCAGTTCTGGGAGCATCAACACCAGTAGTTCATTTCCATAGAGAGTATAGATCAGATCGGCAGAGACCAGATAAAGCAAACTCGAGTCTAAAATATTGCGGACAGCACGAACAGCCTGGAAACAGTACCAGGGATAACAAGGCGAGGCAGGAAATCTAGTATAAATCCGATAGCCTTTCTCAAGCGCTGGATTGCGCTAAACCCTCCAAAGAATTACCTCCACTTACAAGTATAGCGTGAAGTGTCTAGTGACAAGAGAGGGCTAGATCTAGCTAGAGCAAATGATTTAATTTACAAAATTGAGAAAATTGATATGGAAGTCTGTATGACATTTATGTAGGTCAGAAGATAGCATTTAATGATGGAGTTGGGTATATTGGAGGCCATTGAAATAAAGGGGCGAAGACACCGGACTCTGGGAAATGAACAGACGAGTACCGTGGTAGAAAGCTGACAGCCGTTCGTAAGCGGTGAAATACGCGGAGCCAATGAAATAATAACCCCGACTTATAATATAGCGTACGGTAAGTAGAAGGAGGGAATCGGTAACAGTTTCCTGTCTCCTCGCACGCCATCTCGATGATGATGATGATGCCGGCGCGATGACAATAATCACACACACACACATTCCCTGCGAATGAGCATGATCGTATCTCCGTACAAGATATACGGACATCTCTGAACTTCTCTTTTTTACAAATAAATTTTAAACATATTATGCAAAGAAATCTCGTTTCCGCTTACAGTTGTCTACGATAAATACAGTTATCACCTGTTATTATCTAATTATTCATACCTGCATCGTACAATCGTTGTTATCCAGTAAATACTACTGTTTCCCATCGCAAAGAAACCTCAGTGTACACCGTGGGTTAATTTATCTTTCTTTTACAAGGAGACGCAGGACATGCTAGTCTCAACTGTTGTGTATCATGATTTACACTCAGGTAAACACAATAATGTATTTACTTACACAAACACTCCTCTGCACGACTAACTCGCGAGCGTACACAGAGTTTACAATTCACTACCTATTATTTGTTAGGACAAATAATAAATCGTAGGTTTTTACTAGGATAACTATATAATTTTCATTTTTCTTCTGTCTACACTTGATTAAAATTGCAAACCTCTGTGACAGAACTGATGATAAATAATGTTCTGCTTCCTGTAAGCTCTTTATCTTCTGCGATCAGTAGTCGGCCAGTATAAAAGTAAGATTTATCTAATATAAGCATTTGCGTGTACTGCTTCTGTATCTATGTATACATTTTGTTTTATCTTGTTGTCGTCCTTTGGCTCTCTCTGTCTTCGTTTTTCTGTCTCCTTCTTGCTGGTACAGCCTCTCAGCTTTGTCTCAAGCACAGAGCAAACTTATTGTTATACAAAAAGAAAACAAAACAAAAAATAGGCTACATTTAGGTTAGTTGTCTCCAAGTCGCTTATATTAATACAGTCTTATATTAATACAGGCGCCCGTGTGCAAGTATTGCCGTGTCGTACAATATGTTATGTGAAAACGTAAGTTTATCGTTCAAGACATAATCACTGTTGATACTTGCACACGGGCGCCGGTAAATAGAAAGTTACAGTACACACGGGCTATAATAAACAAAACAGTTTTATCAGTGGATATATAAACAGTGAATCAGTCGATTGATAATGTCCACGAGAGAAACATAAAATTTCATGTTCGCGTATGTGAATTTCCGCTGTCGTAAAAGTGCACTTTTACTGTAATGATTTTAGTATTTTAATTTTTTAACGATCTCTAATGAGTGATCAAGTTTTCTGAAGATGGCAATTCGTTGCCGAAACGCGTCATAAAGGACAAGAAAAACGAAGTCGCACGACGGATATCTGGTAAATACGTCTACATATATAAAAAATAGGCGTGTCATACGAGACACGACAGAAGTGATAACTTCAGTGTCGAGTGACGAGTAAACTAATTCAACTTGTAAAAGGTTGCTCTTATGTAATTTATAGGGAAAAAGATTTTGCTATAAAGATTCAATGAAGACAAAGTGAGGAAAATGGAATCATATCACACGTCGTATTATTTTCATACATATACAAAGAATATGTAACGAATATTTCTTTTAAGTAACAATATGATTTACGCAATATTTATTTGAAAAGTAGATATGCGCAGTATAATTATTAATTTTTTACGAAAAGCTAATACAGTCTTATTGAATGAACGATGTGTCTAAAGACAATAATAATAACATAATGTACAGTGGTATAAATTATGATGCTAATAAATTATCAGTTAGCGAAATAACGATTGATTTATGTTCAATATGTTCAACCTCGCCGAATGTAGCAGTAGGTTTGTGGCAAGTGAAGTAAGATATGAATAATTTGCTCTGGCCGTGTCATTTGAGATAGATATATCGCAACTCCTCCTGATCTAACCGAAGTGGGTTTATATTTATCAATACAATTGAAATTTGGTTTATGATTGACATGATCTTTATCCATGTTTATTTCGGGTAGTAGTAGTAGTAGTAGTAGTAGTAGCAGCAGCAGCAGTAGTAGTAGTAGTAGTAGTAGTAGTAGTAGTAGTAGTAGTAGTAGTAGTAGTAGTAGTAGTAGTAGTGGCTTACAAGTTACAGTTACTACCAATAAACCTTAACTCTTTTATCTATTAAAACTATTCTATAATAAATGTTTGCTTATCACGCAATATATTACACTCGATGCAAAGCAAAAACACTGTAAGTTTTTAAATATCAATATAAATTTAAGAAGACTGACAATCTGAGTGTACCAGAGAATCTCATAGTCTGACTGATAAGACTGAGTTTATATGAAAATTAATTTTTCTGTTCTGGTTTGACAAAGTTTGACAGGAAAAAATCTTTGTCAGTTCGAAGACGGATAATTTGATTTGAAAATTTTTTTGAGGTGGAAAATTCTGATTCATATACTCAGAAAAGTAGACTAAAAGAATTAAACAGTACCGAGAGTTTATGATTCATTAAATTAATTTAATTAAGCTCGAATTTTTTATCCTACCTAAACTCAAAAAGTTGTTTTTTAAATTATTGTATACGCTAAATCGTATACGTTCTCCTTCTTATTATTCTTGTTAACCTAAGAATCTGTTTAGTCCATCGTTTCCTTACATAATTTCTTGGGTTTTTCAGGAAGTCTCCTCTTAGCAGCCATGTTATTTTCGCTAGCCTGTCTTCTATCATTCTTTCAGTGTATTCGTACGACTAAGTCTTTGATTTCTCTATATTTTATTCTGGCATATTTCATAGAAAATGTAATTAATAGAAACTGTCAGGCTTCAAATGCACAAAAAGTTCCTACGTTTTCACATTTACATTTACATTCTTAAAAAAAATTACAGTTAAAAATGCAAAGATGAATGTTAGTAGAAATGTTTACTATATCGTAATGTGTGCTTGGAAAAACAAAGTGTGTTCCCACGACATCGTTAAACGCTAATCAAATTATGCTAAGAGACCTCGTTTATACTTGTCGCCATCTTAGATACGTAGTGTTATCATCTACTATTATCTGCATGATTAAATCTCACACCTTCAGCGCTTTATTATTCAAGATATGATGCAAAATATTTACTATGCAATGAAGCTGCAGTTATAAACTTGCGTAAATTTATCTTACTTTTTTTAAGAAGCTTCAGTACCACTGTGATTTTTACTAACAGTACTCCACAGAAGCACATATACTTAACCAGCACACCCAGCTGTACGTTTCTTTCTTTTTCACACACGTATGCAGAATTTATAATCCATTCCTATTTGCATACACGTAACTCATATAATAAATTCTAAATGTTTACAGTTGATGTGTAAAATATTTATTTTTGTCCATTACTAACGTTGAGAAAAACAGTCGATAGTTGTTTCGATATCCCTGTACACATGCCAATGTGGATAACATATTTCTATTTGTGCTTTCTTATCGTTCGTGGGATCGATTATCGACTGGTTTTATTAGAAAACAACACATTTTAATTGAGTTGATCTTTGTAATGCGCTACTGTTTTAGTCGTTTCTCTTACGGTTAAGAACCGTAACTGTTCATATTGTCCATTCTTTTGCATGCGTTTCACATTGCAGTTAAGCGACTTCTTATTTCATCCTTTCATTTCTTCTACTAACGTCTTAGTTTACACTTATCTTAGATTTACTGTTTCTATACTTATTGTACAGAAAACAGTAAGATACTTACTGTATCTTAGGTTTGTCTGTAAATATACTGTTCCTACTCTTGGAAAAATTTTATTGTTATATTTTTTGCTTAAAAATATCGTTAAAAGCTAAGTCGGATACTTCAACTCAAATTTCTTGTAAGTTAAGATTTCTTATCACTCAAGACTTGCGTCTAATGTAGTCTGCAAACGAAGAAATACTTTCGTTACCTGTGGACTAATGTAGTTTACGAAAGCACTGAGCTTATAGAACACACTTCGCTAATGGATATTACTAAATTGATGACATAGGGAAGAGTTGAGGTGAACCGAGGAAAATCTGCCTTCACTGTATTAGGAAAACCATAATATGTTAAATGCCAGAATATATGAAATGATGAAGAGGCAAACACAACAACCATCGGACCGTAAGAATGTTCCAGACTAATATTCGTATTGATAACACAAGTATAAGAGAAGAAGAAGAAGAAGAAGAAGAAGAAGAAGAAGAAGAAGAAGAAGAAGAAGAAGAAGAAGAAGAAGAAGAAGAAGAAGATATTTGGTCCTTCAACTGAGATAGGCGTTAACATCAAACAGGTAAGTTAAGGCAATCAACAGGTTTGTTTTAACAGAAATTCTCGAATCCTTCTTCTTCTTCTTCTTCCTTTCTTCACCACCACTTCATGGCTTAGGTTGCACCGTCTGTTGCAGACACCATCTTGCCCTCGGCCGTCCCACACTTTGCTGACTTCTGGCTTATAAATGAGTCGATTCATGGGAAAATGGTCAAGCTGGACTCATTCTAGATAGCTGCAGCAATTGACTCTGTGCAACCAGAAATACCAAATTCCAACGAGAGTATTCAAATTTATTGAAAAGAAACCACATTGTAGTACAAGTAACTCCGCTTGCAGTCAGTCCTCTTTCCCTAAATATAATTTATTTATGGTTATACGTACGGTAACCTATACACACCAGTGAACCTATAAAATGGCCACCACGATCGCCTGATTTCACGCCATTGGGCTGTTTTCGTCGGGGTTATGTGAAACTGTTGGTTCATTCTATCCGTATTGGCACACGGCAACAACGTGGAGTCCTTATGCCATAAAGACATGGACGAAGAGTATGGATTCTTCCTGATGAATGTTGTGTTCATCAAAAGAGCCCCATATGAAATTCGTTTTGAATTAATTGTAATATACATTTAACCATAAATATCTTGATAAAAAACCGTTTTGAGACATATACGACATACGTGTTAATATACATTTTTCCTTATTTTGACCTTTATGTAGAATAAGCCACTACAATACTGCCATGTAATTTACAATCACGCTGGATAAAATTTAGCTTTTGTCTCATAAACCATAATTCGTCTTCAGCCTTAAACTAAAGTAGAGCGTGATCGCATGCACCAGGGGGCCACACAAACACACAGACGTACACATAGGCCTACACATGTACACAATAGAATTCACGGTATTGGTAAACTGTATTTTCGAAAATTATAGGCGAGTATTAAATATAAAAAAGAAAGTCAGCCATCAGTGGATTAATTTTAGAATTTTATAATGCAATTTTGACAAAACAAAAAAGAAAACGGGAGTTGTCTTCCGACTTAAACCAGGGCTGCGCAATCGACGGGTCGATTGCCACGACAGCATAGTTAATATTTTTTATTTCAATTCTTTCAAAATGCTGAATCGAAGAGCTCTTAAATCTCCTTCAATGAAATCAACCTTCAAACACAACGAATTGAACTTAAAAATTATTTATATGTCAACAAAACTAACACAAAATCACGTCCGGTGATTCAAATTACAACTCTACTGTAAGGTCATTGAGCAAGTCATGAGCTTTTAATAATCTCGGGATACAACTGACCAGTAATTGCCTATCAGGCTAGTGAAGCGGCCCACATTAGTCCCAGCACATCTGATACTATTAAAACCGTCCAGATTTAAGAAACAGCTGAAACACAAAAATTGCGTTAAATAGACACAAGTTAGAAGAGCAGACCAAACCCGTACTGAAGAAATATGCCAGAATAAAATATAGAGAAATCAAAGACTTAGTCGTACGAATACACTGAAAGAATGATAGAAGACAGGCTAGCGAAAATAACATGGCTGCTACTAAGAGGAGACTTCCTGAAAAACCCAAGAAATTATGTAAGGAAACGATGGACTAAACAGATTCTTAGGTTAACAAGAATAATAAGAAGGAGAACGTATACGATTCAGCGTATACAATAATTTAAAAAACAACTTTTTGAGTTTAGGTAGGATAAAAAATTCGAGCTTAATTAAATTAATTTAATGAATCATAAACTCTCGGTACTGTTTAATTCTTTTAGTCTACTTTTCTGAGTATATGAATAAGAATTTTCCACCTCAAAAAATTTTCAAATCAAATTATCCGTCTTCGAACTGACAAAGATTTTTTCCTGTCAAACTTTGTCAAACCGGAACAGAAAAATTAATTTTCATATAAACTCAGTCTTATCAGTCAGACTATGAGATTCTCTGGTACACTCAGATTGTCAGTCTTCTTAAATTTATATTGATATTTAAAAACTTAGTGTTTTTGCTTTGCATCGAGTGTAATATATTGCGTGATAAGCAAACATTTATTATAGAATAGTTTTAATAGATAAAAGAGTTAAGGTTTTTTGGTAGTAACTGTAACTTGTAAGCCACTACTACTACTACTACTACTACTACTACTACTACTACTACTACTACTACTACTACTGCTTCTGCTGCTGCTGCTGCTGCTGCTGCTGCTGCTGCTGCTGCTGCTACTCACTCATAGTAACAATAATAGTAACAATGATAATAATAATAATAATAATAATAATAATAATAATAATAATAATAATACAGATACATTATCAGAATGCCCTTTCACTCTGCAGTCTGCCAAAATGATTTTTAATTTCTTTAGATTGTTGCTGGCGTAATCTTTCATTGTTGCGTCGTTTGGCATTAGTGCCCGTCGGATCTGCCGTCCTATTCTTAATTTAGTAGTCCAGTGTTTAACCGGTGCACTTGATGGAGAAGAATCCACCAACGTTAGATCCAGCTCATGTTTTAAATAGTTTGCAGTTAATTATCTCAAAAATAAATATTTACTGACGGAATTCTCAACCTGTTTACTGCTGAAACAATTCTTGAAGGGCTTACTGCGGTAATCAGTCAAACTAATACAAAAGAACTCAATAACTTGACTCATAAAGCCTCAGCCTACGAAGGATGAAATCATACGACACTACCAAAATAATGAGCACAGTCGCGCCATCTCTCTGTAAGGATCGGTACTTTTCACCTTACTCTCGTATGTAAAGTAAAACGGTTAATGGACGAAAAAACTAGGTGTCAGTTGCAAGTAAATGGTAAATATATAACAAGTAATGAAACTTACGGTATGGACTTACTACTTACAACGTCAGGACTTTATTAACAAAACGAATATAAACAAAATTTCAGAATAAATTACTTATAGAAATTATCGATTCTCTATGGTACATCCAGAATGTCAGAACGTCGACCTCCACAGAGACTTGGATTATGCCTGCTGTCGATAAAGAAACTAAAACCATCACAAGAAAAATAACACGAGCAACGATTGCACGACCACGTAGTCATCGAGGCCCTGAAACCCCTAGGCAATCAACAACCAAAAAGACTCAAGAAGACTAAACTATATTCGTTAATGTAGTAATTAGTCCAAACAACACAGTAATTTTGTTGGTTATGGATTAACAGAGGAGATGATAGTGACACCGCTAAGTGAACTCTTAACCTAACAAATATAGAAACTATTTGTTACACTTCATTACTTTCCAATTTTACAATAGAGTGTATAAATTAAAATGCGACCGATGCGGTAAAGTTTATTTAGACGAGACAGAGTGTAAATATGTATGCAAACTGGCAGACTATAAAAGAGGAAAAAGTACAGCCCAACTAATTCAATATGTGCCAGACAATTTATAGATAAAACTATAAATTTAAGTATCAACCAGTTAAAATAATGTTATTATAAAGGTGTTTAATAAATACAGCTGAATAAAAACTTCTAGAAGGATTAAAAATTTAAAAGAATAAGTAAAGGTATATATAATTTAATTAAAATTAAAATTAATTGTAAAAATGAAATATACTTTATCGTATAAAAAAATAGAGTCCAAATATCTTCAAGTGTTAAGTAGTTGAAATATAGCAGTACCTATAACGTACACAGAATTCACGAGAAATAATGGAAAAATAATACACAGGCTATTGGTAGGCAGTCGATGACAAGGATCGTTTCCTATGCGGATTTTGCCAAAATTGTGTCCGCCCTCGGTAAGGGGTAGAAATGTAGGTAGCATAGAATTATTGTGTTCCTGCTATTCTGTTTCAGATCTGAAAATGAGCTGAAAGGCTCGAAAGCGCTTGTCGGTATTATTGCAAATAGTGGAGTCAACAAGGAATTTCATTATTTGTGAATTCCATTAGCTTAAGTTTGAGAGTTAAATGCTGGTTAGCTACAATTCCTTCAATTAACGTTTTGAGAGTTAAATGCTGGTTAGCTACAACAGCTAGATGCAATTAAAATAAAAAATTAATAAACAGACATTTCTCACAAATAATTACATGACATTCTGTGCGTGTGTATGTGGTTGAGACGGGTGAGTGTGTTATTAATCACTTACGAGGTAACTTTAAGCGAAGGGGCGTATTATATTCAGTTTCATACGAAAATAACTGTATGATAAATGAAGGAGATGCGAATTTCTAACACCTGATCTGAGCGTCAATTAATATTTTGATTTTAATCAATCATAGTTTGGTAGCGTACTATAATATAAACATGGTTTGGTAGGTGTATAAATGTTTCTCCTCGAAAATGTGTTTAACAGTATTCACAAACAAAATAAGATGGGTATCGATCGGAGAGCGAAAGAGAGGGATTTAGGACGATTTTCAGCGTTTGAGACTACTTCACAAAAAGGAAAGTGACAGGCCAGGGGTAAACGAAGAATAGTCATTACTCTCCCTAGCATTTATGGATTGTTATTTTTACATAGAACGTATGGGGAAGTGTATATAAGGCAGCTAACAGTGTAATGATGTATGCAATGTGATTGAGCTAGCTATATGTATAACGAGATAACACATTTATTGATTTCGTAAAAATTGTAATAGTTTATAAAGAAAAATCTATCAGCGGAAAAAACAGGTTACATTAATATAGACGGGGTTCGGCGACCTAAGAAACATGTTACAAAATAAAACAATACACACTGCCTTAAGGTCACAGTTTGTAATCAGTGCTTATGCTCTGTTTCACTCGTGTGTTTGAACGTTCTTAAAAATACACTATGGATAAAATTTCAAAGAAGCAAATTACAATGGGAGACAGATGCAACATACATGACTAACACTCAGGAAAATAAGAGATCAGATTGGGAATATAACAAAGGTTACAGATGTTATATAGTACAAGATGGTGGGTTGAAGTGAACTTTCCAAGTTAGAACATCGAGCAACAACGTAACAGATGTACAATCAGAACACCGAGCAACAAAGAACGACCACAACATTAACCTTTACGTCATAAAGCAATAAGGACATTCTCCAACTAAGATGAACAGAAGAACTAACAAAGCATGTTGAATCAAAGTTGATAACCTTGGAACATGATACACAATAATGGAAAATACAAAGAAAGTCTGGGTGTTAAATTGGAACAATATGCTTAGAGAGAGACTGCATAATTATTTTCACAAAAGCAAACACTAACCTAATTTCACGAAACAGACGCCACCAAAATATGAGTCAAACACGCAAATTACTAGAATACTCATTAACCTAAACATGTTTTATACGTGAAACAAAAATGGTTTGTATTAACATTAAAAATTAAACTGACAGACGGGAAAACACGACTGACACGACTCGTGTGGCGTAAAACAGCATACGCACTGTCCGCACTGTGTTACAAAGTAAAAAATTATGTAAAATATTAATTATGATAATGGAAATTCTAATTTAAACAAAACGGCGCTAGCAGTAATTAATGCAAAGTGGTACGAAATTGAATTTGACCTAAAGCAATGTAAATATTTTAGCCACCTAGCCTAAATATAAACACATTCATACGTACGTAAATATGAGAGAATGAATGTGAAGGGGAAAGATGGAGAGCAGAATTGACAAAAGAAAAACAAGTAATGGAAAATAAATATATTAGATACTTTGCATAGTTTTGTATGGTAATTGAATACGGTGTACTACTGTCCAAACAAAAAAATATCTCATGGGTATATAACGTTTTCTTTTTCCGAAGCGTAGAGGTCTTCTATAAACCTGCGTAGAATTAGGTTTCCTTACCTATCCTATTCAATTTCACTGGATTCTTATTACTACTATGTGTATTAAATTTCTAGCTTCCATCATTCTCAAATCTTCATTCACTTAGTGCTGTTATAGCCTTTTAGGCCCTACAATCTACCTATTTCAACTCAAAGATTCTCTCTGGCTGTCTGTCTAAAGGAATTCTATCTACGTGCTTTAACTAATCGCTTCTTCAAATTTTAATAAATCTTGTAAAATCTTCTTTGATTACAGTATCTACCTAACATTTATTTCTTATCCTCAGATTTCTCCTTCTTGTACAGGAATCTTCATTTTTGTATTACTTTTTGTTCATAAACTTATGAAAGGACTTATCTTCTGTATCTGCTAACATAAGCTTCTGATCCAAGTAAGTTACTGTTGGCCCGGTCAATTTAACTATTGTGTTGAGTTTAAAAGTTACTGTTGCGTGAGTTCAATAACGCCTTGGCAACTATTTATGTTTCAAGAGGTAATATTTGTATGAAACTTTCGTTTTCCACCAGTTACTCTCTTGTTTATGTCTAGTGAATCTGGCTTACATTATTTAGTTCTGCTGCCAGATATGTGACACTTCTTCGATTTTATAATCTCCAGTTTTACAGTTGTGATTATGGTTTACCTATTTTCAGGTATTCAGTTTGATTAATTTATTTTCATAAGTGTCGGTCGGGTTCTGATACAACCCGGTTATAGGCTATGTGTATTTTCACTAGGTTAAACGGCATTCAAAAGAACCTGCCCAAGACCAAATTTTTACGCACTGAGTCTGCGCATATTGTGACAATTAGTGGCCAAGACTTCACCTGTATGGAGTACATTTCCATTAATAAGGGTGCGTTCTTACTTTTAAATGCTTCGTGTATGCAAGCTATTTTTTAAAGTATGATTCACTGAAATTACGGCATTTAACTCAAATCTTTATGTTTCTGCTCCCCCGCTGCAGACTCAAGAGAAGTAAATTGAGTTTAACGTGTTTAACTTTAAGGAACAAGAGGAACTGCACAAAAAAAGGGAAAATTATAATTTTTTAAAATTAAGCAACTGAATAATCAAAATAGAAGACATTTTTTATTATTTCGTCTAGGGGAACCTACGCAGACGAAAATCGTGCGATGTCGCTTTGTTGCTTGTTGAACTCTAGTATGAAGGTTTATCACTTCATACTAGTGAAGGCAAGGCAGGGTAGATCACTTCAGCAGCTTGGATACTTAAAGTCGATCATGGCGGTGTAATATGACATTGCCTTACAAATTATATACCCTGATAGGCATTAAAACTCTTTCTGGCGCAATTTAAACTAACTGAAAGAGCGTTCGGGTCACATAAATCCTACCAGAATTTAAAACTATACTAAGGAATAACTAATAAAACAAGTAGAGCGTGTTGATTCACTTACCTAGAAACGTCGACATTATCAGAGCACTAGAATGTAACGAAAAATGGATTTTGAGATTCCTTACCTAGAAAAAAGAAGAAAGGAGAAAAAATTAAGGCATTATCAAATACACATGTTAATATACAGTAGTGTAATTCCTATTAACTTACATGAAAAACGATTTTCACTGATTTTTAACAGTAGCCCTATTGTCCTTAGCAAAATATATGAATATATTGTGATACAGATTCATACATACATGTATAGGTCTAAATCAGTATTAAACGCTATCTCGTCGAACAGTAATCAGGAAGTACTTTGAAAATACAATTACTTGCTCCTTCTTAAGTAAGCTGATAATTTTATTACAGTTATTTAACCGCAATAAACCCATATACACGAAGTCAGAAGTCTATATTAGCAGTGTTACTATATTATTACAAATATTATTAGAGAATACTGATATTATTATTACACAATATTAGAGCACCCATTAAGGACGATATTTTTTGTAACTTTCTCTTAGCGCAGTGTATTTTTTAAATTCCTATTGCTTTTGTTATTAGAGGTTATTTCTTGCCCAAATTCTCACTGTTGCTAATAACCTTGAAGTAATTGCCCCAAAATTGGGATGTTTTGCCTAGTAATAATAATAATATATTTGACTGTGGGAAAACATTAACTACTATCAGAGAGGTTCGAGGTCTCTGCTGCGTGGAAATCCTACCCACTTTGGAACACTTCAGGACTGCTTTCACAGTTCAGAAAGTACTAAGGCGCTAGCAGGTTCCTTTTTTATCTTTTCACATATTAGATGAATTACTGGTCTCCTTCTTTGAATTACAAAATTCTTACTTTCTGCGCAGAACCCTTTACAAATGTTGCCACAACCTTTAGAACAAATGCAGGACCTCTTCCCACGTATCCGTGCCAGATAATGTGAGTCTCACAACATTTTCGAGACCGTTATCTAGCCAACCCGTGTCTATGGCGCACCTTTCGTATTCGATGAATTTGTGGTGGGTATTATCGTGATCTAAGCCACCATAGAGGCATGACGATTTCCTCGCTTCATCATCTTGAATATATTCGTGGGAATATTCTTGTTCCGAAAAGAATTGTCTAGTTGTGGGTTGACTTCACCGAATAGGCGATCCAGCTACTCTTTCAGATTGCCTATTAACCTGGCAATCCATCTGCACCTAGTCTCGTTGTTTCAGCAGTCCTGCCAGCAACCTATGTACACTTGCTGGCATCCTATGCTCTTCCTATGTCAACATTACGTTTACAGAGCTGCTCCCGCTTCTGAGCTATCTGCTCGATAAGGATAAACCCTCGCAGCTACCATGGCCGATGGCTCTGACAGGGATCGCTACGAGCACGCCGCTCTTTACTGCACTGAAGCCACCTACTCTTTCTTTAGTGCACCAGACGACACCATACGAGTATGACGTGTAGAACGACCATTAAGAACTTCCTCCTGCTAAGCAACGGTCCGCCTAATCTGGCCATGAGCATGCAGACTGTTATGTTGTTGTCTTAGCAGTGTTGTTTTCTCTGCTGCGGACTTGATCTGCACCTAGTACTACACTTTCATATCTAGGAGCTTTTATAAATATTTAATCGCCTTTCTGGATGTGATACATGCACCTCCCTACTCATCTATAGTACACCTACGTAGAGAAATCGCTACGACTCCTGTCACTGTCACTAACGACTGTCTTCCTACATAGAGATATATCGCTTAGTGATGAAGATAATATCAGTTTTTTTTGCCATTAAGTTTAGCCTATATGCCTCCAACCAAAAGCTCGCCCGTAGGATACTTATATTAACAACAACAATAATGATAATGATGCTTATGACGATAATAATAGTAATAATATATAAAAACGTCATTACTATGTCTGTGGGATAGTTCTTTCTTACGAGCAACACAGGGATTTATTATCTCCAGCTACGACAAGAATGTTGCTACAAAAAAACTATAAAAATAAATTGTCAAACCACAGTGATATCTACGGGACATGCTATAGATCCCGTGATCACGGTTGGTCTATTTTAGGAAACTGTGAGTATTTACAGACGCGTTATTTAACAACAAAGAAATGCGACAAACATTTATAGATTCATAAAAGATGAGAACCTTATTACATCTACCAGCGTCAAGCAGCTTTAGAAGAGTGCAATATTAGGCTGATTTACGACTGGTGAATACATGTAGATAAAACATTACCAGGAAATCAGTCAACTGTAGTTTTACATGATCTAGTTCACCGAAATTGCTCAATTAGCGAATCGTATTATGAATAAAGGTGAACGGGACATAGAATAAAACGAAGTATACCCATTTGTCGGTGAACAGAAGAACAGTGACAAATTACATTCTCTTCAAGTAATACTGCTGATACTGTAACCAAGAACTTTGTGATGAAAGCAAGAAGAATTGCTGGATACATGAATAACCTTATATGGAATAATAAATACCTTACACAAAAAGCAAAAACTTGGGTTTACAAAAACACAATACGTCCAGTAATATCCTATGTATCAGAGACCAAACCAGATACAGCAACAACTCAAAGAAAACGACAAACTATAGAAATGACTAATTTACGGCGGATACTAGGAAAGACAAGGTAAGATAAGTAGCCAAACAGTAGTACAGGAGAAACGTGTAATGTAACAGATATTAATTCTTGGACTGCGGGAAGAAGAAGGATATGGAATAAACAAATATCATACAACGTGCAATTATGCTAATTTATGGAATTTAATTATGTAATTATCCAATTAGGTTAATTTATATCAAATTAATTTAAATTACGTAATATATTAATTACTTTGATGTGATTGACTGTGTTCATTAACGATTAGCATAATTACTGCACTGAGACTCTTATAGTTGTATAAACACGATATAGGAAAATTTACTACAAATAATTCAATTGACGTTAATGTTTGTTACAAGGTAAAAATGACAATAATGAACGCATAAATACTTAGCAAATAAATACTTATTTATTTAACATTATTCAAATAAAGAAAACTTCCGATATATGGATATAAATTATGCCCTGTAAATACATTCATAAAAGAAAACATATATATAAGAATACAAATTACAATATGAATTCATTACGTCGTTCGCTGAAAACACACACACACACATATATATATATATATATATATATATATATATAAAACACAATGAATATACATAAACATAGACAATCAATATATTAATCTTACACTAATGCGTTCATTTTGCCTCAGATGAATAGTTTTTATGTTTAAAATTACCATAGTAATTGATCTAAATTCTCAGAGTGTGGTTTCTTTGAAAAGAGACAGGGCAGTAGAGTTATTATAACAGTAATAACATGAAGATTTACTTGTGATAGTGGATTATCCAAAACTCCATCGGTGAAGACTCCTTTCCACTAATGATCCAAATAAGTAAAGGTTGCGTAGATTTGATGCTTGTCATCACTTAGCACTCGCGGATAAGATTCACTCGCGGTGTGTGTGTCCTCCGTTGGTGTCGGCCGTTAATATGAAAGTCTATAAAGTTTTGTGTTGCATAAGTGCATTCATTGTTAATGATCGTGTATAGATAACTGTCTACCGTCAAACTTCTTCGTGCGTCTATATACGTTAATTTATTGTGTTTAGTTTACATGACGTATTGTTTCATTAAAATATCGTGCTTGAATCTTAGCGGTATTTATAACACTTCACACTGCGCTACCGAGGTACACTTCCGTAACTCGGTAAAATATTGACGTAAAGTTTTGTGAGTCTGTTATTAAAAGAAGACTGATTAACTTGTGAATAAATGACTTAGTTCTTAACAAGCGATAGCTGAGTAAAACTGAATAACTGAAAGTTTTTAACAACTGAAGTATACTGCATGATTGAGTAACTGCTAATACACTAAGACTGAATAACTTGTGAATAATTGAAAGTACAGTACTATGTTAACTGACTAAAGTACTGCGTAACTGAGTTTTTAGAAAAGACTGAGAAATATAGTAAGACTGAGGCTCCGCGTGCCCTGTAAACAGTTTTTATTAAGCTTCATTTACCATAATGCAATGTCCTGGCAAATACGCCTTTGGTCAATCACGATAGGTCAGATAATTCCTCCTACCACTATGAAGAACTATGGTTCTCGACCCCTGATTCGCTGTTCTCGTTGCCCTCATGACGACAGTCCTCTCCACTTGCGTCCTGGGAAGATTCTAGACTCTGGTTGGTTATCGGACATCCCCTCAAGTACACTACGAAAGGGCTCCGTACCATTTCTTAGAATGTAGAGCAATCCCGCG
This sequence comes from Magicicada septendecula, assembly GCA_034769895.1. Taxonomy (NCBI): domain Eukaryota; kingdom Metazoa; phylum Arthropoda; class Insecta; order Hemiptera; family Cicadidae; genus Magicicada; species Magicicada septendecula. Next base: position 1,253,389,290 of record CM068367.1, read on the forward strand.
CCTGTCCATCAAGCTTTTGTTCAAGTATGCTCCGAAGGCCTGCTGTTATTCTCATGCGAACAATACGTAGCATTTCGTTATTGTTTGACTTCCCACGACCCTTTTTTGTCAATTAGCAGCTCCTTGCGTGTCGTCATCCCCAAGATGTCACTCCGGTCTCCCGTCATAAATACTAGTTGTCATCCTTACGATGTTTTCATGCTGTACACACTTCCTGGCTGCATTCACTTGGTGTACACTGCTTTTTCTTCATACGGGGTAAGACTCTCCTAAACCCTTTGTGTGAATATTCTTTTCTTATTGCTGGCACGCTCCAAATTAACCTTACAGCGTGTGTTCGCTACAAATTCTCCGTATCTGTTTCACCGTACTGTATCCTTTGTTTAGTTTGTTGTGGTGCTGTAAATCTGAGTTGGACCGAGTCTGTCACAGTCGATCCTACTTTCTATTGTAGTGTTGTGTCAGGCATTCCCTCATTGTTTCCTAGCAAGCGTCCAGTTGACATGTTGTTAAGTTGTCCCTTTATTTATTACTTCTGGCTTGGATTGGGTGACTCGACCTGTGTAACGCACTTTTCGATCAAAATTTATAAAATTAAAATTTTTGATCATTATAATCAAGAATTGATGACACAAGACTAGTGAAAAAGGCAAGGGATACCCAACCAAACACCAAGGGGAGCATTGGTCGGGCAAGGAAGAGGTGGAGTGACAGCATGTAAGACCGTTGTTATAGAACAGGACAGAGTCTTAACAAGAAAGTTAAATAAGAAGAAGAAGAAGAAGAAGAAGAAGAAGAAGAAGAAGAAGAAGAAGAAGAAGAAGAAGAAGAAGAAGAAGAAGAAGAAGAAGAAGATGAGGAAGATGAAGAAGAAGAACTTTGCGAGTATTCATATGATCTGTAATTAAATGTAATAGTATAACGTTTAAAATTCAAAAATTATTCGCCTTGAAAGCACGCCAAAAATTGGAACATACCCGCAGAAGCACTATGGTAGAGTTTGTCATATAGACCTTACGAAACAGAATAATCAGTGGTAGTAACAGAGGTAAAAAGAGGTACTAAGAAGTACGATAACAATAACAACAATAAGAATAAAATATAATAATAGTAAGAAAATAGGTATTAGTAGTAAACGATAAGTAAAAAGTACTTTTCATTTGAAAAAGAGTTTTTGTGTGTGTACTTTAGTTACAAAGCGTGACAGTGAGCGGGTTGATGTATCAACTCACTCTGAATTCCTTCATATCCTTTCGCAACTTCCTTTGAAGACAACAATCCTGTCCCCATGTAGGTGGATACATTTTTAACCGTCAGTGAAACGATTTAATTACGCCTCATAACGAATCTTTCTTTGAACAAGTAAACTTTTATTTTTTGCAAAACAAGTACCACGTGATGAGAAGCAATACGTGTAGGAAGTAACTGCCCGATGATAATGTAAGAAAAACTCGGTTTCTATAAATACGCAGATGATTTAAGTGGAATCCGAGCGTGCGAAATATCAAATCTGTGAAAGCGTCGAACTGCAACAGAAATAGACATCAAAGTAAAAATGTTAAGTAAAACGCGCGCTTTGTGTACAGGTAAACGCAACGTACAAGTGCTCACAAGTGCGCGTAAGCAATTTACGATCAAAGTAGTTAATGTACACGCATAATCAATGATCCTCCACTAGTCTGCTGCAATGCACAAGTGTAACTTGTTTGTGGCTGAGTGGGGTTTATTGGTAATATCAAACGATTATCTGTATCCGACACCTCTAGTAATCCAGTTTCTAGCTTCTAGCGCGGACTCCACAACGGTTTCAATTATCGTTTCAGCCTTTGTCATTTAAGGTGGTCTTCAGGATTGCTCCCGTACAACAACGAAAGTTCAACATGCTGTGCTGTTATTTCTACTTTAGCGTCAGATGTTATAAGTCTCAGATTCCGAGCTTGTGTTCTCTTGTCCTTTGCCTTCCGCATGGTTTATAACCTCGTTCCGACATTCCATTCTCATTTTTCCCAACTGTCCATTTTATGAACGTCTGGATTTACCTTAAATTTTTGCCCATTTCTGTTATGTTAAGGTGAAATTCTGGAAAAGGGCGAAATATAATATAATATAATCCCGACAACGCCGAATGGCGATGCTACGAGATTTTGTCCAAAAGCGCACTCATTTTCTTCCATACTGATTAGGAGAAATATGGATAGTAAAAGTGGACAATAGGCGTGCAGAAATGAATAAGAATAGATACAGATTTTTAGGACTTAACGATGAAATAGAAAACACCGGAGAACGTGATCAATGTCAAAATATTTAAAAGAAAGTACGAGACAAAACACGATAATAAATATTAGGGGGTCTATTTAAACAAAAACTCACTGGAAAATATTACTGCTCATTATTTTCATCATCTAAGAACTATTTTGTAGAAAATATGAATTTTCTGAACTCAAGAACGTAAAATACGTAAAAACATGTAAAATTTCTTTGAGTTGCGTGGGTCGTGTCTCTACGTGACTGAATCAACGACTAAGAAAAATTAATGGACTTTGAAATGAGGCGCTGCTGACAATGCACAAAAGTAGAAAAAGGTCAAGTTGAAAGCAATAATGAATTGTTCAGAAAGAAACATAAGACAACTCGTTAAAAATTCATCATGATTTGGGAGTCGAGGGATTTTGGAGAGGTAGCACTTTTGTACCGGGTTGACTGGACACTGATCTTCACAAATTCTCAGGGTTGGATGAAGTGATGTTAGCTCCCAATGGAGCCGTTAGCCTCTCTCCAGCCAATATCGTAGTGCGTGCTAAAGTACCACATCCTACAAGAGCCCCTTTGCTGCAGAACAGTACGGATCTAGACCGGAAGGTCGATAAATATTCCTGGTGGAGGCCATCAGTTGGGCACAAATACCCAGTTAGGACGTACGGGGAATGGTTCTGGACCGGCTTATCTTTGGAACATTACAGGTGGGAATCTTATTGGATTTAGTCGACTGTAATACTGTGTCCTGCTGTTATAGGATTATATTTTGCTGCTGCCTTACAGCATCAAAGTCTCGCGGAAGCCAACCCTGACTAAAAATTAGCGGTAGTCATGACCCGTAATGAGGCAGCCCCTCCACATGACTTGCCTATCTACAGGCTGGTACCTTATAATGGGGGATTAATTTAATTTACTCGCAACTTTCAACGAACACAGCCGGACGGAGATGTTACAAGTTTTAAATTGAATGAAAAAATTAAAAGATTGCAAACAACGGTAGAAAGGACACATAGAAAGAATGTGAGATTCGAGATTGGACAAACAAGTCTGCAAGTACAAACCCACAGGCCACAGATGCTGGAGCAAGTAGACCCAGGAAGAGATGGCTGGAGGATTTTTGAAGGCGGAACAGACAGCACCTCAGCACCTTGCCTATGCCATGTTGTGAAGAAGATGATGATGGTTATTTTGGGCTAATCATGCAGGCAAATATTTGGTTGAACAATTCAACTGGAATCTTTGACATTATATGGAGAGCTTATAGGAGAAATATTGATGACAGGTGTTTTGATTAAGTATCTGAAAAAAAGGGTTCGACTTGTATGTATCAGACCTTTTAAGCTGAAAGAACTGACTGCTTCACCCACTGTTTCCCTTCTTAGATTCGAGATATCGTAGGAAAGTAATTTTAGTGACTGCTGATACATAGAAAAACTCGTATTAAAACAATCAGCAGACTTGTAATTTACAACGTAAAAAGTTAATTTTAAAAATGGTATATTCTAAACAATATTCGAAAGTACGTGTTTAAACTTGATGAATTTAAACATTGTTTGTATCCGATATAGGTTTTGATTTTCTTTCTGTACAATGTTATGTTTCCCATTACCTGTGGAAATAACTGATCCGTTCGTTATTGCCACACACACTTACGTACAGTGTTTACAATCAGTTTCTCGTTACTCTTATTTCGGCATCTTTATCACATGAAATTTCGTAGCTTGTAATCGATCAAAGATAGCTGCAATCAATTATGGGTTTTCATTTCTCTAATCTACATGAACATTACCGTTAGTCTTCCCACACATTCTTATTCGGTTTGTTGGACACCAATGTTCACCGTTCTTCTAACTGAGATTTTTGAGTATTTAATGACCATTAGATATTGAATGGACTCACAGTACGCTCCTTTGTATTTTAGTTAATTTCTGTCTCGTGTACAATCTTGTGGTTTCAAGTACATTTGCATATCTGAAGTTGAGTTTATTATCTTAAAGTAGTTTCCCACTTCTTAAAATAATATAAATAGAACCAATTTAGTAGCCTACAACACATCTTTTGTGTAACCCTTGTTTGTCTACCAAATGATACAAATCTCACATAATAAATACAATAAAGAACAGACTGATTCCTGAATATAATTTTTCCTTTTTCACTACTCTTTTTAACGTATTTTAAAAGACTAAGAAACTTTCATTTATATCCTAACAATGTACAGTGTCTCTGTATTTTCCTACTCTGGATTTCACTGTTCTGGTTTACTTTCTAATCCTACCAAAGCTCTATCTTTTTATTCATTTTCGTACTATATAATTTTTTTTTAATTTTAACTCTCCCATTGGTAGTGAAAAACTGTCAGCATTTCCTGATTTATATCAGAGGCAAATAATAAAGCTTTTCAAAAAGTAGCGCAACTGTAGTACAGACTTTCCGGCAGTTAACTGTCCAATCCGACCATAACGATACTTTCATTATAGATTTACGAAGGCATCTCCATCTTCATCATAGTCGTCATCCTGTAATGGATTAGGCAAATTTGGTTGTTCCGATGTTAACCGCTTTCTTCACTACCAACAGAACTTCAAATGGAGCGGTAGTCATTAGGTCTTATCTCCGGAATTCTATAGTCTTCCATTTGTTTCACATAGGCGCATAGTTGTCTATATTCACTTATTGTCGATAATAAAGGATTCGTATTAAATTCATTAGAAATATCTCTATTTCTGATATAGCATTTTGTAGTGAAACATTTAACAATTTATAATCGTTGGATTTCTGCTAACTACAAACTTTCGCTCTTTTTTCCCAATAATCCATGCCTCGCAAACGTACGTCAGAGTATGCAACTTCAACTTACTATATCAGCGTGTTTTATTCTTTAAATACATTTGTTACCGTGAAAGTCGTCGATCCACCTGGTTGAATGAAAACTGGTTCTTTCAGGCAGTGGTATGGTGTCACCTGTACCACACCTAGAAGTCGTTCGAGGGAAGGTGACGCATTTGTTTTATTACACCACTTATGCTTAGAACTCCAACAACTTTACTTTCTACGTATTACTGTAATTGTATGTTACAGCCAAAAACATTTAAAGTTTTGGGTTCTATAGAGCAACTGTTAATTACAGTTTTTGTCCTTATTGCATCGTTTACGTAGAAAATCATCGCCTCAGCTGTTATTACTGACATTTTACGCTTGCAACCAGTAGCTGGCCGAAATTTTAGGCCTTCACAAAGAAAACTGAAAATTATCAGTTCTTTAGCATTTTATTAAACAAAAAAATAGTGGTGAAAAGTAAGAAAATGTAATTTAGCATAAAACTGAGTAATTAAAATAATTTTATTTCTTCTTTTATTTAATTTTTTACCTCCATTTTAACTTGATAACACTTTTCATTCTCCTGGACATACTTTTAATTTAGTTTCTTTAAAAAAAAGAAACTATGTTTCGAGTCTTAATTATTATAAAAACGAGTTGTGTTTAATTTTTTTGATGTTTCTTTCCCTTTCTCATTTTAAAGTCTCCAATACATTCCCAAATGTATTGAGACCCAGGGATCTCATAACTGACTGCAGTGTTATTTAGATATTATATGAGAAAGTGAACAGGCTCACGGTGTTGCCATAGTAAGTATAAAAATTATTTTTTCTTACATAATGTCAAATAAACACCGACTGACTGGTAAACAAAGTAAGAAAACAATTAGAACCAACACGATATTTTTTTCATAATTGATCGCGTAATAATTTGGCTGTTATGTAGATAATTTATGATTCGTTGAAGGTTCTGCTCTGAGTATTAATAATTGAAACTTCATATGTTTACGCTCCTAAGTAAGGGATAATTCTGATACAGCTTTACTAAAGTTTTACTTTTTATTCCAAGTTTATTTTCTGTCCCTGCTACGCAGCATATTATTTTAAACTTTATTGTTTGTAATTGTGCTTTCTGTACTTACTTCGTCAATAGTATTCCTTTGGTAGTCTATCTGCCACTATGTTGTTACGTGCACAATATATTTTATTTCTCTAGTCCTGTTTTCACATCTGCTCAGTTTTACTAGTAGACACAACTATTTCTGCGCTAAGGTCTAGCTGAAAATTCACGGAACGAGTAATTCAAGTTTACAGCAACGTAAACGGCGTGTGTGAAATGTCTTCCGCATGAGCGTGACACATAAAACACAAACATTCGTTGCAAAGCTTCCTGGATACGTAAATTATTCTAGTACAATGTATGCTACTGAATACGTTTATTTATTAACACAGTACTTCATTAAGTATGTCTGTTTGCAAAGGGCATGTTATTTATTGCTCCCTTATGTTTTCCACCAAACGACAAACACATGCGAGATGACACGAACACGTTGTGTGTATTCGTGTGCATCATCGTTTAACCAATTTATTAACGTGACACATTTTATTATCCCCTAAAATAACGGCCAAGAAAATGAAAAAGGTCACAGTATTTGCTTACAAAATGGGTAAAAATAAATTCTATGTAACACGTGTTTTCATTAAATATAAATTATTTTTTACGAGGATCACATGGATCGCGATTTTATAACATTGGACTAAATTCTAAACGTCGGGGAAATCGATACTCAGTTTTTTTTAACAACAGTACTCAGTTATATTTTCGCTTTCTGATTCGTAAATAGTGATATTCTCAACATTCTTTAAGGCACTTTGTTAGCACTGTTTTATATGGAATCCACAAAACTTTAATAATAAATCCTTAATAATTAAAAACTATAATAAAATCTTAATTAAAAACGTAAATTATCTTGAGAAACGCGGAAAGTAATAAAAGCTGGATTCACTGGGTGAAGGAGAGTTGAGGGTCTTAACTTCGACAACCATAGTCACACAAGGCTTATAAAGGAGGAGGCGATGTGGTGCTCGAAAGAAATTAAGTTATAAAACATAAAGAAGTTATACAGAAAACACGATTATAAAAAATCTGCCACAATTTTATCACATTCATTATCCTTGACTTTACAGATACCGAATACGAACTACGTCCCCACTACTACGCAACTACTATCCAGTAAGTATTGTATTTAATTAGAAACCAATTTTATAAACTTAATTTTTTTTTGAAATGATGCTGTTTATATCAGTTTTGTCAGAATTAAAGTCTCCACAAATTTTATTCACAACTTTCCTTCCTTTATTAACAATTTAACAAAGTTGTTGTACGCCAAACCTAACAAATTATGTTTCTTGACTTCAATTTATTGCATTTTTTTAGCGATTTTCATAAAAACTACTAATCATACAGCTTAGGGATTCAGTTTTTGTATGTTTAAGGTTAAAAGCATGTAGAGACACTAATTTTGACTAGTAATTAGGGTTCCATGAATTTTTTCCATTATTTTACCTCTGCAAAAGAAATATAATGTATATGTTTACCCGTCTGCATACAATTTCTCTCATTTTTAAATGTAGAATCACCTGAAATAGCGTTCTGTCCTCCAGGGACACCTTTTACACCCCCCCCCACACACACACACACACACACACATTGCAACGTTACATTCTAGTGCGCGAGTGTTTGTGTGTTGAACGTACCTTTAGTTCATTTACGTACCCAACCAAATCGTGGAATATGAGCCTATTTGAGTGTGTTCAACTGCTCAACACACAAACACGCACGCCCTCCGTACGTAACGTCGCATAATTATGGCGCTTCACGTTGCGAAATTGAGAAATGAAAAATAAGTGTCGCCTAACTTGGTGATTTTCATCGTTTGTAGAACACTCTTGTCAAACACAATATCTGTTCTTCATCCATGACATTTTGCGCTTCATCAGCATGTTTTTAGTTACTCGGTAATTATCTGTTTAATGGAGTAATAACTCGCTTTCCATCTTGTATGAACATGAATATCTACAGCCGCGAATCCACGGGCGCATAACTTTGTGCAAAGCCCGTCGATGTACATAGTTTTTGCGCACCGTTAATCGATTTTTGTAAATTTTGCAAAAACCTATAGTCTGAAAGTGCGTACAGTTTTCAAGTATGTACCGGCCTCACGTTAAAATGTTTTAACAACATATTCACAGATTTCAACCTTCATGAAATCACACCAGTTGACAACATATGTACGAGACCGTTAGTTTTAAAACCGTACAGGGAGTGTTTAGTAATTTTTTTTTAATTTTATGGTTGTTATAATTTACATGTACACGGCTGTATATTATCCACGCAATTGTACTGTTGCAACGTGTGTGTGTGTAGGTGAGGGAGGCAGAGAGAGACAGAGAGAGTGAGTGAGTGAGTGAGTGAGTGAGTGAGAGAGAGAGAGAGAGAGAGAGAGAGAGAGAGAGAGAGAGAGAGAGAGAGAGAGAGAGAGAGAGAGAGAGAGAGAGAGTATTGCCTCTGAGAATGTGTTCATGGAGTAAGTAAGGGAAAAATCAAAAGTTTAGAAAGCAAATAAGTGTTGTAAAGAAAACCAAACCCCTTTCTAGAAAGTGTTATGTAAAAATTCTGAAAATGCAAAAAATTCAAGTTACACATGGCTCTACCAGAGCAGTAAGATGGCACTAACAGTAATATAAAACACGTACAAAATATGTGTCTTGTACACGTATAAAGTAGTTTAAAATATTGAGCAAACAAATGGTAATTTGCTATTTCCACGATACTTAAATCAATCTGTTGAAACTGGTGAGTAACTTTCTTATTTTTTACTTAACGCAATTCCTAGTAAAATATTCGGAAGGAGCCAAATACAATTTTAACAGAAGAGCGTTCTCGTTACCACGGTGATGGAATAAATATATGAGTCCGTTAACGTAAGTTTATTGTCTCCAAAAAGACTATTAGCGAAACAACATTGTGGTGACGTGACGATGGTGACGATACAACAAGCGGTGATCGTTGATATAAAAAGTAACACTAAATAGTCAGCTGTATGGAGGAGTGCGTTGTACCCGACCGCGCGGCAATTTACGACAAACATGTTGATACGAAAATTAAGTGCGGTAACTGTTTGCCAAAAATTAAGTGTTACGTAAAATAAGGATTTCACATTTCGTCAGCACAAGAATAGTTCGCAATATCTGTCTTACATCCTTAATCAAAGAATACAACTAGTCAAGAATACTTTTCGAACTTTGTCTAGCACACCTCTAATTAACATGTAGCACGTAAGTATTCGCTCAGGGGTGGTAGACATAGGCTAATACGAATGAGAGGCTATACTAAATTGTGTGTGTGTGCGTGTGTGTGCGTGTGCGTGCGAGCGCGCGAGGGCTAGTGTGTGGAAAAAGCAATAAACATATTAGAAATGTAGTTCATACATATAAACACAATTGTTTAATCATGAACTTATATGTCCATATTATTATTTTTTGTTATCGACCTTCTCTTCTTTCTTATTACTCTTATTATTTTACTATTCTTTTATTATTTTTTATTTACCTTTACTTTTGTATATCGTTATTTTACTTTTTGTTTCATAGTATCATTATGCTCTGTTTCTTTTTTATTTAGTCTTCTGTAATGTATTGTACATGATGTGAAATAGAGACGCCCACTGGACTACTGTATAAACTGGTGTTCATTCTAACATCTCAGCTGTTCCATTGAACATGCCGCATCACAGATATAACGATATCAGTAAAATGTTGTCAATCGAATAAAGTTTTGTTATTATACGTAACTTTATGGATAGTACATGTTATTTTTAGAAGTAGTTAACAATTTTCTATAATATTCATAGAGAAAAGAATTTTATTTGCTTACATTTAATCTTGTCACATTCTAAGTAACTCTTTTACTGACCGTACCTGTTATCCGCTGATTATTGAGACTGCTCAGTCGTGGCTGGATGTATTAAACAAAGTTTTACGAGGACAAAACTTGCTTACAATTGCAGTAATATACTTGTTGATTTAATGTATCGTCTGGAACATGAAGGCACTTTTATAACAGTTACAGTTTTTAAAAATAAACTCTTCTTCTTCTTCTTCTTCTTCTTCTTCTTCTTCTTCTTCTTCTTCTTCTTCTTCTTCTTCTTCTTCTTCTTCTTCTTCTTCTTCCTCCTCCTCCTCCTCCTCCTCCTCCTCCTCCTCCTCCTCCTCCTCCTCCTCCTCCTCCTCCTCCTCCTCCTCCTCCTCCTCCTCCTCCTCCTCCTCCTCTTCTTCTTCGTCTTCTTCTTCTTCTTCTTCTTCTTCTTCTTCTTCTTCTTCTTCTTCTTCTTGTCTTTATAGATGAAGTACATTTCCGGCTTCACAACTATCCAATTTTTATAAAAAGTGGGACAAAGCCGTTTCAAGGTTTGTAGAATCCGATTTGTGTTGAAAGTGTGATTTCGTACATTCGGTCCACGTGTTAATTTGTCTGTAACCACTTACTTTTTTTGTTAAGTTTTTTTTGTTCAGACAGTAGATGGTTACTTCGTTCTGGATGCTTATTTCATTATGCATTTGAATTTTATAAAAATATAATTCAACTTATTTTTAATCAGAAACAAGACAAATTTTCACGCGTTTAGAGTCTGCGGCGCGTCGTGTATTTTTAAATGTATGCCTTGTGTTTTTGTAGCGTCAGCGTAACAAGAAAAGCTTTTACACTCTATACTTAGCATAAAAAGCATTAAAACCGATTATAATATTCCTAATTAACAAATTCGGCTTTAAAAACAGCTATTAACAAATTGGCAACACGCAAACAACAACCGACTACTTGAATTAAAATATTTCACCGGCTTTCTCTCATCGGCACGTTAACACGTCTCCTTATCAGACACGAATTCTTTTCAAAAACAATTCACTCCCCCTCTCTCTCTCTCTCACACACACGCGCGCGCGCACACACGCACACAAACAGCTGTGCTAAAAGCTGTAGTAACATTGTTATTAGCAAAACGTCAGTTTGTCTTGGTTTGTATTTTTTACTCTTAAAATGGCGTGGTTTCTAAAGAGTCTTTTAAAGCAGAGAAGTCAATATTACGTCTAAAGATTGGATTAAAATTTGCTTAATTAACGAATTTAAATTATGTTCCCAATTCGTATTTTAAAAGTGTTTATAAATGTGTGTGTTTTTACGAAAGCACCTAATGCGATGGAGATACGGACGCCGCAAATATGCGTAAGCGATCTTCCAGTCACGAAACCTATTTACACGGAACGTTGGCTTGACGGTCGCTTTACGCTGAAACACTTGAAACTGTGTTACGAGACACGCAAACGTAAAATTAATTAATTCTGATGTGGCGAACAAAGTGTTGTCTTATAATGACTCGGTCTTACAAGCATTTGAAAATAACGATTTGAAATAAATACCTTGGATGCATGACTAAAAAGCAGAGGCTGTCATACAAACGTATTCTACGTGTGGCAAAAAAAATATACTTTTATCTACAAATTTTATAAGTTTTACGACTATACTATTGATCGCTGGTTCACAAATACAATAATTTAGTGAGACATGTGGGAAATATAAGAGAAATTGGGAAATGAAACGACGTATTCGAGAAACGAATTCTAAACTTTCTACATGGTACTTATATTCTTCCAACTATTTTTTAATCGTTCTTGTCACCGCTTAAACTTTAAAGATCTTAGACTTCACTACCTCAGATTGAAGAAAGCCGTTTTAGTGTAACTTCCACACATATGAATTGAAACTTCATCATCATCATCATTATCATAACCACTCCAAGGACTAGGCCTTAGACCTGTGCCGGAACCCATCTCCTCCTCTGTCTACCGACATCTCTCTTCCCAATAGGGTGATAACCCAACGCTGTCACAGATAGGCGGATATCAGGCATGAGATTCAAGTGTTCTCACCATCTACTTCTGTGGTCTTCAATCTTCTGGTGCAATGATACAATGTTTAAATCGCGTCTAATATCCTCGTTCCTTTTTCGATCCAAGACAGAACAACCTTGTGTTCCTCTTAGAAATTTCATTTCGGCTGTCTGAATCCTCTCTGCACGTCGCTTTTCCTAAGAGTCCATGTCTCACTAGCGTATAGAAGTGTGGGGACAGCCACAGTTTCATAAAATTTTATTCGGGTATCCTTCACACATGTGAATAGTTCCACATTTGCGTCTAAATTTTGTTAGCGTACTATCCCAGTCAATGTCGAATTGAAACTTCAAAATAAAATAAAACGAGTAGACTCAAGGTTGACGAGAGAATCGCAAGTACTTTCATTTGAGTCACAATAGAATATATGGTTTAACAAAATGTCGATATTAAGACATGTTTGGCAAATGCTCTAGAGTTTTGAAAGATGTTGCTGGTTCAAGAGTTTCTACTGAGAAATGAGTTTGAGAAAGCTCTATTGAGAAAGCAGTCACAGTACTCACATGTAACTCTGAAATTCAGAGGATTCAGTTAGACTTTTGGATAATGGAATCCGATAATTTCTTTTAATTCCGGTATTTCATTCTAAACATTCATCACGTAAAAGTTCATACTGTACTATACCGTAAAGATCATATAGGCCTACTGTGCTTAGCTCGGTGTTGCCAATTCGGTCATGCTAAAAGTCACTAAATTCATCCAACAAAAACACCTCCTAAAGTAAAAATCCCCTATCATTAAAAAGTTATTATTTAATCTTAGGAATTGTTTTTACATACGTTATTATATTTTTCAAAATCGCTAGTACATTTTAATAAAATATTAACCTTTTAACAACTGCACCCGTATTAATGATTTGATACATTATGGAACTCAATATATAGGCCAACGCCATGTGATATAGATGTATTTCCTAGTATGATGGTTTAACCCTTGCATTTTTCAAACCATATAAATAGAGTTATGAAAATAAATTTTAATCATCTGATTACAATTCCTACGTATTACAAAATACAGAAACATTAAAACTCTTCCTTTCGCGACTAATAATATTATTACTTATTTCGCACATGCGCAGACGTTTTGCACGTGTGTGTGTGTGTGTGTGTGCGTGTGCGTGCACGTGTGAGGCAGCAAACAAGTACCAATATGATCTCTCTCTACCGTCATCGTATACAATATTAATTAAATGGGATTAATTCTTTCGGTAGCTTTGCAAAAACTCAAGGTACAACAAAAACGATCGACAGGTTTCTAAACTAGTATATAAAGATGTTTGGTATAACATTATTGGTTAAATTATGATTGTAGACAAATTAACAATAAACGTATGCCATAGTGTTCGAATCTAATTTCAAAATATTTTACAGATTTTCTCCTGAAATACTTAAACTGATCCCAGAAAAGTCGCTAATCCTAAACATAAATTTTTAGTAGCTAAGGCGATCTTCAAATTCTCTAGATATAGTGATTATTCCCCTAAATCGGCATCACTGGCAATGCTGCATATATACAAGAAATTGCACTGTTTGCGGATAGTTTAGTATCCAAAACACATTCGTTAAGAGAGAATTTACGTTGGTGTTTGTGTTGGCGTACTCTCTGAAAGTTTCTCTGACTGTACTGAACGATGTGTCTGTTGCATGTGCTCTATATTTTTAAAATCGTCCATGCTGAAGATAAGTAATAATTAAAAATAGCACAGTTGTAGTTTGCTGCATTAAGAAGACAATATGCCGGTCAATGAAGAGTATCGAGATTTGTTAGGCACCGTTTGAGGGAGCAGACTAAATAACGAGGAGTTAAGAGAGAGTTAATAATTTAAAAATAGTCTGCCGTTCATTCATACTTATCTGCACGCTGCACACATTCCTCGTGCAAGAAGTATATTAAACACCTCTCAGTTTGCAGCACAATCGTCATATCTATTTTAGAGTATGTAACCAAAACAATTACGCCACTCTGCGATAACTATCTCTTGTTTGTTTTTTAGTGAATGTATGTTTGTGCGTGGGCGTGAATAATTTTCAGACGGTATCATTGTGTTTTCGCGTATTTTCGCTTATGAGTCGTCTATGTTAACCAGGAAGAGGGCATATTCAGCAATGTTGTAATATAATCAGTATTTCAGAAAGTTTCTGCTATACTTTATGCCAGAAATAAGAAAAAAATGTGTACATTTGTTTTAGATTTGTGGAAGATAGAATGCAACACATGTTGCATTTGGTTAGTCTCGATAGTAAAACAACGCAAAACTGCATCTACGTGGATGAAATTAGCAACATCATCTTGATGATTTCCGATAAAATTTATCTTAAAAATTTCCGATAAAATATTTAAAAAGTTAGTACAAGCTTAAATAAATTGTACTTTTTGTCAAAGTAATATCGAAAAATGTTTGCCTATTCGTTGTTACAGCCATTTTCCTATGTTGTTAGTTACACCAAATGGTTCAGAATTAAACTATATTACACCAATGCCACTAAATTCTTATTTTAAAGCACTTTAGTAGTATCCAGAAATTAAGCATTTTTTTAGAGTTATCTTTTTTCGACCGGCTCTTGTTGGACCCCATTTTCTAAATTTTTTAATCTAATTTCAGATTCGTAGTCCAAAACAAACCCTCCTACCCTAATATCAGGTTAATTGAACTATTTTTTGTACACATTGACTATAATTAGTAAATTTATGATTCCGAGATTTGTCATGCAGACGAAAAGGCTCGTCTTACGTTAGAGACGTATATTCTGGGTTAGACGGTCACTACACTTCTTGTTAGTGGAAACACGTGTTTGCCGTATGTTGCCCTCTCAATTATATATACGTACACCCACTCATACACGAACTATTAGCTGTTACATTTCGTATCACGGAACAACGCGGCTAGTTAGGTCGCCGCCACGTTGTTGTCTGCTAATAGTTTTGTTGAAGCTAATAAACTTACATTGTAACAGTCTCGTATATTTGGCTGTCACCACGGAAACAACGATCTCGGCTTCAGAATTTACAGTTGCCTCCATGCGAACGTATTTTATGCCGATCTCTCTGAATAAACGTTTACTCTTCAACAGATTGATTTAAATATTACGGAAATAGCAGATTGCCGCTAGTTTGCTTGTCAAATATTTTACACTGGTTTATACGTAAACGAAATACACATTTTGTACGCGTTTTATATAACCGCTACTGCCGTCTTACAGCTCTGATTGGTTGCCACGTGTAACTTGAATTTTTTGTATCCGAATGTTCACAATAAAACACTCAACAAGAGGTTTTTAGTTTTTCTTTATTATACACATTGTAAACACATTGCTTTCCATTACTTACATTATGAATACACTCTCTACGACAGCTCTAATTTACTAGTTTTTATAATCTATAACAGCACTCATACGCGCGCGCGCGCCCCTCTTCACTTTATTATAAATTATATTGATTACCACGACTTTTCTTTTTGTTGTCGACTTTTCGTCTTGTTGTTGTGTGTCATTACTAACGCACTAATAAACTAATTTACGAGGATCAGTTGAAAAGTTCGCGGAACGACAACTGTAGCTTAGCGGTAAAACTAAAATTTTTCGTGTGCTGGAAGATTTGTATTTTATGTGAACTCCTGTTCATTTCCAGATCTATCTATCATTGTTATTCATTGTGTAGAAGCTGTTCAAAATTGACGTATCATACGTGTTTTGAAATATCATGCGTGTGAATTCAATCACACAATCAGACATCGTGGTGTGATTCTTTGTTAAAAATTGTTTAGCGCCAACGGGGATTCAAAACGAAATTGTAAATGTCTCAGGAGATGCTGCGACTTCAAAACCAGCGGTTTGTAAGTAGGCACTTGATTAAACGTGTTCGTTCGAGCATTGAAAACGTGGTTGCACTGGACGCCCAAAAAGTGCAACAACTCCAGATACGGCAGCCATCTTGCACAACGCTTTTTCACACGAAGTTCTTGAGTTAAAGTGTGATACACACGTTCATATGAGATGTCTATGATTTCAGCAACGTCATCCACACCTCAATCTGCGGTTTTTCAACACACTATGACATTTTTTTAATAATACCATTTTTTGTTGTACTTTTTGGACGTCCACTGCTGGGATAGTCTTCAGTGCTCGTACAACCACGTTTAAACTCCAGTGTGAGCCACTTACCGTTGTTTCTGAAGGCGTAGCATCTTCTAACACATTTACAATTTCGTTTTGATTTTCTATTGGAGCTAATACGTTTTTTAACAGAGAATTCGTCACAAACACGATGTTTGATTTTGTGCATTTTAAAAACACGCATGATAGGAAAATTTCAAACAGCTGGTAAACAGTGAATAAATTGACAGATATATCTAGAAATTAACAGGTGTTCACGCGAAATATACGTCTTGCAGCACACGAAATATTTTAGTCCTACCACTGAGTTGTAGATGTCGCTCCGCGAACTTTTCAACTGAGCCACGTACTTACCATACTAATTGGGAGAAATAATCTCATTTAGACACTTAAATTTCACTGTACACTAGAAATTTCACCTAAAAGTATTTTCTGCCCTTATTGTTACGACTAAAATATATAGGCCTATTGCATCAAAATCATTATTATTTTCACGTAATTATTACGCATAATTAGCACTCTTATATTACACACAAACATACTATATCTGTATATATAAAAGAGAAATACCACTGACTCACTCACTGACTCATCACGAAATCTCCGAAACTATAACACCTAGATACTTGAAATTTGGCATGTAGGTTCCTTATGTGATGTAGGTATCCGCTAAGAAGGGATTTTTGGAAATTCGACCTTTAAAGGGGGAAAAGGGGGGAAGTTTGCCTGGCTGACTGACATAGAATCAACGTAGAGCAAAAACTACTGAATGGAGGATATCAATGAAACTTTGAACATAGCTTCATCATAGGTCTTAGGTGCTCAATAAGAAACGGTTTTAAAAACTTTCACTCCTAAGGGGCAACCCCCCCTTTGTGTCTATGTATGTATGTTCCACATCTCCTCCTAAACCACTGGACCGATTTCAACCAAACTTGGCACAAATATTTTACTATTTTACGCGACGGGAGAACTAACATAGGATAGGTGTTTTTTCGATGGGGTCCTTTGGGGGGGTTCTTTGGGGTCTTTCACATCTCCTCCTAAACCACTGGACCGATTTCAACCAAACTTGGGACAAATATTTTACGCAGCGGGAGAACCAACATAGGATATGTGTTTTCTTCGATGGGGTCCTTTGGGGGTTCTTTGGGGTCTTCCACATCTCCTCCTAAACCACTGGACCGACTTCAACCAAACTTGGCACAAATATTTTACGCAACGGGAGAACCAACATAAGATAGGTGTTTTTTTCGATACGATCCTTCGGGGGGTCCTTTGGGGTCTTCCACATCTCCTCCTAAACCACTGGACCGATTTCAACCAAACTTGGCACAAATATTTTATGCAACGGGAGAACCAACATAGGACAGGTGTTTTTTTCGATACGATCCTCTGGGGGGTCCTTTGGGTCTTAAACAACTATTAGATCTGGTTACTATGGCAACCCAATAGAATAGATTCTTGTTACCATAGCATCGGTGGAAGTCTCCCGCGTAGGAAATAGCGCGGGAGTCGTCCGACGGGCCTTCCCCGGAGTTCATCCACGGAACCCGGGGAGTCTTAGGTCGGATCCCGCGAAAGACGGCGGGGCCAGAGTCCACGGTTCTTATAAATAAAGATATAGGTTATGATATCAAAGGTGGTGTATGCATCTTAAGAAACGTCTTAATAGTGTGTGAATTCAGAGCTGTTTCAGTTTGAATTTAAAAGTGGATAAGTTAAGATCGAAGTAAGTTATAAGCGAGTACAAAAAACAAAGTTTTGATAGCGAATGTATTCAGATCATAGAGCTCAGACAATATAAATGCGCTTGCTTCAGTTTGAATTTAAAAATTGATAAGCTGAAATCTACAGAGGTATTGTATTGTTAGAATAAGTTTAGGAGACACTAATTTAACAAATGCCTTATTTCAACATTAACACAATGAATTATAAAACGACAGTTAAATACGCAGCGCGTGCAAGTACTGTAGACATTTTATTGAAAACTAATTTAGCTGTTCACCCTCTCCCAGAGTTAGAAATCGAGCAGGAGCATCACGCGCAACAGAATTCTTCTCCAGATATAAGAATACAGTTTATGACATGTTCTTAAACAGGTGCGCTACAGAGTATTCCTCCAGTGAGAATGCGAACGTAACAATATAAGGAAGATTATACAGTATACAAGTAATATAACGTTAGAACAAGAATAGGTGCCTATGAGCCTATGAATAAATTATGAACCCGAGCAACGCTGGGTAAATCGGCTAGATATAGATATCTATATAAGCCAAATACCACTGACTGACTCACTGATCACGATATCTCTGAAACCACTGAATGGATATCAATGAAACTTTGAACATAGCTTCATCATAGGTCTTAGGTGCTCACTAAGAAACGGTTTTAAAAACTTTCACTCCTAAGGGGCAAAAAACCAAATACTGGAATTTATAGCGGGAATTGCATACTTGGTAAATGAAGTGGTTGACATCTCAGTTTACTGGAAACCCCGAATACATTTAGTCCTGAGTTTTTAATCATTGTTTTAAATTAAAAAACTTCGTTGTTCTTATAGTCGAGAAAATTTCGAAGTTCAATTAATTAATAAATGTATGTCCTTTTTTTCTCGGAAACGGCTCTAACGATTTTCTCGAAATAAATAATAAATAGCTGTTGCTATGAATGTAAATAGACAAACTAAGAGTTGAGAATTTGTACAATCTATCTAATCCTATACTATTAAGCGAGCAATAATTGTACAATTACGTACAACGTGAAACTCCGTAGCGAAGCACGGGTATTTTGCTAGTAATCTTATATTCTAATACATCGTTATACATTTTTATATTGCTCTCAGATAGCTCATTTATATTATATTGATTAGCTTATCTAATCTTTTAATTATCTAAGCTCTTTTTTAAATTACTGTATATGTGCTTTCTAATAAAATTCTCTCATGACTTTGTCAATTTAAATACTAAAAATTATAGATTTCAAATTATAGTTACAGATAACAATTATCGTTACACAGTCTTAAATGTTACGTTAATTATTATATAAAAACATATTTACAGTTATAAAATTTCTTGATTCATATTTGAATTGAATTGTCTATTTTTTTCATTGTTACTTATTATGTTTTGATTAAGTCTCGGGTTTTAAGTGCATGGTTATTTGTCACATTATTATTTGTGTTACATCTGCAGCGTGTCCTCTTCGGTCCTTGATATGAGATGCTCCTTTGTCGTCCTGGATTCCTGTAGTCCTGAAGTCGTGTAGTCTTGGAGTCTTGCAGTCCTTCGTCCGTCGGATTCTCGTACTCTGGATTACTCCTTCGTCCCTCGTCATGCCTCAGGTTGCAACTGCTAACACGAACTGATGCTGTTCGTGGTTGATTTACTGTTGTTGTCGCTATGCAGAGTCTCTGGCTGCCATAGTAGTCGATCAAGATAACGAAGTTCTAGTTGTCGAGTAGAGCCTCTGGCTGCTACAATGGTTGATTGAGTAAGAGTTGTACTCTTGAAACAGAGCCTCCGGCTGCATCAGTGATTGAACAAGGAAGAGTTATCGTCCGGCAGAGCCTCCGGCCGCTTCGGTTGTTGAACAAGGAAGAGAATGATGTTAGCGCGTCCCCTGTATTTATACCAAGGCGCCAAAATCATGTCTCGACAATATTCTGCAGGTTTGATATTGTCGAGAGCGTCACTTCTAACACACGCTTTCTTGTTACACTTAATTTGCTCGTCTTCGCGAATTGCAAAGTCTTTTGCACATTACCCGATATTCGGTAATTTATAGGCGTTCATCATGCACACACCGTTTTTCTTTATCTTCATTAACATAATTACCATTAATTTTTAATTTCCTGTTTTTACACTCTTTATTCGTTTTACACTATTTTTTATACATTTATTCGTGTTATTTAAATTCACATTTTGGTGTATTTAGTTTTGTGCTATTATGCACACAAGCATTACAAATTAAATAATTGCAAATACTTTATAGCGTTCCTAAAGGGTGGCGCTTTTCAGGAATGGACAGGTCGCACACACACACACACACACGCATTTTACGTGCGTACACACATACAGAGAGCAGCTGGCGTTATAAACCTGTTCCAACATGAAAGTTAGGCGTTTCTTTTAGAATTCAGATTGCAAGCTGAACTATTATTATTAACAAAATTGCATTATTTATTTATTGTAATTAATTATTTAAATTACTTTGAGCAATGCACAGTACCATATATATTTGCACTGTTGCATATATATATATATATATATATATATATATATAATTAAGTTTACATAACATAACAATTTTAACGAATGTATTTATTTTAAAACTGTCGATACATTCTAAAATAAATAATAAAAAAATTGTATTCTTGTTTAAAAAAATATAAACAATTGTTTATTATTAATGTTTAAATACAAGAATAATATGGGCAATTATGAATCTGTGTATGTGTGTGTGTGTGTGTGTGTGTGTGGCCGTGCGTATGTGTGTCCAAAATTATTTCATATTACAACTCCATTGGTTTGTACTACTCTTACACTGAATCCAACCTCTTCAGTGGTTAATATATATATTACTTTTTCGAGACACTTCTGAAAGGGACTCTCGGACTGTTCTAGGACCATCTCCCTACAGCCAGTGGCGCTGTGAATATGGAGGCAGAGTGAGTGTGACAAAGAGGGGGGAAGAAATGTGTGACTGCTGTGTAGTATATGTGAAATGTGAAAGTCGCAAGGATTCGGCGTGCAAGTTATGGTGGCATTGCCATAGACGGTGGAGCAGCAGCATTAGCAGGGATTAGTAATCAATTAGGTACAATTAGGTAGATAGATTATGTACTCTACAGGCAAAGTCGATGGAAGAAACATAGAGGAACAACAAAAGAGGGGTTTTTGAATAAAATATCTTCAGAAAGGGATTTTAAACTGTAGGCGACTAGTAGAATAACTTAGGATCAGCTCTAACTAAAGGTGGAATGAGAAGATTTATTCCTGACCTTTAAATTCTGGATAGACGCATGGACTACAACGTCTTTAAGGTGTCACACTACTGCGCACGCGCGTGGTTACCTGTTAAAAAACGTTTTGATGTTGAGATAATTCAGTGTTGGTGTTTGCTTTGGCAAAATCTCTAGACGTACTCAAAGGTATGCCTGCTGCACGTGATCTATATTTAAACTCCATCCGTTCTAAAAGTAGGTAATAATCAAAAATAGCACATTGGTACTGCATTAAACAAGCAACATGTCGGTCAGTGGTGAAGTGTATCGAGATTTGTGAGGCACTGTTTGTGGGAGTAGACTAAATAATCAGCTGTGGATTTAATAGACACTTAATAATGTAAAAATAGTCTCCCGCTCATTCATACTAATCTGTTCGTTGCACGCATACCTCAATGTAAGAAACAACACAATAAACATCCCTGGATTTACGATATATAGCCATCTCTATTTCCGAATATCAAACAGTCGCCGATCACGCCACATTTCTATATTTATGTTTGTGTGTGGGTTGGGAAGTGTGCGCGCGCCTCTGTTTTCGGGTATTTACTCGTAACAGGCCGAATTCCATAATTAGGCAGACGATACCAGATTCTACAAAATTCATAAACATTCTATTCCTATTGTTGCCATACATAAATACTGTAATACAATACAAACCGTATTTTTACTTCCATGTTCCGTAAGGAAATGAAAGTATGGTGATCGCGAAAAAAATCGTTGTCGAGATACTGGCTGATTCTGATTGTATTACCCTCAAACATGAAGAAACGTCATTTTCCGAAAAGTGTTTTTGTGTGTGGTCTGTGTGTAGATTTTTTTCTATGACGAACGATAACTGAAACAGAATCAACTAATATTTTGCAAATGTGCCCTAGTTGTAGAGTACTCAAAGCCTATTGATTTTGGTGAAGATCGGTTAAGGGGAAGGAGTAGTTTACTTGCAACATTTTACGTTTTAACAAGAGTAAAGTGCTTAATTTTGATAAATAAAGTATCCTGAAAAGAATGTCATAATAATCCACTGTAGAAAGGTAGATGAAATATCTATAAATGAAAAGGGTAGTTGAAGGGGGAGTGGGTAAGTTTTTGTATTGATGTTATAAATTTATTCGATCGAAAACTTAAAAATTTCAATAAAATATTAACATTGATATCGTTCCATGCTATGTAACCACGGATACGTAAACAAAATAATTTTCCGTTTTCAGAAATTCACAGATAACAAACGATGGGCGGTTTTCGCTTTCTTCGGCGTTGTTTAATTAAAAGATAATTTAATCAAATTAATTCTTTATTTCTAAAATATTAACAACTAGGTACAATTTGTATTTTGGTTATCTTTCTCAGCGTTTTTACCAAAAGCATGCTGATATATATGATTTTGTTCTGAGTGTACATATAAAAAATAATTTTATAATTAATTAGATCATGGAAGTCATGTATAGTTCTCCATATCGATTTTTAAATTCGAGTTCGTCGAGAGTTTCGAATCTTGTAACTTTTTCAAAATCTTTTTCTTTTCTGCTAATGTAATAAAACTCACATTAAAAACGAAGTCGTTCCACGAGCGTTTTTTCTTCTCAGGTACATTCAAAAAAACGTAATGTTAAGCAGATGATGAGTTGAATTACTAATTATAACTAAACCAGTCAATTTGTTGATATGGGTAAACGAAGGTAAAAATTATTTTCACATCTGAGACTTTTTCAAAAACTCTCCAGTGATTCTTGAAGTTTCCATAATTACCTTTATTCGGAGTTTCTTCTTGTTGCTATGGGATAGAAATAGACTGAGATAGGAAGTATTGAAGTTTAGATGAGTTCTTTTATAAAAAAAAACAAAGTTTTCCCGCTCTGCATGTACGACTTATTCGAAACTAAAGATAAGTAAAACCTTATCACTTAAAAGCTCGGAAGTTTACACAGGTTCCTTTGATTTTAGAATTACCACATATCTTTACGACAGACGTTACCCAAGTTAAGGCCAAACACACCCATCCATGAAAAATAAATCATGTTAATGTATTCCTTCAGAGTACAACGTGAGTAATGAGAAAAATTAACCTATCCAAAACTTCTTCTAGTGAAAACGTTTTTTTGGAACATATTTATTTAAAAACTGTTTTCCATCATCTTAACAAGGATTAACCAAAACGCTTTGTTCCGAAAAAGTGTTTTTAAAATGTAAAATGGATTTTTTAACATATCAAGTAAGCATTTCACAAAAAGCTTAAAAGCCTAAACCTGACTGAGAAACATTAATGCAGATTGCAAGCAAGATACTTCTAAGGTTGGAGGAACAGGATAGACAGCGAAATAAGAATACGACCATTAGGAATCTGGAGGAATCAATCGTGGAGACAGAGGAAAGAAAAGCAGTGCAATTTGTTTGGTCACATTACAAGGACGGGTAATGGGAGGAAACAAATTCGTCATGGAAGAAATAACTGGAAGAAATAATGTAAAGAGAAACACCGAGTTTGAAGTGGGTTAGTTACACTGAGAAGACGCCTATCAGAAGAGGAAAGACTTTACTAGATGTAAGAAAGCTCCTACCAAGGTAAAACTGTTAAAGAAATATATGAAGAATTCCGACGCTTGACGGAGTGGAGGAGGAAGATAAAGAAGAAAACGAAGATGAAGGAGAAGAAGAAGAAGAAGAAGAAGAAGAAGAAGAAGATTAATGATTTTGAACTAAAACATTACTGTACTTTTTATAATTGCGTATATTATTGAAAGCGTAAGCCTACAATTTTACTAACTGTAGGAACATTAACATTACTAATCTGAAATAGACTCTGGAAATCCAGATTACAGTTACACGTACATTAAAAATGCTGGTACACATTTGTATAAGAGAAAGCGTGCGTACAACATTTAATTATGGCAATTCTGAAGCACCGAACACATTACATCTACAAACCACTATACAGCCGTCGGCGGACGACGCGACAGTCCATTTAATTCTCTGTAATAGTGTCATTTCACGTGTGGGTTTCGACGAATTTCAGTGGGCGTTCAAAATAAATTGAGTCCGATTGTCGACATTTATTGCCATCAACAACTTTACGTTGGTTGATAACTCAATTAACTGAGTTACTCATATTTAATTGATGATTGCTTATAAGTTCTACGTTCCCAAAAAATTACCTTCTGTTACCAGACGTTTCTTCGTTTGTCTGCTGGTGATCGTTTCGAATTTCGTAATCTGATCTTTACGGAAGGAAATACATTGTAAACGGACAGCGCGGCACGGTCCTGTAGTTCATTTAATATGTATGAACAGCCAACACAGCACGGATCCGGCCTTTTTGGGACAAGCATTCCATATTTACAGTTTCAATGGAGGAACTAGTTATGCCTGCAGTTTATGTGGAATGTGAAGAGCTGGAAAAGCGTATACTACGAAAACACAAGTCCTGGGTATATCAGGTATTTAAAAGAAATGATTATGGGCCACGTACTACGTAATGCACTATGCAGACTTCTGATCATTAATTATAATGATGAAATAAAAGTACTACATCGGTGAGTGTCTGTGTGATTTTTGGCACGCCACGGCAAGCGAGACTGTTCCAAACGTTTACAGATCTTTCTACGCGACAGAATGACGTAACGCTCTGGACTTTTCTAGGTCCCGCGAGATGCCGTGTACTTTCCAGACGTATCTAGTTTCCAGCATCCCAATCAATAGTACTGAATCGAAACACTAGCGAAAAAATAAAGTAGTAAAGAGAAACAGGCCTACCGATACAGCAAAAGTGACAGCAAATTACTTTCGATTGTATCCCATTGAATAGGGATACAATCAACTGGTTTTCACTTATCCGCTCTCGGTTTATAACGCAAAGAGGTAATAATTTATACACACGCTCACTGTATTGTCCCTCAAGTAATTTCCATTTCAAAGATTTCACTGCTTAGATGTAATACTATACGATTTAGTAAGGACCATACTGCTAATCGGAAAACTAATCCTTTTATTCTAGTGGATAGAACTCATTGTATACGATATTGTACTACACTATTTCACAAAAGCAACGAACAAATTGCGTTACGACTTCGAAGAGACAAGGGAATTGGATCTACTTAAATTAACTGAACAGGCATAAAGTGATTGAAATTCGATTTCTATTCTATGGATATCGTCTTGTGTTGATTTAGACTGCTTAAAAGTATTCTCTTAATACGGTTTTAACCACTATTCTATAACGATCTGTCACTATTGAACGAACCTTTATTCTTCAGCTGATAAATAAATTATTATGAAAATACTATTCCTAAATTGTGCTTTGCTACATTTCATTTCATTCTTTCTTTCTTTCTTTCTTTATATTTACAAGGGTCAGATAATGTTTAAACGTATTTTATGCTTATGTTTGTAAAACCCTTTGAAACTAAAAAAGAACACCGATTTTGACAAAACAGAGCTCAATCGACGGGAGATTCCTCGCTCGTATGCTGTACTGTACAAGCAAAATGAAAGACTTTAGCAACCATACTGAGAGTCAAATGATTTTGGAAAAAGTTTTCAAAATTGTTTTCAGAAACCATCCTTGAAAATATTTACTCGATTCGTCTTGCCTTTATCCGTAACATTTACTAATAATTTTACTTCTTCTTCTTCTTCTTCTGCTGCACCTCAAGGAGTAAGCACTTTGCCTGTTCCGTCTTCACAGAGTACCTCTACATCTCATTCTCGGTCTTCATATATCTCTTGTACCAAAGGGTCTATATCAAAATGCGATCTTAGGTAGTCGTCCATCTTCCAATCTGTCCAGATGCTGTAACCACTTCCTGCAACATGTCTGGATTTTAACACTTATGGAGAATACCAGTAGCTCTTCTCTAATATCCTCATTGCGCAAACGATCCTGTCTCGTGCAACCCTTTGTTCTTCTTAGAAACTTCATTTCCGAAGTTTGAATATGGTTTTTAATCTTCTTTGTAGGCACCAATGTTTCACATCCATATTGTAAGGGTACATATCTTCAACATACATTTATGAAGCAACATGATAAGAATAAAATACTAAATGATTAACACTATGAATAAAAAGGGATGAGTCAGAGATAAAGGAATGGGTAATTAACATAATTATGCGATCAAACGGATAAAGGTAATAATAAAAGTAGCCTCTGATAAGAGAAATGTAGCAAGCAACAAAACAAAACTTGAAAAAACGATAGTACAGTGCGATTTAACCAAAATAATCCAATAGATATGGTAAGTGAGAAGGTAGAACCAGCTCCAACTCCAGTGAAAGGATATGTAAAAAGAAATAAAATAAGTAAATAGGTAGAACCAGCCCCAACACCAGTGAAAGGATAAATAAAAAGAAATAAAATAAGTGAGAAGGGAGAACCAGCCCCAACACCAGTGATTGACCAAATAAAATGAAACCAAATGAGAAGGTGAAAGTATAAATGAAATGAAATGAAAAGAAATGAAAAGACACAAACAAATAATATAGAACAATAAAGGAGAAATGTTACACTCAAATAAAGTAATGAAAGAGAAACCAATAAATGATAAATGTAAATGATAATTATTAGTATCAAACAATTAATCAATGTAGAGGATAATTGTTAAAATCCAATAAAGTAAAGATAAACAAAGTACACTAACCAAATAAATAGAGAGTAAATATTATAAATCACTCTACTATGACATGAACTTATTAACAGTATAATTAACCATTGTAAAGTGAGAGATAGAGAGATAGTGAACATGAATAAGTGGAAAGAGAATTTAATGTTAGGTAATACCCACTAGTAACACTTAAATAAAATATAAAAAGTGCAAAGTGATAGTGTAAAACCCCAAAATAAATAAAAACCCTATCGATAGGTATAAACACCTAATAATCAATGACAAACACTAAAGATTAATGGTGAAAGTGTTATTAAATAAGAGTTTTGTTATTACTAGTATTAGGATTAATTATAGATGAAGAATACAATAGTATTCAGGGAAGGAATCCCATGGTGTGTCAAAATGTTGGTGTTACCATGGTTAGAGGGTAAAGTTTATTTTAGAAAGAATATCATAAAGAAAGTAAAGACAAAAACAATAAATATCCTATGTTCTAAGGAATAGTTAGTTAAGTAAAGTTAAATGGTGTGATGATATTTATCACCAAAAATAATTAAGAACAAACCA
Source organism: Magicicada septendecula (assembly GCA_034769895.1). Lineage (NCBI taxonomy): Eukaryota > Metazoa > Arthropoda > Insecta > Hemiptera > Cicadidae > Magicicada > Magicicada septendecula. Next base: position 1,253,416,651 of record CM068367.1, read on the forward strand.
AAGGTAAACAAAAGTAGCATAATAACTGTTAAAGAATTGTTTGATTATGTTTATGTATAGGAATATGGCTGAAGAGTTATACAGACCATAAACCTAAATGTTATGTTATATTTTATAGAGAATAGTAAATAATATCCAAATTATAAACAATGGCAATATAAATAAGAAAAAAGATAAATTAATATAAATCTAATAATACTGGAAAGGCAGTTAGAAAATAATAGACAAACCATAATATCGAAACTAATAAAAACATACAATTATTATAAAACAGACCCAAAACAATTCAACAAGTAAACAAATCATTTATAATACAAAACAAAACATGTACAAGGGTAAAATAATATGTAATTTGTATAAAATAAGAAAATATGGCCAATTACTACCTAGGCCTATGAAATGCCTAACTGTATAAAACCAATAACAACAAATTGTAAGAAATTAACTATAATATTAGCAAATCAAAGGCAAGTAACTAGTCAATGATAATCAGTGGATCATATTAAGAGATAAATGTTAAATTAAGGACATAAAATAAGAAAGAAATGTAATTAAATAATATCAACATGATTGTTCTAACATTAATAAATAAGCAAACCCAGCTTTGTGGGATGTCAAAATGATCTTTGAAAGAAATTACGAACAGTTGTGATAATATCTCATACTTAAATAATAAGAATAATAGCAATCAGAAGATATTTAATCATTTTGAATAAAAATTCAAATATTCTAACAATGGGCTTAAGTCATGCACAGCCAATCAGAATCAATCAGTTACCATGACAACTGAACGTTATGTATGAATATTCCGTTAGAAACTGTTAATCCCATAGTGACGCTCAAGAGGAAGAGACGCCAAGCCGTAAATGGCCCAATTTTTTTATTTAAAACAGTCAAAAGTAACCAGATTTATTAAAATGAAGAATCACACTACCTGATGAGGAACTAATACATTCAACCCAGGTAACAGACCAGATTAATTAATTCCAAATTAATTAAATTCGATCAACTAATACGAAAAAGACGCAATAGGCGTGATTGAATCGCAAGATAATTGAAGATTGAAGACAAAACGATGACCCAACCTAATTCAACTGTATGACACTACACCTTAAGTCAACTGATTAATAAGTATTGCTGAATTACCCGAATTCAAATTAAAAATCCTCGTTAATTTCTCTCATAACACTTTGACTCTCACTATACACTGACGATATTATTTCTTTCAAAGATTAATTAATAAAAAATATCTATGAATACCAAGTAACTGAATTATAACCTATGTATTAAACGAATAACACTGACACACACTTTTAACACCACAGAGTTGAATTTAATGTAAACCTCTTTCATAATTAATTACCACAATTGTAAGGCGGTGTACTTTATTTAAATATCTTGTTCTAAACTTTTTTATCGTACTGAAAAGAATTCATTGGCAATTTTATTTTGTATAAATAAGAAGACGGCGTACATCATGGCGTCAGAATAACTTATGCTCCCACCCTGCTCTCTGCTGAGTAAACAATTAATTTATTGCCGAGGCTAAAAACTATAGTAATAATTTCATTTGTACAACCATTATTGAAAATTAATAAGCTATAAAGCCAAATAAATAAGTGTGAATAGTTACTAGCTGTCCTGTAATTATTTCAAGTGTATTATGTACGTTGTGTTCTGTAGCAGTGAATAGGATTAGTTGATCCAAATTTTATGTTGGCAACACGTCCCCCCACTCAAGTGAAATTCGAGTTCCCGCCAGTCGGCGAATAATTCGAGTCATTCACTACAGTACCGTAAACAACTGAGATAGAATCTTTTAATTGTTTTCCTGCAAAACAATTTGGCGCCTATCGGGAAGGAATAACTAGTGAGTAAGGACAGGTAATGACTAGCAGATCACATGAAGCGTTTATAACACAGTGACGCATTCAAAGTGCGACTAAACAAACACACGACGAAAAACTATTATTACAATATATAAAAACAGGCACTGCCATTGTTTTATAAAACTTAATCCTTGTCTCTATCCTTGTCTTTTTCCTAAACGTTCTATGTATGACGCCACACATCATCTGAAACCTCGAATATTTTTGTTATAATTTTACCAGTTAAAATAATATTATTTAAATTTAGTCGAAATAATTTGTTTTCACATAGTCGCTGATTATGTGATTTCTGAAGAAGGATGGTTATGTTTGTCTGCTATATATTTTAGTTCTGCCGCTATCAGAACGTCTGCATGGATTTTGATAAATAAACGTTATTTCTAATCGTTTTGATGATGCGAACAACACTGTGTCAACGATATTTCATAAAATTAAAATTAACGGACTCTGGACAATATATTGCCGAAATCTCTAATAAAAATTTTTAGTTATTATTTCGTACACAGGTTTTTTTTAAGATACGCTAATTATTTTACTGTCAAAAATTGTTCTGATTTACTCTTCATCGATATTTCAGCTCTTACAGCAATATATGAACTCTGATTTTATAATTTTCTTAATCTTTTCCATAGTTAGAGTTTTGTTTAAGTAATTATAACTTGATATTTTATTTTATAAAATAATAGAACATGCAGATTTTCAGTTACTAGAATCTTCAGAAGGTTTTTTATTTGTTTATTGGCTTGGAATTTCTGTGGTTTTGAGTACAGAATATAAATATTTGAGAATTCTAAAAAACCTTTTGCATACTTTGTTCCTACTTTGCCCAATAATAAAAATCGCTAAGTGATTAACCTTTATAGTAGATTTTAGAAGTTAAAAATCAAGAGTTGTTTTATTTAACAGAAATACAGTATATAAACTTTTGTTATTCCAAACACAATATTCAGTATCAGATGACAACAAAAACTGGTAATTTCTGGTTTACCGTTTCTAGTTATCTGATGATTGAAAGCCACTAAAGAACATTTCAACTTTTGCAATTTAGTACAAAATTTATAGGAAAAGTGTAATCGAGTTTCATCTTAATGTCGTATTACGTGTTATCCCGCATATTGTTATCTGCAGTAGTAAGACAGTTTTGTGAAATTACGGAGATTAAAACTAAAGTACTTATAATTATCTACATCGTTTAAAGCGCTTTCAACGATCAGTTCCCATAGTCTGTCATAATATTTAGTTTTCATAGCGGTACTTTATGTTTGCTGGCAGTCATTGACGTTGCACTTTATGTTCTTTATCAGGCTATGAAATGGTGTATATAAATAATATCTGTTTGATCGGTTCGACATAACTCACGACAACGTCCCTCAATAAAACATTTTTATGGCTAGTATAATCTATCTACTGTTTGCTGCTGTAATGTCAACCCAGGGATTGGTGGGTCATCGTATTCTGAAATCCTCATATCGTCTTGATGACATCTTCGTTTAACATCTCTGAATCCTTTGCAACCTATTTCCACAGTAATGTACACAAGAAATTTATTTATGCTCTTCCTCTAGTGTCTTTTGGATAACAATCCCTTTAATAACGCAATCATATAGCTACATAGTTTAGCGTCGCAGCCTTCAACAGTAGAAGCCTTTTCACAATTTTCAATATTTACTCTATCCATCCATGAAATTTACCTTCAACCTTTTCCTCTGTTTTCAATACGTCTCACTCTCATGCTTTCTACCGTTACTTACTTCTCTTTACAGTATCCTCGTTATCGTTTTCCCTCGCCTTGATTGTATTTTGAGACCGAGAGTGACTCTTATTTTTTATAATGACCTTGATTGATTTAAAAAAAGACTTAATGAGTCACACTACTTGTGCTATTCCTTGCAAGCTTTCAAGGATATATTCTTTATTACTCCTATGTGTGTGTGTGTGTGTGTGTGTGTGTGTGTGTGTGTGTGTGTGTGTGTAAGCGCGTACGCATAGAGATAGATGGAGCAAGAGAGAGAGAGACGCGGTTCCACAAAAATAAGGTAGGCCTACACTAGATACACTAGCGCTGTCATTCGGATAGAAATACAATTTTGATCCCGATTCTGTCTCGTTGCAAGATTTAGACCCATCTAATGTAGTAGCAATAGTTGCGTATTGTTGCCGTTTAGGATGGGGTTAAGTCAGTCAGTTTAAAAAAATGCCTCAGATTAAATATCTGTTCAGTGTAGAAGAGGAGAAGTTATTTGTGAACGCAAGTCAAAAGAATCCTACAGAAATCCACAGAGAAATTGTTGAAGTGCACGACGGGAGTGTAATTTCACGTAAACAAATGTCAGACTTTGAAGAAGTGAGGATATATTCATCGTTGAGAAGAACCTGCAGGAAGACCTTAAACTGGATGCCGTGTTGAAAATTAACGTTACCTTTGGTAACCGGTCGACGCATTAACTACAGGGTATAGCATACACACTTAACCTAACAAAACCGTCTGTTTATCGGATTGTTTACGACGCTCTAAGTTTCAGACCAATGGCTGCCGAAGGAACCGACTGAACAGCACAAAACACGACGAGCGGCTGTGCCCTTGAAGAACCTACTGCGTTATCGTAAAACCGGTCTTGCTCCACAGTATTGTCAGCGGGGATGAAAAATAGATCTACCACTATTCCACTATTCTCCAGAAGGTAAAAGTGATTAAATGATATGGAAACATTCAGAAACTCCAGTTTACAAAAAGATTCAAGCCAACAGTTTCTACTCGGAAAGTTAAGACGACAGTGTTCTACAATATAAAGGGACTGTTGTTGGTTAATTTCTTTCACAAAGAAGAAATAATTAATACTGATTGATACATTGAAACTGTACACAAATTACCGGAAGCCATTCGTCTGAAACGTGTTGGAATGCTAACCCGAGGGATAGGAATGATTTTGCTTTGCATTGCAACTCCCCATACGGCTGCGGGAACACTTAATGAAATCATTAGAATATGATGGAAAATTTTTTAGCATCTCCCTTACAGATCCGCTCTGGTTCCTTGTGCTATCCAACTGTTCAGGAAGCTGAATATTTTTAAGGAACACGATTTTTACCCGGCGAAGAAGTGAAAATGTATAATATATAATGTTAATATAGTATGTTTTCTTTTTTTAAATATATAAATATATAATTATTATTATTGTTATTCTTCTTCTTCTTCTTCTGCTTCTTCTTCTTCTTCTTATTATTATTATTAAACAAATATTTATTGTAACATATAATTCTGAACCTAATTTATTTGTTTTAGAATAAAATTAAAGCTCAAGTTGGGTGAGACTGGCTGACAATTTTGGATGTAAATTTCTTTTAAGAGTTAGTGTAACGTTGGGAAAGATTTAAACCGTTTGCGGGTTATACTGAAAAATAAGCAAAACATTACCTTTATTTTGGTATGTAGTGTAATGTATTGTAGTCAAATTTTATTCAAGCGTGTCTTACTTTTGAACTACCCTCGTATGTGTTTCTAGTCATTTCTTATGATAATTAATTATGTTACACTTTTTAATTACAATAAATTAACGTAAAAAACCTGCAAATACGTTCTTTATTAAGAATTCACACAATTAACAATTAAATAATTATTTATTTTAAATTGAATAACATTATTTAAAGTTTACTTCCAAAATATTCTTTATCATAATAATTCATTATATGACACTTTACACATTGTCATAAAATTTGTATACATTGTGTGACATTTTGGATACTACAGAATTCATAATTTTTTATCTATATTGTGAAACATAATTATTTAATATTTATGCGACAATTTCTTGTCCATAGTGAACAGGAAATTGACAGAACATGCGGGCAGAGTTCACAGACGTTTGCTTAGCATACAAACTTGCCAGACGAACAATAATGAAACATTCACATAGGGCGACTGGAACTTCCACTTCCACAGTGGTTCTACAGATTCTACAGCGTCGCTCTAAATTAACAATCAGTAGAATCTAACATGTGTTAGGAAACAGACAAGACGTCACAAACAAAGCACAACATTAGCAAATCCCCCCCCACACACACACACACACACTTTTTTTTCCTTCGCGTGAAAATACAATATAATTTGACTTGCAACTTGCAAATATTATAATATTTGAACAAATATTCATAATATTTATATAACACTATAAAATTTACGCTAGAAGAAGACTCAAATAATTAATTAAACTACTTAGACTTAACCATAAATGAAAATAGCTTCGATTACTGGACATACAGAAAACCATTTCAAACTGATTTAATCATTCCAAACAAATATAACCATCCTCCTCAACATAAAATAGCAGCGTTCAATTCATTAATATACCGGAAGTATAGAATTCCATTAAATGAAAAGAAAGAAACATTATCAAACAAATCGCAATAGATAATGGATACAAACTAATGGAATAAAAACTATCAGTAAATTACAAAATAGAATAAAACATAAACTGACTAAACAAACACCCTATAAACCTACATAAAAAAATACATCTATTAACGGTAAAGTAAAATATACAACATTGACTTATTATGGAAATATAATACATAAACTAAGCAAACTATTTAAAGAATTTAACTTAAAAAATCTTATAACGCAGGTAATATTGGTTTTAATCAAATAAAACCTAAAAATAAATTCAATAGTCCCAATAAAAATGTAATATACAAAATAGAATGTCCGGATTGCAATAAATTTTACATCGGCCAGACGAAGAAAAAAACTACCCGATATATTTTTTCAACACTGCAATGTTTTTTAAAACCACATGTTTACAAATCTAATTTAGCCACGCATTGTATAAATATGCCCTAATAAACATCAATTTCCCGACATTCAAAATATGAAGTCAATTGAAAACATAAAATGGTAAAAAAAATAATATTTGGGAAAATCTTAATATTTACAAATATCATAACAATAATTAAAGAACAAACTCAAGTAAAAAAACAAAATGATCTATTTAAAATTATAAATATGTTAAAGTAATTTAAATATAAACATTAAATAGTTTCAATATAACCGAAAAACGTTTGATTGAGTAAATAAACATTATATCAATCGATAAGTAAAATCAAATTAAATCGATCGCTTCTTTTATAATAAATTCGATTATCCGTTATTTTTTACATTGAAATAGAATCAGCTCAATTGTTTGTTAATTCATTTATAAGCCTCTGATGAAGATGATGTGATCAGTGAAACATCCGTAAGGTGAAAACACAATATAATTTTACTTACAGAAATAGTTAAAATTTGAAGTGTATGTAGGTGTGCATGTATATATGGCAGGTGTGCCTCAGTCAAGGCCGCTCTCAAGTAGATTTAAATGTATTCAAGAACACTTGAGATACACATTAAGTGGTGTGAAGCGAGGATGGGAAATTTCTAGAAGGCGGGCGCTACATATAAAAAGTCATAGCAACCGGCTTGTCAGTTCAGTGGTGTTGAGGGATTTCTTTGGCGCGGATCGAGTGTCTCTAGGAATTGCGTGTGGACAAATCTAACTGGAATTATTGTACGAGTTGATTACGAATTATTAATTGTGATAATTAAAGCTGGTTTTTAGTTACTTCATTGGTGTCTTGTATTTTGTTTTCAACTGTACCTTACGACGATCAGGGAGACAGTCGTAATAATATAGTTTCCCTTTATCGACATGACGACACCTATTAAAAACGGTATTATCCGAAAGTTATTTTTTTGGGGTCTGAACGATTATTAATATATATATTGCATAAGAATATCTCATTGTTTAATAATGAGGAATAAGTTATAACCAATTAGCATTCAGAAAATACATGGCAGCTTTTAATTTACGTTATCTAATTTTTCTCATTTTGTATAATAAAATTCGTAGCGTTTAAACATAATATAATAGCATATAAATGATAAGTAGGCCTATGTGTAATTTATTTAAAAACTAAGAGATAATTTTAATTTCTACTCCATCTTTTATATGTATATCATATATTACAATTTTCTTCAAAATTTATAAAATACAACGGGCTGTAAATGAAATGAAATTATTAAAAAAATAAGCCACGACCGACTTCAGGATTCCAAACGAAAACGTGGAAAAACGTTGATAAAATCTTAACTACTAAATTTCTAATACCATTGTAATTTAATTTCAAATTCTGTCTAACTGAATTCTGTCTTATCATACGCTTCAATGAGTACAATACTGTTGCAAAATTGTATTTAAGACAATTTTATAAAATTAAATGTTGATTAAGATTGTATATACAGTAATTTTGATTTAGGTGTTGGCAAAAAAGAGGAAAGAATGAAATACGGACGACGCGTCTACAACGAAAGACAGAAATTAACACAAATAACTACACGTACTCACTCAGCAAAACAGAATGCACAGAATGTTAGTTAAACATTTTATCGTGTTTTAAAAAGCGTAGTATAGATGTTTTCCGATCTTGTTTCCTGATATGCAAACAATGGAAAGAACGACTTTAATGAAAATAATAACCCCGTGTACTCCATATGAATTCTTGCGATTTTATCTAACTTTTCACTTATTTTCTAGATCCTGAAGTCCACAAATTTTGAAATTTTCAAAAATGAACACTGTATGCAGAATTTGATTAAAATCCCCTTTAACTGGATACCCAACATTTTGAATTTCTGTATTTACGATCTGAACCCTACATTCATAACGACAGATTTGGAATACAAGACGAAAAGTAGGCGCTGTAACGTGAAAAGTAAGTGCAGCCGTAGTGATGATGAGAAAAAAAGAATACAGAATACAGAGACTGATGCAAAGCCAAGTCATCTAGGAACTGTTTGTCACGGGACGTAGCCTACATATTAGCATGAGAAAATGAGATGTAACAGATTGTAAACACTGTGGCTGCAACAGATAGTGTGGTGAGAGATACAGAGAGAGATAAATGGAGAGAAGCAGAGAGAGATTGATCGGCTCCGAAGAAGGAAGAGAGTAAATTATGGTTTATAATGCCTTCCCTCGCCTCAAACTGTGAAAACATTTTCTTCAAACACAGTCGGCGATTGCTTGTAATAAGCTCAGTGTATCTTATATGGAAGACGCGAATCTTTCCTTTACACGTTTCTTACTTGTTTCTCGTCGTGTCCAATCCGAACAAGGAATGCTATGCGACGCTCTCGTGACTAATACCATAAGCGAAAAAATACCATGAAATCGTAAATGTCTCTATCATTTTTTGTCGATTGAGAGAGTTCATTGTTCGCACATGTATTCGCGTGCGCACACATTCATCCTATAATATTTTTTTAATAGGCATAAATACCTAATAGGTGATAGAAATTATTAAATTAACATGTTATTATTATTATTATTATTATTATTATTATTATTATTATTATTATTATATTTATTATATTTATTAATACGTACCCCTACTGAGGTAAAAGCAAAATCTTTACCATTTTCTTCGATATTTCTCCAGTACTGCTTCCATATTTCATATTCCGGTATCTATCTTCATATTTCATTTAAAACACTTTCCTTGGTAACTTATCGTGGTACTACTTTTGTGTATAAAGCACAACCTGTCACGGTTAATACCATTGGAATTGTTTGTAATTCTACGTGTACTTTTAAGCTTCCCGCTTTAGTTTCCAAATAGTTTGGTTTGTTATCACTTAACTCGTCGTCCTTGTAACATTTTCCATACGTATTTCCTTTCTAGGTATTGATATTTCTAGATATTAATATTACATGGTTCCGTATCAAATATATGGCATAGCCACGAAGTTATCTATAGTTTATTCACATTGGTAAAAGACAAAAGATTAAAATATAAAAATTATAGGGAAGCCACTCAAAATCAAGACAATATAGAATCATTGTAGAGGCAGCGCTAAATAATGTCCTAACTAAGGTTTTTGTTTTGAACAACGTTCATAGTGTCATCGGATTCCGTAGCGATGAGATAAAGACGTAGCCCATCCTTGCTGCCCTATCCTTGCGCTACGTGATTTCCACGTGTTCGGTCCTATGAAAAAGGCCTTTGCAAAAGTGGTGACGTCACACTGATGAAGAAGTTCAAAATTTACCGAATTAGACTGGAATGTCTAGCTACAGCATCAAAAACTGGTGTCATGCTACGATGAGTGTTTAAATAAACTTGGCAGTTTTGTAAAAAAGTAGATCTTCAATTTAATTTCAAATAAAGAAAAAAATTTTATAAATATTGCAAATTATTTATATGCTAGTGTAACTAACATTTCTGGCTGCTCAGCGTAGAATTGTGATGTAAACAGAAAATTTATGTTTCAAAATTTACACATGTTAATTGCGTTATTTATTGTACACTTTTAATGAAAAATTACTGAAATTTAAAACAATTGATTATAAATTTTAAAAACTTGGTGAAGCTTGGCGAAAATAATCACTGTTAGATTGGCGAAAGTAATCACAAATTTTCTTCTTTACCATTATTCAATTTATTTTTTAAATCTTAAATTATTCTCCTTTTCTTATGTTTGATTGTTTCTTATCTTGACAAAGTAATTTTTATAAAGTACATTAATGTTTCTTTTGTGACTTACACGTGCCTGTTTCAATTATATTAACAGAACAGAGAACGGAGACCGAGGTAAATTTGTTACAGTTTCCTTAAAATGCGTTCGGATTACCACGGTTAGGGTTATGAAGACGTCACTGTGTTAACTTATTTTATTCTTCCATTACTGTAACACTTGGAGGATTTCTGTGAACGCGGACAAAACCCAATTATGCTTTTTCAGTTCCACCGGACGTAACATGAATCACTTCTTTCAAACTCCAGTCCGCATAGGCCCTTCAACTGTTACATCGAACCGTGTCTTAAAATATCTTGGCGTTACACTTGACTCCAAACTGACCTGGCAGCAAACGAACCACCGACTAAGCCCGCAGACGAATCCGGTCTCTCCGGATCCTCAGCAGCTATGACCGTTGCTCCAGCGTGACTCTCAGAAGGATCTAAACTGCGTGTTTACGCCCTATCATGACGTATGCGCACCCGATCTTTGTAACAGCCGACCCCGCCAGACTGAAACCCTTTAGTATAACACAAAGGCTAGATCTCTACCTAATTTACCGTTAACCCCCACCAAACGAAAACCAGCAATACAGTTCTATATGTCCTAAATAGACATTTCCAAGCCCTTGATTCCTTTACATTGGAATATGCTAAGTCCGCCAAAACCCGTGCCTACCATAGCAGCTTCCATCAACAGAGCCATCAGGAACACGCAAAGACGCTCCTTTCTTATTAAACGTCTACTGGCTATTGCAAACGAACCACCCATTAAAAACAGATAAACTACTAAGTACTAATACCAACATACAACAACCAACCTGCACCAGTCCTCTAATAGCATTAATAAATGCCCCCTAAATGAGTCCCCCGCCTATCCCTTGACGCCACTTTGACGCTTCCCTTCATCTTTAGCGTTCAGCGCTGCTCGACCGGTCTGTTTCAGTTTTCTAGTTTGGCACGCACTCAAACCTATCACCCCAATACCCATAACAGCTGTCCACACTGGAGTCACACATACAACTACACATAATCTCCACTATTTCTGCTTGGTGGCTAAACCTTCTCAGCGACCCTTCTGCACTGGCGTGCATCCCCGTAAAACCAATTTCTAAACCGGCTAAAGGGGGCTTGTTCCCCAAACAGCTAGAGACATGCCCACTTGGACAAGCCTCAAACAACTCGATAAAACTAATTTCGTACATAATATTGTAACGACGATTCAGACGTAAAGAAAATTTAATGTTCAAGTTCAACAAGTAGTAAACGAGCTCAATGTACAAAGTGTAAACGGGTAGTAAGAACATACAAATATAAAAACAACTCATGAACAGATGACAGGAAATAGTGTGTGAGTTGCACTTTATGCTATCTAGGATTAGACCCACTCCTAGCAATCTTAAAACTCAGTACAATACGATACATTGATAAACGTGATAACATTAGAGAAGAGTATTATTCTAAACAGCGTGGCTTATAACAAAGTACATTCACAGAAAAATGCAGAAATATATTTTTCCCCAGAAAAACAGAACCTGGAAAAGGAACACAAGATCCTTAACAGTATGGGTTGCTTCAAAAAGTTCAAGTCATTGGAAATTGGTACAATAGGTAAAATTTAAGGGAAAATATAATTACTTCCTTATACTAAACTGTCTATAAACCGTGACGACTACATAATTAAAGGATAACAAAAATGACTCTAAATAAAAAATATAAAAAGAATTCATTTAATAAAATTTTATAAAGAAATATTTTATGAATATAATAAAATAGTCAGATCATAAGGCCCATATGGAAAAGACAGTAAGCAAGAGAGCGCGTGAGAGAGAGGGAGAGAGTGAGAGAGCTGGGGGTAAGAGTGAGCGAAAGGGAGGGATAAACGAAATTGATTGATGGCTGGAAAGAGAATGTGACAGAAGATAGCGACGATGGACCGACCGCGTGGGTCTGCAACAAATTGTCCAACACTTGTAAGTGGGTAATTATTACCCAGCAGCGTCAGTAGTATGTAATTACTGAAACAAATTTGTTCAGCGACAGTGCAGGTCCAAACCGGCAATTTTACAATTTGGCCAACATTCCGCCTCCAACTGTATTTCACAAGTTTCCGTAATGTGTCGAGTAAATAAATTCAGTAAGATAAAAAACCGGATAGATGAACTGTAAAAGGCAAAAGAGCATGAGACAAAGAATTCTTACCTCGAACAATTTTGGGTTAAAGCAAGGAAAGCAGTTCTTGTTATGGTGTCGGGTAACGGATACAAAAATAGGGAGAAATCGATTATATAACAGTGTTGTCAGAACATAACATGTCATCCAATGGAAGCGGTTCCTTTAACAAGAGAATTAAGGACAAATTTATCACAATAAATATGAGTTATCAAAAAGTATATCTCCATTGTAGAAAGAAATATATACAACAAATGAAAGTAAAGATAATGAAAATAACAAGCTCCATTACAAAGCTTACAATATATAGAGAAATACAGCGCTACGTATTTAATCAACGTACGCCACAACGTATAGAATTGTATGGGGCCAGAAGAGAATTTTGAAATATCGAGAATTGAGAAAACAAAGAAAAGGAAGAAATATTAGAACAAGAGTCGTTCAAAAAACGGCAAAACAGATGGACAGATATCACAGAGATTCAATCTAGGACAACAGGTAAAAATGGTCTTATGAAACAGATGAGACAATTAATTATAAGAACATCTGAACTCATTAGAAGGAAAACTCATCTCATTAAACGTTGGTTGTGTGAAAGACCTGTGGTCAGGAAAACAAGATACTTGCTGGGGACATTACGGGATACAATGTGTGTGTGTGTGTGTGTGTGTGTGTGTGTGTGTGTGTGTGTGTGTGTGTGTGTGTGTGTGTGTGTGTGTGTGTGTGTGTGTGTGTGTGTGTGTGTGTGTGTGTGTGTGTGTGTGTGTGTGTGTGTGTGTGTGTGTGTGTGTGTGTGTGTGTGTGGATATAAGAGTAAGAAATACAAATTAATTTAGGCAAACGAATGTGATGAGAATAGATGTTAAAGAAAATTTGAGAGTTGAGATATCTTCTTCTTCTATCACGGACTAGGCGAATCATCTGTTCCGGTCCCAAAGGAATATATTATACACTTCACAAACGCGTCCTACGGCTTCCTATACTTTGTGACACTTGCTTCATATTCTTATTATCCAATACAACCTTAGTCCTTAAGGTGTATTTGCTCACAAATAATGTAGTTTTTGTCTTCTGCACAGAAATTTTCATGTTGTCATTTTAACAGACTTACTGTAACTGAAACATTGATATCTGGAGATCGGATTCGTTGTTTTAAATTACTTGAATTATTCGTTGTTTCTATTTTTATTCCGGATCCATTCGTAATTTCCACTCTCTATGTTATCAATGTACATATTAAACAGTGTTGGATACATGGTACAGCCTTGGCGCCTTGGCTGATAAATTAAATCTCTTCTGACAAATACTGTTCTACAGATATTTGACAGAGATATCAGAGATCGCGTGAGTAGAGATATCAGAGAAAAAAATTAATCAGGTTCTGATACTTATAAAGTGTCTTTTATGAACCAGACAACAAGTTGTAGGATGTACAAGGGAATATTAAATAAAAAGAAAAGGAATTTTGTGCAGTAGATTAAACTTGGACCTGAGAGACTGGTGAATTATATTATAACCTACGAAGTGTTTTGCTTTGCTTATAAGAAGAAGTAAAGAAACTGGATAGAGACAGGATAGATTCACTGGAAATGTGAATTTTATGGCGGATGAAGGACTAAATGAGTAAATATAACAAGCAATGAAGAATGTTGAATAGATTCTGGGAGGGTGAAACACTCCTCCTGCGGGTAATACAAAGACAAATGGAATGTGTATGGGATATATCTTGAGGACAAATAAACTTCTAACGACGGCTGTTGATAGAACAAGGGAAAGTGGGAAGAAAACGAGGAAGAAAAATTTAAGCTGCCGAATGGCATTCGATAAAACGAGACGTATTAAGTCTGGAATAGACACAATTGGGACGCCGTGGTCCCTGGACCCTGCCACACGGCAGGATATCAAATGATTATTACCTAATAGGCCTATAAATGTGGTGTCTGATGTGTTATAAAAAATATATATGTGAATTTATATATATATACACACACATGTGTGTGTGTGTGTGTGTGTGTGTGCGAGGAATGTTACAAAAATTAGTGAAGAAGTAAGAGTGTTGAAAATCCTTACAGAAGAAAATACTGATGGCTGCGGAATTTAGTAAGCACATAGGTCGATGACATTAGTGGGAACCGTTGACAAGAAAGAGTCTTATCGGAAGCTCAAGTAAAAGGGTCTTTAACCAAGTGACTCTGATTAGAAATAGATTAGCGGGAAAATAAATTAGTAAACAATAAATTAGTAATCCATAAATTAGTACGAAAGGACAGAGACATTTTAAGCTGAAAACGCCAACAGCGTGATCTGATAACATCAGAATATCATTATCCGGATTCCAGTTTGTAGAACGTTCTGGAATAGAATCAAATCAGATGAACGAAAATGTATTTAAACTGCGTTCCAAAATTGTTCTCATTCTAAAGAGACACATCGATAACCCCTATCTATACCCATATGCCTATATCGTTTAGTTAAACAGCGGGTTACGACAGTACCTACTATTGAGTGATGCAGCTTTTCCAATACCAGTGTCGTAGTTTTGCTATTTTTACTTCGTCTTAGTAAGGCCAGTGCGCGCTTGATTTCTATTTTTGCAAAAACATGCGGTTATTTCAAGGAGTTTTTACATACCAAAATTTGTTCACTGACTGTATTTGGTTAGAAAAATGTTTTCTTTTGCCTTCTTTGAAGTTGTTTTTAAAGAATTTCTTACGCATTGCCTCCACGCTGCATTCCGTTCAGTTTCCGCGTTACCTTTACCAAAGCAAAGCGTGTTCGCTCGCTTACTGGAATTGAACTACGTAAATATTTTGTCGACTCTCACAGTTTGACATGTGTTCGGAATCCATGACTCATATCTCGATTTCTCCTTATCGCTTAACACAACATTTATTTCCTTAGTATTTATACCACACAAAAATAATTTTCTTTTTAAATAATTATAAAATTTATTTTGAACAAAGTAAACAGAAGGAAACTGTCTGTTAGAAGAGTTTGACACGTCTGATTAAATGTTACATTCTGTATTTATTTATAAATTGCTAATTATGTTTCTAAACTTTTTTTAGTGTTTACACTATTTGCGAAGTCAGTAAAAATCGTTTTCTTATATGACTTACGTTATACATTATGTTATGCATTAGGTTTCCGTTGCTATTCTGACGTTCTTTCAAAAGACATATTATGTAACAGCCATAATATGTTGCTGACGTCAATAAATATGGAACCAATTTAAGCCGATTGTGAGAATTGTTTTAGTCATAATAGTAAGTAGGCCTGAAAGGTTATGACCATGAAACGAGTACATGTAGAAAAGTTCAAACCAACCTTCAATTTTTTTTAAAGGAAAAGAAAACAATAAATTATTACTGAGACCAGAATAACTTTGGTCTTGTTATTTTTCCATCGAGGCCATGGAGGCACAAACCCAGATAGAACCATTACAGTCATATAGAGAAAGGTCAGCACTGCGATTCTGGGAGCGCTCCAGGCGTATCTACAAGCGTCTATGGAACGACTACCGACAACCTACTCCCAGGCTAAAGACACAAATAACCCCATTAACCATGTACAAAAACATCGCCGAAAAATACGATATTGCCCTCACAGAAACAGCGCCGCTGAATACCCATCAGGACTTCTTCAGTCTCTTACCCCAAGCCAGCTACCATCTTAAGAACCACTCAGCACCTAAACATGCATCCACAGATTTAGAACTAAAGCAATCAGCTTTGCAAACCATCCACGAAGATTATCCCGAGCAAGAGTGGATCCATATCTACACTGACGGCTCATCAATTCCTGTCAATGGAAAAACAGGAGCTGGGTACTATAGCCGCCTTTTCCGTGGGACACTTAGCCGTGGGCAGCCCCCTTAGTAACTATGATGGGGAAATCGAAGCAGTTCACGCTGCCGTTGATGAACTGGAAAAAATCGCTCCCCCTTCAAGTGCCGTGTAATTCTAGTCGACTCGCAGGCCGCAATACGCAGTCTATCACGGAACTCTCAAACCGACTGCCAAAGGACTATAGACTGTAGAAGGAAACTGGAGACCCTGGCGAGCCGAGGGTGGATCCTAAAACTCCAATGGATACCCAGTCATGTCAACATCTGGGGCAACGTGGAGGCCGATAAACTGGCCAAGCAAGGTACAACCCTACCCCAGCCTACCCGCCCGCAGTCCCTACAATCTTCCAAAGCTCAAATAAACTCCACCGTCAGCATATGGAATAAGCGAAGACTGTCTGAGGCGGCCGCCGGTAAAAAATGGGAAAGCCTCGTCACCGACGGTCCAATCAACCCCAACCTCCATCGTGCAGTGTGTGTCGCCAACTTCCGACAAGAAACCGGACACGACTATCTCGCTTCACATCTGCACCGCCTCCACGCGCTGCCAACCCCTGAGTGCCAGCTGTGCGGCCACGCGACGATGGACGCCGACCATCTGAGAGACTGCCCGGCCTTGGACCACACCCCGTCCAACGAGGACACCGAGATCGCCGAAGCCCGACGCTACTGGTCAGCGCGTCGCCTAATGGCTCAACAGCCAAGGGTGGGCGTTGGCTAGTAAGTAAGTAAGTAAGTAAGAATATGAAAACGTAAGTTAAAAACGTGATTACAAGAGTTTACAGCCGCTATACAAAGGGTAAAAACTGTGGGAGATTACACAAAAAATGTGGAAGGACAAAAAGCCGTGAATATGGATTTCTGAAGAAGATTATACAAGAACACAGAAAATGGGACAAATTAGAATAAGACCAACAGTTTATTTATATATAATCAAATGGGCAGATTAGAAGTAAATTTTGTCTTTACGAGGCTTTCACGACCGGCTTCAATGTTGTTAGAAATACTGCTTGGCGGCCTGTAAGGCTGTGGCCCAAAGTTGTTATACGCAAACGTTTCGGCCATCCTCAGTGCAGGAAGGCGGCAACACACTGACTGAGGTTACGTAGCCAGTGACCACAGTACTGTGGTTAAGGCTACTGTGGTCAGCCTTACTGTGCTACGGCCGATCGTTTGCATATAACAACTATTGGACCACGGCCTTACGGCCCGCCAAGCAGTACTTCTAACAAGATTAAAAGTACATGATTAGTATTGAACTGGAAAAACAAAAACATTCAGGAGGACAAGGTGTAAACAGAAGCTCGGAAAAATACTAGAAAGACATAACAATTTTTTTTTATTTATCACACGTCCACATGTCGTTTTATTTTACTTTAAACCAACCATGTCGCCCATACTACAATGAGGAATCGTAGGAGTGTCTCATCGTAGTGTCGGCTAAACGTTTGTTGTCAAGAAAACGGAAAATATGTTGTTATTAACGAGAACCAGGAAAGTATAAAAGACGTTATCAGAAATGGAAATTCCGATATGCGTAAAACATTAGATCATATTATCTTGTTTAATTTGTGGATATTAATAACTAAACGCAGGGAAATCGATATTTAAAACTTTTATAACAGTTTAAGTAAACAAGTACACCCATGTACAACTATTCTTTATCTTTACAGTGGTCAAGCAAACAGTAATGTAACACACTAAATACTACAAGTCACTACACAGTAATTAAGAATTGTCAAATTGCATTAAACCGTTGTACAAATAAAAACTGACTGTTCAGCAAAAGGGCTTCTATGTTTCACCTGTGTGGTGTACGTGTGGTAAATGTCACCTATATAGCGTACTAAATACTACAGGTCACCAATTACAGACGTCGCCACACAATAAATAACAATTGTCAAATTACATTAAGCCGTTGTAACCACAGACACTGATCTCAAACAAAACTGGCTGTTTAGTTTGTGTTTCGCCTGTGTGGTGTAGTACGTGACAACATTGATCTGGATGTCGGTAGAATAGTCGACAAATGTCTGGAAGGCGCGTTTGAAAAGATCAAGAGCATTGCGTAATCCTCCCTCTAAGCAACGCGTGCAAAGCGTCATGTAGCCACATGTACACACGCACACGCACAACATACTGTATTGGTATAAACGTATAAAGTAGTAATTCTGTGCTCAGCGGAAATTCAATCAACCGCAGTCAGTGTAACATCGCCAGAAAATAATACTTTTCCTCGTTACTATGGAAACGTTGATAGTGTGCATATCGTATCAACTAAAGCGGGCTTAATCAAAAGACATGCCTTTGGGGGCTCTCCGTTTCCTTAACAGATGATCTGGTGAATTGTTTTTCGCCGTCATTTCGTTCTCTTTATACATTTGTTATGTACTGTGTAATCGCTATGCTATTTGCTGCAAGGCGTGAAGTCTGATACGTACATCAGGATCGCGGCAGCCTGTTGTGACACCTTCATTACTCACTTACATTACACGTTGGAGCTAAAACGAAATTAAAACAGAAGAATGGTGTCTCACTATTTGGATTTTTTAAATTTTCATTCAGACATAAAATTAATCTTCTTCTTCTTCTTCTTCTTCTTCTTCTTCTTCTTCTTCTTCTTCTTCTTCTTCTTCTTCTTCTTCTTCTTCTTCTGCCAATCTGTCCCAGTTTCATTGCCTTAACTATGTTTTCGAATTGCAATAACACAGGGAAACAAGAAGGAAAAATATACATTAACTTGAATGACGTAATAGATTTTTAAGGCAGCAGCAGATTGCATTTGATTTCTAGATTGAAAAACGCAGTACTGTTTTGAACGAAGTCAAAAAAGCGAGAAGAAATTGAATATGTCAGTATGTACGTGCGAGAGCAGAAAGAGAAAGAGGGCAATGATAAACAAAGTTACAATGACAAAAAGTCTATTGCTACGAAGAGAGGTCTCACAATACAGTGGGGTGAAACTGATCTGACATCAGAAAACCACTTCCCAATCTGTAGACATGCAACATTGTCATACACGAAGATTCTTAATAAGACTAATTTTCGTTTTTCAGAAAAATGCCAAAAGGAGTGAAATATGGACAATGGAGTACCGAGGCAATGGAACGTGCTATCGCAGCCGTTCGTAACAGAGACATGGGTTTGAATGAAGTCTGCCGAGAGTATGGAGTGCCCAAAGCAACTTTAAAGAGACATTTAGAAGGCAAAACTTACACTTACTCCTCCATTTTTTGTTTGCAAAGTGTACTTGTTTCTCAGAAAGGAAAAAGTATGTTATTACTCTAAAAGCAAGTTATTAATCGGAAATCAGTTTTATTCTATAATGTACGATTTTGATTTTTGAATAATGGCTGGCGCATGCGCAGAACTTAAGTTAGGTTTCTTCCTGCGTGTTATCTCCTGAATGTTAACTCAGTAAATCACAAAAACATAATGAAAATAACAGTATATAGGGGAAGGTTGCCATCAATGGACCGGTTCCATGGATGGACCTCTTACTTATTTCCTCTACCAAAGCGTGCACGTGCGCTGTAGTAGTTGTAGAATCTTTCTTTCCTTCACGCCAGCTGTGTGCAGTGCTGTAAACGAGTTGGAGTTGCGTCGCTGCTAGATAAAAATTCAGGTAAGGTTTCTGTACTCTGTGCTATAACTATTAGTCGTTATTAATATCAGTTATCACGAATTATATATTACTGAACAATTTCACAATTTGTTGACATTAAAAGCAGTTTTTAAAGTTCTAAATTTTATATTGGTTGTTCCAATTTGAATCGTCATTTAGGCTGTGTTTATCTAAAGAATCCAATATGGCGAGTTGTCATCATTGGACCACTTGGTGTTTCCATGAATCAGGTCAGGTCAGGTCAGGTCCAGTTTATCAGGTGGTCCATTCATGGAAACGTGAACAAATTTTTGAATTATTATTATTTTCCTTGGCACGCTTTACGTTAAGTATCTTTTCTTTTATATTTTGACTACAAGTAAGACTAAATTTTATCATTTTAAGTTTTATGTACCTCTTACATGGCACACAGAAAACTTGTTTGCTTGGTACATTTCCATTTACTGATATTTTGTGATAGGCCTGTTAGTAAATTTTATTAACCTATAATCTACGGTTTACAGTACAATTAACAACCTGTTAAATTGCAAATATTAATTTTTATAACGCTAAGAATGTAGGAGATGCGAGGAAATAGCGTATTATTGTGTGTGAGTTGGCAGCTGCGTTAGTGTCTAGAAAAACGTGTTATAATACTCAAATATACACTATGTTCAATGTAAGTGCTATTTGTTTTTACAAATAACCTAACTATTAGCCTAAAGTATAACCTAAAACTACATATAAACATTAAACTCTGTAGACTACCTTGAAAAATTTACATCATTATATTCTAGCCCGAATATTGTAGTCATTTGAAAATAAGTTTATAGCAACAATTGGTAGCAAATTGAAAATAAAAACGTTTCAATACAAACATATTGAGTCTCCCTGTACTATGATAACACTAATAAAATAATAGCCTTACACTTTTAGTCACAAGGGCGTTAGGTTCCTACTGTTAACATGGTCGTTGTATGGCACTCAGGTTGAAGAGTAGATAGACATTTAATTGTATTTAAAAGCTGAAATGAAATTTATTAATTTTAAATAGTAATCATTGCAAAAAAGCCTAAATACACAAAATATTGTAGTAGCTTGTCTATAAATTAACATACTAATTTTCGTTTTTCAGAAAAATGCCAAAAGGAGTGAAATACGGACAATGGAGTACCGAGGCAATGGAACGTGCTATCGCAGCCGTTCGTAACAGAGACATGGGTTTGAATAAAGTCTGCCGAGAGTATGGAGTGCCCAAAGCAACTTTAAAGAGACATTTAGAAGGCAAAAACAATTTTGCTGTGGAGGGAAAGAAAATTATTGGTAGTTTAGGAGATCTGCCTCCTGAGGTAGAGAAGGAATTAGTAGACCAAATTTTAAAATTAGAGATGTTTTTTGGAATAACAGCCAAAGATTTACGAGAACTTGCGTTTCAAGTCGCTGAACAAAATAACATCGAACACAGATCAGCAAAGAGAAGAGATCGGCTGGGAAAAATGTTACTACAATTTTATGCGGCGACATCCCGAATTAAGTCTCAGGCTTCTTGAGATAATTTTTCATACTTTATATGTTTTAGTTTTGTTTTACCATGACTAGTAGATACGTATAATAAAATGTAATACACCTATGTAGAGACAGTTTTTCTTTATTTTCGTAATCGGTCCATCGATGGAAACTAGATGGTCAATTCATAGCAACCAGTTGCCATCAATGACCGTTTGTTAAAATTTTGTTTTTTGTTCCTACTACCATATTTCTATAATCTAAAAACAAAGTAAATACTCACGGTTAATCAGAAAGTAATAGAGAGACTATCTGTATATTGAATGGTAAATTTAAGTTGAAAATGTGATGAAAAAAAATTAAAAACTGTTATGTGGTCCAATGATGGCAACCTTCCCCTATATACACAGAGAGATATCAGGAAAGAAGAGATTATACGGCCGCAGCCCATCATATATTACTCGCTCATTGAAGAAGTATTTCACAAAACAGCGTCTAAACAAGTGAGAAAACGAGAAAATATTCAATCTGCGTAGGGAACCGTAACGTGTGCAAATACTTAAATTCTCATGAGGAGAAAAGGAGAGAAAAACTGTGACCATATGTTTTGTTACACCAATATCGTACGGCTATAGAGCTATACGGCTATAGAATAGTCTGATTTATTCAAATAACATATCGTCGGGGAGACGTGAATCTAAGTTTGTTTATTTTATGCTGTAAGCCATGGCCGCAGCGGACGGATTCTGTTAGTCAATACCTACTCGACAAATACAGTATCATGTGGGCGGTGAAAAGGTCACGGCTTTGATCCTTGAAAGACATGTCTACTTCAACGCTAGGGTATAGATCGATTGCTGAGTAGGTATTCTCCACAGGTGTAACATATAATCGAGTAATGTGCTTGATAAAAGCTTCAAGATTACTTTCCATCGATACTAAGGAAAATTCTGAGAAACCATTACATTTAGAAAGAGAGAGAGAGAGAGAGAGAGAGAGAGAGAGAGAGAGAGAGAGAGAGAGAGAGAGAGAGAGAGAGAGAGAGAGAGAGAGGAGAGAGAGTCTGGACTTGTCTGGACAAGGGGATGAGAAGCGACCCAGTTTGATCTCGTATGAGTACTTGACGCCCAAGTGACTTTTGACATTCGACGTCTGGAATTTCGTACATGTTCTCACGACCCAGTAGACACAAAAGTGGTGTACTAGACTTTTTGTTTTATTTCGTTTTCAAATAATGGTTAATACCAAATAACAATGTTTAAGTGTAATTCACTTTTGTATAGAATTTAAACATTCTACTTTCATCTGTGTAGGAAATACGTTTCCATTTCATAATCTATACACGTAGTCCAACAAATTTGGTATGAGTGAATGTGTGAGACATTGTTACAACACAGGTACAAAGAAACTTTACCTCTTGCAAACACAAATTAAATTTAAATTTTCAATACAAATAAAAATATATTCTTATAGGTAAAGATTAAACTTAAGTTGTAACACAAATATAAACAGTTCAAACAGCCAAGCGACTGGGAGTATGTAACTTTGTTTATGAATAACAATGGGTCACATTAGGATGAACAATTTCCATTATTTAATGATGCTCAAACTAATAAGAGTTAAAACTTTCATAAGTACAACTGGTATAAGTTTAATTTCTCAAAATTGCGTTTGTTTCTTAATGTTCTTCTCAGACGTTCTCTCAGAATTAAACTCTCTTCGGAACAGAAACATGGACCAATATTTTTACCTGGCCGTAGCTAATGAACGTTTCCGTACTTAATTTTATATTATGTTGTTGACTTATCTTTAGCTTCGTAAGTAATATCCTAAAATAGTATCACAAGATAGCTCCTTTCAGGATATTGTCCATTTAAGGAGCTACCTTTTTTTAGCTTCCAAAATGGTATCGTTCCCAATACACCCTATACAAAGAAGAACTGATCTGTCTATTTTCACTCGTCTGCCTGATTTGATATATAAGTTATCAATGTTACTAATAAGCGTTTGATGATCAAGGATTATATAAAGATTAAGGATACCAGAATATGGAAAAAATTCATGTGTAACCATAGAAGCGAATTATGAATATCGCCCAGTATCGG
Organism: Magicicada septendecula; assembly: GCA_034769895.1. Taxonomy (NCBI): domain Eukaryota; kingdom Metazoa; phylum Arthropoda; class Insecta; order Hemiptera; family Cicadidae; genus Magicicada; species Magicicada septendecula. The sequence goes on from CM068367.1 coordinate 1,253,440,321, forward strand.
CTGAATTGGTGGGAACAACATTGCCGAATGGACGACTGCCGCATCCCCAAACAACTATGGAACTATAAGCCGAGGAGACGGAGAGGTGTGAGACGTCCGAGGAAGCGCTCGAGTGAGCAGTTGTAATATTTGCCTATTTGAGACCGGAACAAACCATTTTTTTTTTAAACCTTGAGGATGATTGATGATGGTGACCATAGAAGCGAAGGTGAAGAAGATGTCTGGATGATTACTTTATCTCATAGTTTAGAACTTCCTCCAGCCCTTTAGAGGTTACCAGACATGTCTCTAAATGGTTTATACATATGATAAACGTATAGCGTCTTTACGTTATAAACTATCTTAAAACACTATCTTAACGCAGTATACAGTGTACCCGCATCGTTCTTCTGAATTACAATGCTGAAAAGATACGACGGAAATGCGGGCGATTTGACCCGGCAAAAGTAAATTTAATTCTAGTCTACTGTTTTGATTAAAATCATTTCGCTACATAATGTTGTTATTCTTACACACATACTCAGAGATGAATAAATAACATTCTGGCGAACACTTGCAACACATTGTTGTTAAAAAAATTGCATGTTACCACCATACGGGTCTTAGATTGTTTCGGCGGGTGTTCTGCAATTCCACCAGAAAGACAAATTACACAGTGTACGTGCAACATGCGTACACAGGCGTGCAATACAATACAGTTGACATTATCAACACTGCTCCGCCTAGTGTCGAGCGAATCCGTCCCAATTGAGTTTCCTGTTGCTTCTCTCCTGAGTTATTTCCATTCAGTTTACTGCACCAGAGGATATAGGCAGCTAATCGCTCTGTCCTGAAAAGGGCTGTTCTTTGCTCTATCTTGCATCGAGACGCCTTTGTAATTCGCGGCCAACCAAGTTTTTAACTATTATACACATTTTTGTTTAATATAATTCCTAGTACTTTTCTAATGCTACCGTGTTTTATGATTTAAAACGGAGATCTTCATCGCTCCTACTCACAGACCTATACTATGGCTTCTTCGTGTTGATGGCCAAACGGGAAATGAATCAAGCCATTTATAATATGGCCATCTTCTCTCCATCTTAAAGTTACACATCTATGCTTATTAATTTACTTACTTTGCTGTACCTCTACCTTGTATGGCCACACAAACGTTTGGGGCTTACCCTACAGAAATGCTTTCCCATATATTTCTCTCCTATGGTGTTATTATCCAGTTTTCTTGTTTTTTAGTTTTTCAAGATCTCTTATATGCAGTTGTTTGCGGTGCAGAAAATAGCAGTTGTTGACAATGTCTGGTCTTTCATAAGCACAGATAACGATACAGAGTCACTCAGTTCCTCGAAATTTGTTTACTGAGTAAAACTGTGTATTATCAGAGAACGATTAAAGACTGTAGACTGACACTTTTATTTCTTGTTGATGTGTGTATTATACATGCAGCGGAATTACTGGAATAGCAATTTAATAGTACCATTAAAACAAATTTTGACTGTTGACTTCTGTAAAATTTAAATGTTTTATTACACTGTTTTAAGATCACTTTTCACGCGATCTTTGTAACAATACAAATAGCGTTTCACTAATTAACATGTAATTTAGAACTGGACACTCCATGTGCTGAAAACCTTTGAGCAGATATTAAATGCCTTTTAATTAAGTAGAATGGTTTATTATACAATGGCCGTTACACTTAAATTGACGCTGAATTGAGCTGACACGGTTTAATCCCCCCCCTTTAAATCCGCATGTAATGTACTACCAATTTATCTGAGAGTCGGAAAATAACATAATTTTACACTATACACTTCGGCCAACATATAGCCTATATGTCCTAAATAAACTTCACTAACCTAAACAATGCACACCACACAACAACATAAATAACACTGTTTCAAAAACCTCCTCATTCATGGTGATGCCGTATAGTTATCAACTAACTGACTGATTTACGTTGCCGGGCAACAAATAGAATGTTTGACAGTAATTTGTTTCTATTACAAGGGAATAAATTAATTTCATCTTCTGTTTCCAGAAAATTATTTTGTTCGCCCCAAACGTTTATGTTAATTAAGCAAATAATTTCGTCACTCACTGCACTAATTACTCAGGCACTGATTACAGGGTAGTGTTTTATTTGCAATTGAATATGTTTTCATTACTGCAACAGTACACGTTAGCACGCAATTATTACTTAGCAACTCCGTACAGTATTCCAAACCTCGGCTCCGTATTATGCTTTAGATGAGGGAGCTACACGTACTATTTCGTCACTTTCGTGATACCCTTCTGTCACACAAATGAGCTTACTTGTCGAACAGATTTCCTTCTCGTTTGAATTTTCTCCTATTATTCCAATTGTTATTTAATACAAATTCCTAGGTATTTGAGCTTCTCCACGCCTGTAGTGTTTTACGATTTAAAATCTTCATCGTTTCTACTCACAGACATATACAAAACAATAATTTAGTATAATTTAGTGTAACTAATTTATAATATAATATAATCAATTTAGTATATTTTAATAATAATTTACTTAATCTTACTGTTGACGGCAAAACCGAAAATAAGTCAAACCTTCGTATTTCATATGTTTTCTGAGCAACAGTGTGCTGACTTTTTTGTTATTGGTAGAGTGGAAAGGTAATATTTCTCGATCGTTTCAAAAGAAATATTTCGACCATCATCCGACACCGTCTTCACTACAATCAAAAATAAACTTTGAAAGCAACAAAGCTTGTAGTAGCTTCAGATCAGAAAAAGCGGTACCTTAATTATTAAATTTAACCTCTCATTCTTTTTATATGTGTATGTGTTTTCCGTGTGCATTTGGTGTGTGTGTGTGTGTGTGTGTGTGTGTGTGTGTGTGTGTGTGTGTGTGTGTGTGTGTGTGTGTGTGTGTGTGTGTGTGTGTGTGTGTGTGTGTGTGTGTGTGTGTGTGTGTGTGTGTGTGTGTGTGTGTGTGTGATGTAAATTCGCTCAAGGTAGGTAATACTTACTGGCGGTCAGTAAGAGAGGTGTACCAGTTTATTACTTTTAAGCGCAATGGAAATGTTTTTTATTATAACACTTGGTAATGAGTGTGTGTTATGTTGTGACATTGTGTTACTGACAGTTTTATTTAGATAACAAGAGTCGTTAATAATCCTTTGTACTGAGAGACACAACCGTAAAACCAATTCCACCCATATCGGGTTAAATAATACAGGCAGTATCATTGAAGTAGTACTATTTTATGAGTATAATGTTTAAAAAACAATAATTTTTACGTGGCTGTGTACGTGTGTACGTGTGCATACACCAAGTATAATTTTAAATGGTAATTCAATGTAATGTATCGATTATATTGATGTCGTTCAGACAAAAAGAACCGAGATTATCTACGGAGGAGTTGGATTCATACGAATAGCGAATAGTAATTTCCATTTACAGATTCAATATTGAAAGACAAATCTAACCGTTATCCTTATATGTCTCTATGCTACCAACATATAAAAGGCAACCAATTAAATAAAACATGGACACTGCAATGTCGAAACCAAAGTAATGTACGTGCGCTGGTCGTTACTTAGGTGTCTCCTTCCTCAATGTCGTTACTTACGTATCCTTCTCCTTACAATTAATAGAAAAAAAAAAACTGTAAATGAAGCGACGTAAGTATAAAGTGTATCTAACGGTTGCTCGCGATTACAGTTATGAAAGAAGATATGAAATAAATATATGCTTTTACTAAGCCTCTCCGCCTTAACTCTTTCATCTGCAGCTTATCGGTGAGTGCTTATTAAGCGTAGCAGCCGTTCCAAGTTATGGTAGAACACATACCAGCTGGGAAAGTGAGTCAGACTCCGATGGAATGATTGATCATATGGTGCATGAAGATATAACTGGATGATAATACAGACTATGACCAAGCCCATTATGGGGAACATGGAGGCGATAGTGAGATCACGACTAGCAGCTAACTATTTCGAAGATGTTAGTGGATATTTATCTGCTAAGGGATAAGATAATAGGCAAACAGGAATGGTTTTCCTGGAGGGCATACGTGTAGCAAAGAAGATGAGGTTTAGCGAGTGGGAATGCGACACGCCATTTGATTGGTGCACTAGTATCTGCAATGGATTTTCCTTCTTAAAAGAAAACCCTATGACTGAATGGAGTGATTAAATAACAAATTATTAAGCTAGACCACGTCCGTGCTCAGTTGGTAGAATGGGACGCGTCAGCAGCAGAACATATTTCTTAGCATAGCAGCAGGAGAGCTCAAGTATTGGCAAGAGTTGGCGCAGAGTTAGTCAAGACTACACTGAACAGGTAAGGAGACATAGCCATGAAGTCCAATCCTTGGAGCTCTCAAGACGAAGTGAACGCTAAAATTACAAGTAGAGGCAATAATTTCTATTACAGAGACAGTAGAAGTAAAACACTTGAAATGGTTCAAAGAATGCCTCAAAATAAATGCCCAAAGGAGATATCCGAATGGACACCAGAGAATAGCAGTTTGAAGGAAAGACAAAAATGTACTTGGAAAACAGGGATAAAAAAAGTATGTATATTAGGATAAAAGGCAGTGGAAACTACGATGCAAGAGCCGGTTGTACATTGTTCATTAACTCACTTAAAAAAAAAAAGAGTTGCGCGATAGGGTCAACTATAGCTTATTTATTTATTTTGCCTTATGATGATTATGCCTATGATTATGAAGAATGATTTAAAACAAATTTACTATTCTTTAGACAAGTCCCTAAACAATTTGTTAATTTTGCAAAAATATATGAATCCTTACCGTAAATTTCATAGATACAGCAGGAATAAACCAAGAATAGAATACAACGACAAACTTGCAATAATTGAGTAAATACTCACTTAAAATAGTTAAATGCCATTCCTTCTTTCTGCGCAAACACTTTATTTCAAGGACTTGGATTCTCCCGTTTATTCCTCTCGTCAGTACCAAAAAACCACACATAGGCCTAAGTATTGATTTATATTGTAAGTATCGTGATGTTGCTTGTTTTGTTATTGTATTTATAATTTTAAATGTTGAGTTTTAGTGTTTAAGCTTTTGCGAACGTTATGAAGTCTCGTTCGGTGTGATTTAAGCGTCGTGTAGCCTGTGTGCCTTACCTGTCCCTTCTCACTCTTTTGTACTTCCCTATAGGCGCCAAATTGTTTTGCTAGAAAACAATTAAGTTTTTATCTGGGTTGTTTTACAGTATGGGAGTGTCGATTCGAATTGTTCGCCAACTGGCATGAACTCGAATCTCGTTTAAGTGGGGGAAACGTGTTACCAACGTGAAATAATGTTGGTTAGTTTACTCGCTGTTACAAAACGAAACATACATAATATTTTACTGTAAATAATTACTGGACAGTTGTTAATAATACACACTTTTTTATTTGGCTCAGAAGTGTTAATCCTTGTTAACGCTTATACAAAATTTGTAATTAATATAATAATTTTAGCCTCGGCAATAAATAGTCGTTCACTCAGCGGATGGCTGGGTTGGCAATACAATGTTTTCATTCGCCACAAGTCGGCGTTGATTATTATTTACACAATAAATTTGCCAAATTGAGTCCTTTTAAGTACGACAAAGAAGTTTTAAAACAAGATAATAAATTACAATATATCACTTTATAATCGTGAGCAATAAAACTGAATAAGGTTTACTTTAAATTCAATGTTGTGGTGTTAAAGTGTGTGACGGTGTCATTTGTGTAATACATAGGTTATAATCAGTTATTTAGTGTTCATAAATTATGTTTTATTCATCAATCCTTGAAAATATAATACCTTCAGTGACAGTGAGAGTTCACAGTTTAGTGAGAAATTTGAAAGAGAATTTATTTTAGGAGTTCAATTAATTCAGCAATACTTATCGTCAGTTGATAGGAAGTGTATTGTCAATAGTTAATGTAGGTTGGTTCGCCGATGTCGATTCTTCTTTCTTCAAATCTTGGGCTTCAGGTACGTCTTGCGTCTTCTTCTTGTTAATTTCCTTATTTTCAATGCATCTGTATTCATTTAGGCTGGTCCTTGGTCTGGGTCGAATGTATCATCCTCTCATCAGTTGGTATCGTCCTTCTCTTCATATAATATGGGCACTTTTAATGTTTTAATATAAAATTTTGGGCCCTTCACGGCGTGGCGTCTCTTCATGTAAGCGTCACTATAGATTCTCCTCGTTCCTAACTGAAAATTGTCAATATTCTGCTGTTGTCATGGTAACTCAAAAATTCTGATTGGTTAAAATTGGCTTAAGACCATTGTTAGGAGATTTGAATTTTTATTTAAAATGGTTACAGATCTTCTAAATGCAATTAATCTTCGGTATTCAAATTTGAGTGTTAAATATCATCACCACGTTCGTATTTTGTCTCAAGGATTAATTTGACATCCAAAAAGATTGGGTTTACTGATGTATTAACATTTTGACAGTTATGTTGATATTGTTTAATTACACTGTTTTCTTAATTTATCTGATTACTTTAATATTTCTTTCTTAATATGACTGCCTAATTGTCTTTTATTGTTTACTGGCATTAGTTTTGTTAATGTTATTGTTTAATTTTCAAAATTGAAGTTTTTTGTAGTTTTACAGTTAGTCATTTGCCTAGGCCTAAACAGCAATTGGCTATTTTTTCTTAAATTACTGATATTACATTTTATTTTCCCCTTGTATGGGTTCTGATTGGTTTAATACATGATTTGTTCATTTGTTCTATGGTTTTATGTCTGTTCTATTGTAATTGTATGTGATTTTATGGTTCCATATTCTGGCTTGTCTATTGTCATAACTGCCTTTTAGTATCCTTGTATTTGTCTGTATTTATTTTGTTTCTTGTTTACTGTTTTAGTTTGTTTTTAATTATTATTTCTTATTCTTTATTATTTAACATATAACATTTAATCTTATGGTCTAATAATTCCCACAGACATAACTCTATTCATTAAACATAATTATTTGCTTGTCATTACTCACAATGTTCAATTTCTTCATCTCCTCATACTCTTTGGTGAGTAATAATTATTACATAGTATAAAAACAAACATATAAACATTAATTAAATATTTAAACATAATGATAATTTCTTATTACTAATTCTATATGACATTAGGTCATTAACATGACACTCTAATAACATTTTACTATCTTATATTAAAATCTTTTAATGATTATATTATTATTAAATGTCTTTCCCCTATCATTTTGGGTTAATAATATTTGGTTCTATACCTCTGTATATTAGAAATTCTCTATACTGTGTATTATCACACTAATAGTCAATTTTCTTAAACACATAGGTAATAACATAAATTGCCACTTAGAATACTAATTGTTAAAAATTTAAATTTGATATGTAGTCACTCCTACTGCTATCTTAATTCTATTGAGTATTTATTCTACTACACTTTAGTTTAGTTTGTCATATACTGGTGTTCACATATAATTGCTTTTGATTGCCACAGTCCTTTCTGTGTTTAGCAATTATTAGCTTTCACTCACTTTTTATGCACTCTTAACATTTTTGTTTCTAATTTATCAGTGTTTATCACTATCAATGTGGTTCTATTTACTTTGGGTATTTTAATACTAACACCTTGCACTCTATATTTGGTTTAAGTGTTACTGGTGGGTATTGCTTACTAAAATTCTCTTTCTCATTTTTTAAAATGTTCATTATTATTCTAATTCACTATCTCTCACTCTACTAGATTTGATTATACAGTTAATAAGTTTGTGTCGTGCTAGTTTGATTTGTCATAGTTATCTTTATTCATTTGGGTTAATGTACCCTTCTAAAACTTAAGTCATTAAAATTTAACACTCCTTATTTTACATTATTTGTCTGTGTTTACAATCATGATCATTATATACAATTATTCTTGATTGGTCTCCTTTCTTGGTTCATCACTGGTGATGTGCACTTTCACTGTCTTTACTTCATTTGTTATAATTCATATATACCTTCCTTGGTGTTGGGGCTGGTTCTACCTTCTCACTTCCATGTTAATTATTTATACATTCTTATGTTAGTGTTGGCTGGTTCTACTTATTCACTTACGATGTGTTATCATTTATATATTCTTTCCTTGGTTTTGGGGCTGGTTCTACTTTCTCACTTACCATCTATTGGGCTATTGTGGTTAAATCGCCAGGTATCATTGTTTTCAACGTTTCGGTCCGTTGCTTGTTACTTTCTTCTTATTAGAGGTTACTTTCATTATTACTTTCATATGTTTGATCGTATTATTATTTTAATCACCCATCCTTTTATCTCTGACTCATCCCTTTTTATCATAGTGTTAAGTATTTAAATAATTTATTTTTGTCATATTTCTTCATTATTGTTTGTTGAAGATATGTACCATTACAATATGAAAAATGTCAATAATTTTTCTGTGGAATTTTCATCTTGCTAATAAATCTACTTTTCAAAACGCAAAAGAGCAGATAATTTGTTTTACTAATGACTTCGTTTAAATTGATATGTTTTCTTTCAACTGTAGGCTATATCTAAATAAACAAAGTAGCTAATGAAGCTGTGGCTGGACTTGGACGTAGCTGTTTATAGGGATGATAGTAATAGTCTCTACATGGACCTTTTGAGTCGCTGAAAAACAAGGAGAAGAAAATACGTTACACTGTACTATCAAGATGGCGAGCCACGTTGTCAACATCATAACCGAACATTTACTAAAAAAAATATGTCATTCTAATATACGAAACGTTACTTTCTTTTCTATATTGCATTACACAGTTCTAGAAGACATTTTATATTTTGTATACCTATACAGCCTACATGCTCAGCGGTTACTAGTAACACTATATATGCATATATCTCTAATTTCCATAAATACTTCATGACACATAATTATAAATATTATTTTTTATTATAAAATATACATTGACAATTAAACTTGATGTTGTTCAATTGTTTTTAATATGATAGTTTTCTGTCATGTTTTTGAGAAGTTTAACATAAGGGGAACTTCTTAAAATTTGTTTCCAAAGTTTTACTTCAATAAATATGTCACAAATTGGTGATCTATTGATTATATTAAAATTTATTTGTATGTTGCCGATTTAAAAAATTAATTTACGTCAACTATGAAAATTGTTGGCCTTTTCGACAAATTCTCGTAAATAGTGAAGATACATTTACGGAGATACATATTTTTATTATTTATGTAAGAAATGTGTAAAAACGAAAAATAAAACTCCAAATTCTATATCGAAAGGATTGAAGTTAGCCTTGCTTTTTCATTGGTGCAGAAAATATGGTAGATTTTTCTAAAACTTGAAAACTAAGCGTTTCCATGTCTGTATTTACAAATATTTTCCTTCATTTTCATCAATAGAATGTATACGGAATAATTTCTGTTTCCTCATGAGACACCTGTTTATTCTGCTCTACAATCGATAAGAAAAATAGAAAAAAACAGTTAATAAAATTATAAGTTTTACCAACTAAAACATATGACTAGGTACCGTGAAAAATTAGTCTTACGTTACTTCTGGTTTCAATACGATTGCAGTAGGATACCTGTATAATATGTTTCAGAAGTAAATCTCTATTAATAGTGAACTTGCGACACGCTTATTCGAACAAAAAAATAAAGAGGAAAGTGTTTACTCAAGGCTGAGAACTGAATTGTCAGTTACGTTCTACAGCTTGAGTTGTAAAAAGTGGATTGTACTATCGACATCGATTCGACATTGTCACGCAGACGGTGTTAACGTCTGAAAGACCGCGGCTCTGATCGCAAAGGGATTTGTTAACTTTACGAGAAGTGTGCCATTTCTTGTTGTTCCTATATTCTTATATTATCTCACTACGTTTGTCAACTTTTACTACTGTGTATATATGAGTATAATAACGAATACGACATCAACTGTTTGAAATTATAATAACGAAACTGTAACATAACTAACATAACGTAACACATCTACCATGACTCACCGACATCTTATAAATAATACTAAATCATTGTTACTAACAACCCAAAATGTTATTAGACTGCGGAGACATTGGTGGGATTTCTCAAAGTAGCGCTTTCACTCTGCGTCCTAAACCGTTAAGAAAAAAACTACTGCAGATTATTACTAATCTTAACATAGCGCAACCTTAGAGTAAGACAATTTACAGTGAGGATGTAGGCCTATATAGCTGCGATTCCACTAAACGATAAGTTGGCTATCCTATTACTGTCACCATTACTTTGTTCTAGCGCATTCAATACGATCTCGGCTCTCAGCAAGTGTGGAGACTAGTTGGATGCTATCTTTTTCGCTCATGATTTATAATAGGCACTTGCGAATAAGGTTTCTAAAGAGCTATTATCGTACAAAGTATCCTGTCAATTTTTGTGACAACCAATTGGCATTCCGGAAAATTAGTTACACGCGGTTTGTAAAGATTTCTGTTAAATGTCTTGTTAGTCTCTAAGTTGTAGCGACTGCTAGATGTGAATAGTTAGATTTACGCACTTTTCTATAAGTTGATATCAGCCAAAATATCGTATCAAACTGCACTTCTGCTATCGTACACTTGCGAATCTAAACAGTTAGTTTTATGCGCTTTCCTAAAGAGCTGTTATCAGCCGGTTTAATGTCTTTCAGTGAAGTTAGTTTTAATTTCTTTGGTAAAGATCTGTTATCACACAAAATGTTCTATCATCCTGTCAGTGTGGCCACGATAAACTGTCATTCCGAAACTTTGGTTTTACGAGCTTTTTCAAACACTTGTTATCAGCAACAATATCCGATCCATACCGAGGCGTCGATAAATTGATTTCTATTTGCTGGTGGTCGCCTTACTAAACAATGTAAAGTCTATAAATGGGACTAAATTTAAAATATTCGGTAACAATGACCAATGTTGCCACTCTGTTTAGCATAAACAAATTAGTCACGTATCGTTGATTAAAATGGTATCTGCATTAAATCCGTTAGAATAAATGTCACGAGTGCGCGCACGCGACCCCCCCACACAGACGAATACATACACTCATTTTAATATAAAATATAGTTGATATCTCTCGTAGCTGGGTGAATAATATAATTTTACTGTATATGTTACGGTTTGATTTGAATTGTTTCCCCAGGGAATTAATTGTACGCGGAACGTGCCGGCCAATGTTTTATACCATGCAACTGAATAAATACGCTGTTCACGCGTGTACTACAACATAAACGTAGGCCTATATGTGAACCGTACGTGTGATTTTCACTTTTATGGAATACGCCAATTGGCCACGTTGAGCAGCAACTGTGTTCAGTTGTGTCACAGAAAATTAAACAGGAGACGAGTTTTGAAAACTTCAATAATCAAGACATTAAAAACCAAAGCCGCTAATAACCTGAAAAATATAAAAAGTAGGTATTTTAAAGGCTGCACTGAAGATTATAGTTTGACTTAGTACATGCTATTAAGCATATACACACACACACACACACATGCTACGTTTTGCAACGTCTTGTAATCTTGCAGTGTCTTCAGACACTGCTAAATCATATATAATTTTTTAAATGTGTTTACGGATGTAGTAGCCTACTGCTCAAATAGCCTTAGTTCAAATTTTAAATTATCAGGTTATTGTTTTCGTTACCATTATGCGTCATATTCTTCAAGTTGTGTAGGGGTTTTTCAGAAAAAAGCTAGTCGTATACCAGTGAAATACGTAGTACAAACTTATTTTTATCGTTTTAACCATATACAAATTCATTTTTATATTGCACTGTTCTTATTGATTTTTATATTGCACGAGATTGATTGAAAGTGGAAAAAGTAAATATAAAGGCAAAAACTGAAGTCATGGTTGCCTGAAAGAAAACACAACAAATAAGTATTGAGCCAGGTGGTGTAACGTTGCATAAGGTGATAAACTTCAATCACGCTAACAGTAAAGTCACGTCATATCAAAAATATTGTTATACGTAATACGGAAAAGTGTTACGTAATACGGAACGTTCTACAAGTTTCTCAAATATTTCAGCTGTAATGTGTGTGTGCGTACATAATGCTGCTACTTTGCGGTGAAAGACAATTACACGTCAACTATCGGGTCTATACCAGACCATATCGGTCAGCGCAGTGTGTTCAAGGTCACTGTTTCTAGTGGATTCTCGAGAGCGCCTGTTTGTTTAACAAGTCATACAACGTGACAGATTATTCTGGAAATCAGCGGGGTATAAATACAGCCCTTCAGCGACGGTCAAGTTAGTTATTGTCGGGCGATTACACAGTGCGTTTGAGTGGCGATTTACACAGTGCGGTTCGAAATATTGTGGCGAAGTGTTATGTGTTTTATAATCATGCGGGAAAATTTTAACAAAATATTGTGTTTTACATTAGTTGACATTTTTATTGCGTGGGAACAATTTTTATTTGATTTGTTGTAAGAGACTATCTTGTTGATTACAAACTGTTTAATTGTGATAATTAAAGCTGGTGATTAGTAACTTAATTGGTGTCTTGTATTTTGTTTCTTCACTGTACCATACGTACGACGATCACTAGTCCGTCGTAACAATATACGGACGCACCCGTGTACTAGGTCTGATGAAACAGTTAGTGCAATTTTGCAATTTCCACCGGTACAAATATCCGATTAAAAAACTGGTTTTAAGTGATGTTGGTACACATGTTAGTACCATCGTCTAAAATGTTACTAATCACATTTGCCACTCCGCAATAGAAGATTGAAGAACGTGTATTAAATTTTGTGTAAACTGTCAGATAAACTGCTCTGCCCTGGTAAAAGTGTTCAGAAGGCTATTTTATGGAATTTGTATGAAGCTATTAGCAGAAAAAGACCAGGTTTACGAAAGATTTACAGCCGGATTTGCAGTCCAATATTGCTAGAGCTATAGAGAAGTGTGAGGAGGGCCATCGCCTTGTAGAACTTCAAACGTGTTTCTTTCCCCGTTTATTTTAGAGTTCTCCTGATGTCCCACACATATGGTTGAACTTGTGCAGCTTCTTTAACACATTATTGTTTGCAAAGTAAGATACATCATAGCCCAGATGTTCAACATTACTGACCTACTCCAGAACCGTACCACCTACAATAATTTTTTCTCGTATGAGATCGGCTCCATCAAAAACCATCAGCACGGTCTTCAATGTGGAGAGGTGTAATTACCAGAAACCTTGCAGCTTTGACTCAATGGATTCCAAAATCCTTGCGGATTTGTGAAGTAGTAATTCTATTCTACGGGATAGACACATCACAAAAATCAACAGTGGAAAATTACAACACTACGTAAGTGTAAATAGGATACGTTAGGATAGGATAAGGGAAAATAAATACGAAAGAAGGCAGTGATTGATAGAAATTCACACACACACACACACACACACACACACACACACACACACACACACACACACACACACACACACACACACACACACACACACACACACACACACACACACACACACACACACACACACACACACACACACACACACACACACACACACACACACACACACACACACACACACATTTTGTTACATGTACAATATTAACTAATAATAAATGTTTCCTAGTCACAACAGTATTACCATAATGCTGTCAGTGTATAATATTTCTGTACCAATATATATGTATGTCTGTTGTAATTTGTGATAGATCACAAGGACTTAAGGGGAAGAAAGAAAGAGAGAGAGAGAGAGAGAGAGAGAGAGAGAGAGAGAGAGAGAGAGAGAGAGAGAGAGAGAGAGAGAGAGACAGACAGACAGACAGACAGAGTGAGAGAGAGAGGAAGAGAATAATACAAGTATTTAGTTGCGTATAATTGTTGTGACAAAATAATTTGATTTCCGTCTCTTCATAGAAACCATTGTTTAATAAATAAAATTGCTAACAACGGACATAACGTAACTAACATTGGATTACAAACTATTCTGAAGGTTACATATTGTTTCTCATAAATTTTTCACTGTCTGTTTTTTAGACAAAGGTGATAATCATTTAAATTTATATGGCGGATGTAAATGCCTTACAGACTTCAGTTAAACGTTTGCACGATTCTGAACCATTAGTCTTTTTCATATTACAAACATACCGTAAGAAATCAAATAAACAACGACAATGTGATGGATATATATTATAAGTTATAGGCCTTATACTAATTATACATTAAAGTATATATGGATATAATACTAATGTTTGTTTCTAGACTATATACATTACAAAAACGATATAACATTCTGTTCATATATTTAATCTATTTACATACACATATTATGTAATACATGTTTTCGTGATTTGGAGTGTATTATTGTGCACGCGTGAGCGCGTGTAGTGTGTGCGTTAGTTTTATATTTTATAAATATTTTACTATGTACGTTAGTAAAACGTAAGATTTATCTTCCCTGCGTATTCCCTGGGTCAACAGTAAAATCGGTTTATTTGTCAAATTTTCTTTTACGAAATTTTCCGGAATGAAGTGCAAACTCGACGCTACAATCCTTAGTCTGCAGGATTGTTGATGAGATGTCTTCTCTTTCTCCTTCTTTGACGAACCAGTGTAGAGAAGGAGGCACAGAAGATTTCCATATTATAGTGTCCTACCATGCAGATTAGTTGAAACCTGTAAGTAAGATTATTACTTGTTCTCCTCAAACGTTATCAATCTGGTTTGGACAGGCTTCAACAAAAATTCATTATGTTAAACGACATTTGTTGCAGAAATGTAATGTCTTTACAAATAAAAAGGTGTTAAAATCCAAGATTGATTTTATGAGATGAATCGTACTCGAGACTAAAATAAGAACAAGGGAAATTTAGAAGAGCATGGAAGAGACTCGTTAATAAATAAGTTAGTCAGATGTCCAAACATCACAGTGAAAGAGCCACGCCGAATTTATAAAAGAAAACAAATGATTAAAATAGATACTAGAATAAGTCAAAAGAGCCAGTAAATGAGGAATGACTTACTGTGTCATTCAAGATATCTAATACAGAAACACAATCGATTTGTAGATTCTTCTACAACGTTGCAGTTGCAGTATGACAGCGTGTAATTCTAAAAAATTGATTTACAATTTGTTGTTGTTAACATGAAGTCTTCTTAGTTTTGAATATTTGCACTTTCGTCACTGAGCTCATAATAGTTACGTCTAACCTTTATTCTAACACAGTAATATACCAATGGCTAGGTGACGAATAATTTTGTGTTAACTAACAAAACCTATTGTTTAAATGTCAGCGAGTTTAGTTGCGCCAACTAACCTTTTATTAACCGCAAAGTCTACTACATACACAGACAGTTGTAATATTTAAACGATATAAACGATAAACAATACTCTTTGTTCTCATATGTAACTCAAGTTACTTATTAAACAGACACATACTTTGTTTTACATACCGTCAATTGTTCACCAACATTTATTTTCTCTCACGTGTGTAACACAACGCTGTATAGCTACGGGCTAAAAACTACGAGATAGGTTATTTTCATTAATTTGCATGAATTAAAGATAGAGCGGTCTGTAATATTTCCATTTTCCACTATGCTAATTGATATTTGCATATTTAATTACATTACGCTTATAAAAGTGTTATAGTTTATTTACGCCAATAAAGAATTTACTTTAATTACTTTAGTTGTATTTAGACCTACAAACATCTCAAACAACTTTGTAAGCTTGCTGAACTAATCATGTATAATTTTTATTAAAGAATTATAATTTTAGTACTTTATTTTTAGAATCTCACTTGTTTTAACCTTGTAGGATTGTGTGTGTGTGTGTGTGTTTTCACAAATATGAAAAGAGAAAAGAGATAGAAAGGTAGATAGATAGAAAGGTAGAGAGAGAGAGAGAGAGAGAGAGAGAGAGAGAGAACGAAAGAAAAAGAGGTAGAGAAAGACATATAGAGAGAGGAAGGAGGATAGAAAGAGAAATAGGCATACAGATTGTCACCGGACAAAAGGCTTGCCGCATGACAAATGGCGCCAATCGTACACTCTAGTTATTTTGGTGGCCCTAAAAAGAACCGAGTGGCGAGAACGGTGATGTTGGTAGTGCCGCGCTGAGATGTTCGGCGGCTGCGCCCGCTGTTCGTGGCGTACTGCAGTCCTCCTCTTCTTCCGGCACCGGTTGTAGAGTCGGCTGCCGGCCCCGCGAAATCCATCGCTATCGCGGAACTGGAGGGCGAAGACGAAAGAACGCCGGTTCTATTCTTCGGCCGTTCCTTCCGGCTGACTCCGCGCCGATGTCGTCCGAGAGAGGAGAGGAGATGAAGTGCGTCCGATGGCGTGGCGATGAAGAAGGGATTACACACAACACACAACTGGGGGTTGCGCGGCCCGTGCGAAGAGCGGGTCGCGAGTAGTGCAGTGTCCCGAGTCTCAGAAAGGACTCCTTAAGAAGTGATTTTTTTTTTCTGATGTTTGAGACCGACCAGTATGGTCGGACTCGGGCTGTTTTGGAGACGAGCTCCCTTCAGCCGTGTGGGTAGGGGGTTTTGGGGGGACGTACGCCAGACGACCGGAGCGCGGAGAAGGTGGAGGCACTTAGTTGGGAGAGTGCTGTGTGTTGGTTATATTGTGTGAGGTGTAGTGTGTAGCCATACGCGAGCGGGAGAGGTAAATGGATGTGGTCGTTATAGTTGTTCTGGGGCATCTTAATTTATTCATTTTGCTTTGTTTTGTTTATTTCTTCATATTTTTCTGCGACGTTCTTGCGGGGGGGGGCCAAGACTGGGACGTGTGACGCTGGTCGCCAAAGCTGTTAGGTGGCGTCAGGGAGACGTCAAGGGATGCGGAAGGAACAGATTTGGATTATATGCGGGTACGTAAGTGTGGGGAACTAGAGCGTGTGTTTACTGTGGTGAAGTGAAGAGAGTGTTGGGGAGTTTTATCGTGTGTTGATTATTGAGGCTGCTTTAGGAAGACAGGTCGCTACTGACGGGGAGAGATAAGTCCTTGGCGGGGAAATAGTATGTATTACTGCTTAAGCAGGTCTGTGTCGTTGACGCCGGCGTGGTTGGAGGCGAGGGGGGGACCATTGGCTATTGCGAGGAGGCGATTTAGTAGGTAGGAAGGTCGGCTTGTATTGCGGGTGTTTCTATTAATTGACGGGACTATCGTTTGTATGGAATTGCGGCGGGAGGCTGTGCGGGAATACTTCCAATTGAGTTTAACAAGGAAGGAATCAATGTCATGGAAGCGGGTGTTAAGCGCATACAGGGCGGCATTGGAGGTCTTCGTCAGGCGTGGTCGGCGGTATATGAGTCGTAGGGCCCGTCGTTCTGTGACACGGTGGAGATCGAGGTAGGCTGGAGAGGCAGTAAGGAGAACTGGGTGGGCATATGTGAGGATGGGTCGGATACATGTAGTATAGATGCGGCCTAGTAAGTCGCTGGAACAGTGGTTTAGTTGGCTGAGGGTTCTGAGAGAACGGAGGCGGGTACGGGCGATGGTAGTTGTGTGTTTGATGTTTGGTCGCCAGGTAAGTTTGGAGTCAAGCGTGACGCCCAGATATTGGCAATCACGCTTCGGACGTACTGATGATGGGCCAACGCGGACTGGCGTTGTATAGAAATGCGACATGTTGCGTCCAGTGGAGTTGCAGAAGGGATTTTTTTTTTCGCTCTGGGCTTTGCGGTTGTGCGTCGCAGAGACGAACCGCACGGTAACTGAGTTCCGAGCTGCCTTCTGGAGCTCCTGCCTCATGGCCCTGCCCAAGTAGGGCGTGTGCTCTATAGCAGGCCGATTCTCGGCTGTTGTGCTAGCCTACACTAGCGCAGTATACACCGAGGGCGTTTCCACGAATCACCTGGACGTATACGGTACCTTCCCAGCCCAGTCACTAGAGGATTGCCTGGGAACCTCGCCGCACGTGCATAAAATTTGCGTGCAAGCCGCCTGAATGTGTCGTCTAAGGAGCGGACGCCAAGTCCTCTCCTTAGAAGGCGAGATGAAAAGCGACGGGGGACTTTGGCCGCTAGCCGAAGCCCCCTGTCGAGGACGCTCTGCAACTTCTTTTTATGCATTGCGGCGAGGTAACCCCAGACCGGGCAGGCGTAGGTAATGACCGGCAGCAGATACGCGCCGACGATCATCCTACCCAATTTCCTGGTCATGGCTGAGCTGATCAGGAGTGGAAACAGTGCGCACAGGCGAGTGGATGCTCGCTTAAGAACTGTCTGTGCGTGGGTACGCCAGGTGAGCCGACGGTCAAGGTGTAAGCCGAGGTACTTGACCTCGTTGGACCAGCGCAAGTACGTTCTGCCGATACGTAGCTGCCTAACGGGGTTCTTCCGTCGCTTAGAGAATTCGACGGCTACACTCTTGGTAGCGTTGAGTTGCACTCTCCAATTCTCGGTCCAGTCCACGAGCGTGTCGAGCTGGCGCTGCAGTCGTAGGACGGCCCTTTCCTCATGACGATCGGCCGTAAATACGGCCGTGTCGTCAGCGAAGAGGGCCATCTGGACTCCAGGCTGTCTCGGCACGTCGTTGACGTAGATCGAGAACAGAAGGGGGCCTAGAACACTACCTTGAGGGACGCCGGCTGTGATTCGCCTCTCGGAAGAGACTAAATCGCCAACTCTCACGCAGAAGGTCCTCTCCGTCAGAAAGCTAGCAACCAGATGGAGGTAGCAGTCCGGGAGCTGGACTTCCCTAAGTTTGAATAACAGTCCATCATGCCATACGCTGTCGAAGGCTTTCTCAACATCTAAGAAACAGCCAACGGTCCGTTCTCTCCGACACCCGGCTTCCGTGATGCTTTCCACCAGTCTCATCAGTTGATGAGTGGTCGAATGCCCCACACGAAAGCCGAACTGTTCGGGGACCAGCACATCAAAGTTGGTTAGATGTTCTCGTACACGACGCTGTACGAGGCGCTCAAAAACGTAGCGGAGAGTAGGCTGATAGGCCGGAGGTTTTCCGAGCGGGTGGTATCCTTTCCCTGCTTCGGGATCACGATAACCGTCGCCTTTCTCCATTTCTTGGGAAAGTAGGCCAGTCTAAGACACGCGTTGAACAAATCAGTCAAGAATTGAACTCCAGGCTCGGGAAGAAGTCGTAGAGCGGTGTTGGTAACACCGTCCGGGCCTGGAGCTTTTCTTGGCTGAAGGTCAGCGAGCCGATTTGAGACCTCTTCCAGAGAGATGGGTTCGGGCTCCGCCGTGATCGGAAGAGACAGAAAGTCTTCCACAGCCATCTCGACTTGTTCGTCGCAGTTCCAGTCCATGGGCGGGTTGGGAGCGAACTGTCGCTCGAAACACAAGACCAAGTACTCGGCCTTCTCCTCCGGGCGACCCAGGAGTCGACCGAACGGTCCAACAATGGCGGGAAGTGCAGGTCGGCGCCTCCGTCCCGTCAATGCGGTAGGTATTCTGTACGGGTGACTTTGCGGGTCCGCATCCCCCGTTCGGGCCACATCGAGTTCCCAACAGCTACGTCGGAACGCCTTCAGACTGCCACGCAGTCGTCCGGTGAGCCGATTGTATGCTGCCTTATCGGCCGGATCACGGGTTCTCTGCCAACGTTTCCGGAAGTAATTCCTCTCGCGAGCGAGAAGAGAGACTTCCTCAGGGATGCGTTGGTAGTCAGGCGTGAAGCCAGCTCGCGTACGTGAAGACACGCCTATAGCCGAGATGATTGCCTCTTCGATTCCCGCAACTGCTTCGTCTAGGAGGCGAACGGAATCGATTGGGGCCGCTGGCGGCAATCTACGGCACAAGGCCGGGCCGTAGCGATCCCAATCGATAACCTTCTTCTTGTCAGAACGTGCATAGGCGTGCTGGGTAGCGACGTGGACCAAGATAGGGTTGTGGTCGGATGTCAGCTCCGTAAGTGAGAATACCTCGACCGGACAGACAATTCCTTGGGTCACCGCGATATCCAGAACATCGGGAGCCGCGTTAGGCCTTGACGGAAAGAACGTGGGTTGCGCTGGACCAAACACCATCGCCCGGCGCGATTCAACAAAACTGAGCAAGCGCCTCCCGTTCGGAGTAGTCAGGCGACTATTCCAAACGCGATGCTTGCAATTCAGATCGCCGGCCAAAATTACCCTTCGATGGGAATCGAAGATGACGTCCAGGTCGCCGACAAGGAGTTCAGCTTGTGGGGGCTTGTATGCTGAAACCACGAGGACGCCGCCAAGAGCTCCGTGGACCTCAATGGCGGTGGCCTCTAGGTTGGTAAGCTGCGGCAAAGCGACACGATGATGACCTATGGAGGTCCTCACCGCGATCGCCGTGCCGCCTCCTCGTCGGCCAACTCGGTCATCCCGATAGACCACGTAATTTGGTAATCGAAACCGGTTCGCCGGGGTCAGGTGGGTTTCCCCGAGGAGAAGTACGTCGGGTTTGAACCGAGCCAGGAATTCAAGAAGGTCGGAATGCTTGGAACCGATGTTGCTAGCATTCCAGGCTACGAGCGAGAGGTCTCGTCTAAGGGCTCGGTTCATAGAAGACCTATTACTTCGCAGGCTTCCACCAAGAGCATAAATCTCTCAGTTGGGTCAGCAGTTTCCAGGCGGTCTCGGATGGACCTGAAGGTGGATGCGACTTTCTTGAGGTCGTAGCCAGACAGAAAGTCGCGGACGAACTGTGCGTCATCGGAAATGACGGACTGGGCGGTTTGCCTGGAAACTGAGGCCGCGTAAGAGCGACCAGGTTTAACGGCATATCGGGTCGTGGTGGAAGCCACAGGACCAGGGGCAGACGGTTTTGAATCAGCGGCAGGAAAAGTACGCTGTTGCGCTTCGTCGGACTTGTTGTACCGGGAAGCAGGACTTTTCTTGGGCTGTGGGCAGGCAGGAGCTCGGGGCCGAGCATCCGGTGTGGTTATCCCTTTGTTCCTGGGTTTTGTGATGCCTGCTCGCGGAAATCGCGGAGGTGGCAGTGGCGAGGCTACCTCTGGTTCAGAGGCGGGAGTTGGAGGTTCCGCGGAGGTGGAGGGTTGATTCTCCGGCTCCATAACCGAGATGACGGCTACAGGGCTTGTCTCTGCTTCTGAAGGAGACGCGGTACGTTTTGGTGCCTTTGTAGTGGCTGGAGGTGGAGCCGGAGAGGGCGCGCGCCGTGCCGGTTGTGCCTTCGGTTGCGGCCTAGCCTGTGTTTTAGGCTGCCTCTGAGGTTGGGGCTGCATAGCTGGCTGCCTTGGTTTCGGGAGGGGCCCCTGCGGCTTTTGCTTCCGCAGGAGCTCCGCCTTGTAGACCGGGCAGTTTACGTTACTTGCTGCATGGCCTTGGCCACAATTAATCTTTTGTTTTTGGTAAACACGTTGCAGTACGTCATGAACGTATTTGTTGATAACCTGGATTGTGTTATCTAGTAGGGCCACATGAATGCTATCAAGTAGTTTTAAGTGAGTCATATATAAATCTCTGTTTAATTTTGCTTTATTTTTATACAAATATTTAAGTTCCTCTCTCATCCACATTATTTCAGCATGTCTTTTGATTTTGATTGCAGTCTCTGATTTTCTGTTTATTTTGATGAAGGCATATCTAGGCATTATATTATTTGTAATACACTCTTGATTGAACTTTATGTGTAAACTTGTTTTAAGTAGTTTTATTTTAATATTTTGAAATTTAAATACCGTATGTGCTTGACAAGCTTCTAGTTTTAGATCCATGTTTTTCGGTATCCAAGCCACTTATAGTATATAATTAGTAAAATAGTTTACCTTTTTCTTGTCCGTCTGGTGGCCTTTTCTCTATGTTTCATTCAACGCGTTTCAGGACATATGCCCCATCATCAGGATATCCCTTGTTGAAGTTCGTCAATCGTTAAAATATTAAAAACACTTCAAGATTAAACTTCAAGCTCTTAAACATAATCAGATAAGAGAGGAGGACTTCGAATGTAAACACAAGTTCTACACGCGTGTCTCAAATTTGACGAGTATACAATTTACATCTGATGAAAGAGATATTCTTAACAAGGGGCTAAATTATAATATTCCTTATATCGGTAAAGACCACATGATTCGAGAAATTATTAGTGCAGAGGCCGCCATAAAAACAATACCAAACCAGGCTTTACAAAATGAAACCCGTGCCGTAATTAATAATAGCTTGAATAAATGCCTAAAAACTATAACAAATAATGAAAAGCGCTGTAAAGTTAATCAAAGATACTTGAAAGAAAATGAACCCTTGAAACATATAAAAACTAAATTGGTAGATAACAATGCACTGATTACAAAGGCTGATAAGGGGAATACCGTAGTCGTAATAGACAGAGACGAATACACTTCAAAGGTTAATGAGTTCATATCAAATAATAATATTGTAATGATACAAACGGACCCAACTGCAGAGTTCGTCAAAGTTTTGAATAATAAAATTAACCTATGTACACGGCTGTTTGATAACGCCACACGCCGTGCACTAATACCCATTAACGCAGAAGCACCACAATTTGTTGGCCTACCAAAAATCCATAAGACCAATATACCGATTAGGCCATTGATAAATTTCACAACTGCGCCGAGCTACAATGTCAGCAAAAAACTTACAGTGAAAATAAAAAACAGTATAAAGATAAGTAATAACCATAGTATAAGAAATAACATTGACCTTGTTGACAAATTGAAAAGCATTAAATTACGACCTAATTATAAAATAGCATCTTTTGATATTGTTGACTTGTATACGAATGTCCCTGTTCAAGAAACTCTCACTATCCTTAAAGAAAATCTTATTAACGCCAAAATATGTAATTCTGAAGAAATCAATGATTTAGTTAATTTACTGGAAGTTGTACTTGACCAAAATTATTTTACATTTAATAATAATTATTACATCCAAAAAAAGGGCCTAGCCATGGGGTCACCTTTATCTGGTTTATTGGCTGACATATACTTAAACCACTATGAGAATACATATTTTCTCAATAACGTGAATAAACTTTCCAAGAAAATAATATCATATACACGTTATGTTGATTATACGTTTATAATTTTTAATGGCACAATACGACAAATAGAAAATATGAAATTATACATGAATAGTGTCAATAAAAACATACAGTTCACACTTGAGACGGAGATAAATAATAAACTTAACTTCCTCGACCTGACAATTACAAGACTAGATGAAAAATTCCAATATCAAATATACCGAAAACCGACAACCACGGATCTCACGATAAATGCTGAATCACATCATCCCTTTTCTCAGAAAATGGCAGCTTATCATAGTTTAATACATAGGTTACTTTCCACACCATTAGAAGACAAAGATTTTCACGAAGAACTGAACACGATCAAATACATAGCTAAGGCCAATGGTTATAAAAGATCAATCGTAGATAATTTAGTCAACAACACAGAAAAAAGAAAAACAACATAGAATTACAAGAAAATAATAGAAATAAAATTAGGTATATAGCATCAGAATATGGTAACACCCTACCCAAAATTTTAAACAAAGTATTCGGTGGGATAAATGTAAAAATGGCTTACCGAACTAATAATAACATTAATAAGATACTCTTACCTAAACATTCAAAATCAATTGAAGACAGGACGGGCGTTTATAAGATAATATGCAATGACTGCGACAGCTTTTACATTGGCCAAACTGGTAGACCTTTTAAAAAAACGATTCAAAGAACATTTACCTAAAAAAGAATTTAGTAAAACAGTGTCAAATTACGCGCGCCATCTGATGGACAACAACCATAGTTATACTGATTTCACAACGAACTTTCAACCCCTCCATATATGCAGAAAAGGAAATTATATGAATGCTATCGAAGAATACGAAATATATAAGGCCTACAAAAATAAAAAAACAGAAGAAGTCATCCTTAACGATCAGCTGAATTTCCAGTCCAATCTATTATACGACACAGCGATAAGAATACAGAACAAGGTCCATAGTGCACGACATATAGCAACATGAACACTGCAGTCGACTATAGCATGTCATGGTGCGCACCACCGATATCGTGTGTGTCTCAAATCTGGGTATTTTATGTTTTTTTATGTTTATATTATATTTATTGTTATGTGTAGAATGGTATATACAGTGTTTTTAATATTTTAACGATTGACGAACTTCAACAAGGGATATCCTGATGATGGGGCATATGTCCTGAAACGCGTTGAATGAAATATAGAGAAAAGGCCACCAGACGGACAAGAAAAAGGTAAACTATTTTACTAATTATATGGGTCAATATTTTCATCTGGCCGTAATTCGTGAACAAAACGTTTTGCAAACTTATTTCTATATTATGTGTTGACTTATTTTTAGCTTCATAAATACTATCTCAATATATTATGACAAGATATCTCCTTTCAAGATAACATCCGTTTAAGGATTTAGCTTTTTTTAGCTTCGAAATGGTATTTTTTCCTCCAAAAACACCGTAAAGAAATCAGATTTAAAAACAACTGCCTAAGCTAGTATATAACCAGTAAACAATGTGACCAAGAAGCGTTTGACGATCAAGTAGATGAAGCTCAAGGATACTGAAGACGAAAAACACAACCGAACCTAACCCATGAAGCAAAGAAGAAGACGATGTTTGGTTGATATTTTATATTACCTCATCATAAAGTTTAGAGCTTTCTCTAGGGCATTAGAGATTATTCGACATACCTCTAACTGGTTCAATATAACAAACGTATAGCGTTTTTACTTCCATGTTCCATAAGGAAATGGAAGTATGGTGATGGCAAAAAAAATCGTGGTCGAGATTATTGCAGATTCTGATTGTACTACCCTCAAAACATGAAAAAAGTCATTTTCGAAAAGTGTCTGTCTGTGTGTCTATCTGTTTGTCTGTCTGTCTATAGATTTTTTTTTCTATGGCAAACGATAACAGCCGCAAATTCAAACAGAATCAAATAATTTTTTGCATACCGCCCTGATTTTTAGAGTACTCAAGACTTATTGTTTTTGGTGGAGATCGGCTAAGGGAAAGGGGTACGTTACCAGCAACTTTTTTTTATCAAGGGTAATTTTTTCTATGGCAAACGATAACAGCCGCAAATTCAAACAGAATCAAATAATGTTTCTCATACAGCCCTGAATTGTAGAGTTCTCAAGGTCTGTTGTTTTTAGTGAAGATCGGTTAAGTGAAAGGGGTAGTTTACCTGCCACATTTTATGTTTTAACAAGGGTAATTTTTTCTATGACGAACGATAACTGCCGCACATTCAAACAGAATCGAATAATGTTTTGCACGCGTTCCTGAATTGTAGAGGACTGAAGGCCTTTTGATTTTGGTGAAGATCGGTTAAGGGAAAGGGGAAGTTTACTAGCAACGTTTTATGTTTTAAC
The DNA here is from genome assembly GCA_034769895.1 of Magicicada septendecula. Lineage (NCBI taxonomy): Eukaryota > Metazoa > Arthropoda > Insecta > Hemiptera > Cicadidae > Magicicada > Magicicada septendecula. The sequence continues at coordinate 1,253,465,602 of CM068367.1, forward strand.
AAGGGTAATTTTGTCTACGACGAACGATAACTGCCGTAAGTTCAAGCATAATCAAATACGTTTTTGCATACATCCCTAATTTGCAGAGAACTCGACGCCTGTCGATTTTGGTAAAGATCGGTTAAGGAAAAGGGGTAGTGTACCAGCAACATTTTATGTTGTAACAAGAGAAATTTTTTCATGGCGAACGATAACTGCCGTAAATTCAAACAGAATCAAATAATTTTTTACATATGTACCTGAGTTGTAGAAGACTCAAGGCCTATTGATTTTGGTGAAAATCGGTTACGGGGAAAGGGCAGTTTATCTGAAACATTTTTTGTTGTAACAAGAGTAAAGTACTTAATTTTGATAAATAAAGTATCCTGATAAGAAGATCTTAATAATCCACTGTAGAAACGTAGATGAAATATCTATAAATGAAGAGGCTAATTGAACGGGGTGGGGGTAATTTTCTATAAATGAAAATTATAGTTGCAGGGGGAGGGGATAATTTTTATATGTGTACTACGTTATCGGCAACAAAGTAGTAGTTTGTTGTTAAAATTCCTTTCCGGGCTGTTTGGCCGTAGTCCAATGTTTTCTGCAAAACCAGACGTTTCGGCAGTGCTATCTACTGCCATCATCAGTGAAAATCGAGTGCGATAACGTGTGGTGGTATACGTTAGTGACCACAGTACTGTGATTAAGGCTTGAGCAATAAGTGGAAAGAAGTAGTTTCTATGGAAACATTTCATTTCGTAAATGATTTTAAATCTAAATCTTAGAACATGGAAGTCATGTATGGTTCTCCATATCGATATGTGTAATTTATAAACCATCTTCAAAGTAATCTTAACGTATTGAACAGTGTACCCGCATCGTTTTTCTGAATTACTATGCTGAAAAGTTACTACGCAGACGTGGGCCCTCTGACCCGATAAAGTAAATTTACTTCTAGTCTATAGTCTTGATTAAAATCATTTCGCTTCACAATATTGTAGTTGTTCACACACATACTCAGAAAAGAATAAGTAACATTCTGGCAAACACGTTGTTTTTTTAAAAAAATGCATGTTATCACCATACGGGTCTTAGATTGTTTCCGCGGGTGTTCTGCAATTCTACCGGTAAGACAAATTACACAGTGTATGTACAACATGCGTACACAGGCGTACAATACAGTACACTTGACATCGTCAACACTGCTCCGCCCAGTGTCTAGCGAATCTATTCAATTCAGTTTCCGGTGTTTTTCCTCCACCTTGTATTCAGTATTCAGTTTATTCCACTAGAAGACTTTTAAACAAATCATCGCTCTATCTTGTAAAGAGCTGTCCTTTGTTCTGTCTTGCATCGAGACGCCTTTTAGATTCGTCAATCTTCGTGACCTACTTTGTTTTTTAATATAAAAATTTTTGTTTTAATATAATTCCTAGGCATGTGTACTTTTATGATCTTATGGATTTTGTACTTTTCCTCGTGTGTTTTATGATTCAAAACGGAGATCTTCATCCTTCTTACTCACAGACGTATACTATGGCTTTGTCATATTAATGGCCAAACCGGAAATAAGTTAATCCTTCATATTTCACGATATGTTTTGTGCCTGATATGTTTTTTGACGAACAATGTGCTGATATTTAGTGCTGTTGCTAGTGTGTCCAATTGGCTCCCCTTAATTGTTTCGTGTACAACAAAACATGTAGTAGATTCAAAACAATACAAAGCGGTACCGTAATCATTAAAGTTAACCTCTCATTCTCTTTATATGTGTATGTGTTTTCCGTATGTATTTGGTTTCTGCGTGTGTGTGTTTAGAATACGCTCAAGATAGGTAATGGGCCTACTTACTGACGGTCCGTAAGAGGGGTGTAACAATTTATTCCTTGTAAATCACAAAAGGAAATGTTTTTTGTTGTAGCACTTGGTAATGTGTGTGTGTTGTTATGTGACACTGTGTTACTGACAGTTTTGTTACATGACAGTAGTCGTTAATAATCCGTGGTACAGAGAGGACAGCACAGCAGTAAAATCAATTCCACACCATATCGGGTTAAATAATACAGACAACGGCAATGGAGTAGGGATATTTTATGAGTATATTTAAGAAACATTAATTTTTACGTAGATGTGTCTGTGTTCGTGCATTCCACAGGGTGGTTTCAAATGGTAATTCGAAGTAACCTATCGATTATATTGATGTCGTTCAGACAAAAAGAACGAGATTATCTACGGACGACTTGGGTTTATATGAATAATGAATAGTAATTTCCATTTACAGATACAATATTGAAACAAATCTAACCGTTTACCTTATACGTCTGTATGCTACACACATGTAATGGACAATGACAATACAATTATATAAAACATGAACATTACAGTGTCGCCACCAAAGTAATGTGTGTACGCGTATCATTACTTACGTTTTTCATTCCTCAATGGTGTGTCTCTGTCTTTACAATTATTTGAAAAAAAAAAACGGTAAAAAGAAGAGACGTAATTATAAAGTGTATGTAACAATTGCCTACGATTATATTTTTGAAAGATGTGAATCAAATACACGCTTTTGCTAAGCTTCTCCGCCTTAACAACACCCTCAACTACTTATCCCTAGGTGCTTGTTAAACGTAGCAGTCCATTTCAAGTTATGGTAAACAGTTACTGGAGCAATACACACCAGCTGGGAAGTGAGTTAAATCCCGATGGAATGGTTGGTAATTTGGTACAGCAGATGTAATTGAATGATAACACAGACAAGGAGCGAAAAAGATATTAAGACCAGCAGTGAACTAGTTCACAGTTGTTAGAGGATAGTTGTCTGATAATGAATAAGATAATAGATAAGAGAAGTGGTCTTCCTGTGCTTATGAGGAAACGGTTCCAGGGCACAGTTGTTTGTGTACTTAACGAAACGTGTGCAATATGGTTTTCTCTCTACTTTCGTATCTTATCTTACTAATTTTGTTAACTCTTACTACTGTGCACATACGGATAATTATGAATTCGAAATCAGCTGTTGGAGATTATAACTAATGACGAGAGAATAGCATAACTAACACAACTACCATGACTCACCGACATCTTAAAAATAATGTTAAAGCGTGTGATACTAACTGCCTAAAATGTTATTAGACCTCGGCGACACTGGTTCACTAAACCGCACCAACATGGGAGTTGTCTACCCCCTTAAAATATCTATCGCATATTGTTACTCGTCTTAATATAGATATCTTGGAACACGAAAATATGCAGTGACGATCTAGGCTTATACTAAACGGGTACGTTAACATTGGATTCGGAGAGGGGAAGAGTACCAGCACTAGCACTGCGAGTTGTGTGGGGACACAGTATGTTCCCCTACGCTGCTTGACGTTTGTACAGTCAAAGTAAAACTCATACGCGACTTGAAAACTTACCCGTCCGAAAATTACAATAAGACCATTAGAATACTTAAACTTTATACTTTGTTATTCTACATCAATTCAAATGTCATATTTTTTAACACGAACACGCACAAATAATTAGCCAATACTTGTAATACAAATCGACACTCACGATATTTCACAGCTGGGAAACATTTATTCTAATGGCATACTTTTGAGTATGACTGTAGACGGCTCGTAGTTCACATTTTTTCCGCATCATTTGTTAAATTTGTGTAGTAGTAGCTGTGATCCCCCACTCGATGAGTTAGCTGTTCTTCTCCTGTCACCACGATGAGATTCTGTTCTAGTGCATTCTGTATGAATTTAGCTGATACTCATCGCTGACCAGTTGTGGCGACTAGTTGGTTGCCACCTCGTTTGCTCATGATTTGTAACAGGCACTTCCGAACAGGGATAAGGTTTATGCTCTTCTCTATAGAGCTGGTATCATACAAAATATGCTGTCAATTGTCATGACAACCAATTGACATTCCGGAAAGTGAGTTTTATGCGTTTCATAAAGATCTGTGTCCAGATACTATAAACATCCAGATATTCTGTCAGTCGTGGCGACTGCCAGATGAAAATAGTTAGACTAACGCATTTTTCTATAAGTTGATATCAGCATAATATCCTGCTAGCCTGTCCATTGTGGCGACGATCAGTTACCATTGCGGACACTTTACGATTACATGCTTTTGTAAAGAGTTGTTATCAGCCAAAATATCCTAGCAACCTGCATTTCTGGCAACGGTCACTTGCCACTCTAAACAGTTAGGTTTATGCGCTTTACTGAAAAGCTGTAATCAGCCCGTTGAATGTTTTCCAATGAAGTTAGTGTTATTTTCTTTGATGATGATCTGTTATCAGATCCTACCACTTTGCCAGTGCGACGGCGATAAATTGTCATTGCGAAAAGTTGGTTTTATGCGCTTTTTCAAACCCTAATTATCAGCACGAATATCCTGATCCGTACTGAGACATTGATGAACTGATTCCTAATTGTTGGTGGCCGCTCTTCTGACACTGAAATGTTTATAAATGGGAGTAAATTTAAAACGTTTGGTAAACATGACCAATGTTGCCACTCCGTTTAGCATACATAAATTAGTCACGTATCGTTGATTAAAGTGGTTATCTGCATTAAATCCGTTAAAATAAATTCCGCGAGAGCGTGTAAGCGTCACATACACACATACACACATACATGTAGGCCTACTCATTTTAATATCAAATATTGTCAATATATCGTAGCTGGGTGAATAATATAATTATACTCTACAGGCTTTGATTAAAATTGTTTCCTCAGGGAATTTCGCCGGGCAATGTATTATTGCAGGCAACAGAAATAAATAGATTGTCCACGCGTGTACCACAACAGAAACATGTATTGTTCGTACGTGGATTTACACTTTTATACAGTTTTATGTATTCAGCTGTGTCAGAGAAAATTAATAAAAGAAACCAGTTATAAAAACGTCAATAATCGAGATATTAAAAATCAAAACCGTTAATAATCTGAAAAGCACAAAAAATATGTACTTTAAAGGCTACACTGAAAATTGACTGACTTAATTTAAATGCATGCTACTTTGTGCAACGTCTTGCAATCTAGTCGTGTCTACAGACACTGCTGAATCGTATACAATTTGTTTATAGATGTAGTACCATACATTGTAGCATACATAGATGCAGTAGTTATATATATTGACGACATGCTGAGAGCATGGATATCCAGAGTGACTTCGGGAATACAGCTTAAAAATTCAATTTATATGGGTTCCCTGCTATATGCGGATGACATAGTTCTTATTCAAGAAAACGAGGATGATTTACAAAGAGCTAAATCAATCACAAGAAGTCGCAAGAGGGTACTCACTGACATTTTTAGTAAGAAGACCAAACCATGTCCTTTAAAGGTAAACATCCAGTGAGGACTAAGATAGTTATAAACAACAGCACTTTAGAACAAGTGAGCCGTTTTAAATATCTCGGCTGTGCAGTCAAGATCTGCCTGTTGTGGACTTGTACGTACCGCACAAGCGTTCTCAACCTGGTTTCGAAAGCCTTCGGAAACATTCATTATTTTAACTAAAAATGACATTTATTGCAGAAATGTGACGTTATTACAAATAATAAATGGTTACCGTGCAGAACATTCGATTTGTGAACATGCGCACATGTTTCCTAGATATTATGAGATGAAATGTACATGGTGGTTTAAACGAGACTAAAGTAAGAGGAAGGGAAATTTGAAAGACGATGGAAGAGACACGTCAATAAATAAGTCAGTCAAATACCCGAAGATCTACGGTGGAAGAGTCAGGTTGAATTAATAACAAAAACGTATGGTAAAAATGGATATTAGAATGAGTCGAAAGAGGTACTAAATGAAGAAGAGGATATTATAATGAGTTGAAAGAGGTACTAAATGAGGAAGAGTATATTGGAATGAGACGAAAGAGGCACTAAATGAGGAACTTACTACTAATACTACTCTGTCACTCAGAACATGTTGCATAGAAACACGTTCGAGTTGTAGATTCTTCTACAACATTACAGTTACAATATTACAGCGTGTAGTTTTGGTTTATGATTTTGCATAATGTCTTCTTAGTTTTGAATGCCTTCACATTCACTGAGCTCATGATACGTCTAACGCAGTCATATATTAGTCGTTAGATATCGAATGTGGCGTTGCTTTCGAAGCCTATTGTTTGAAGTATCAACGATACAGATTTTTAGTTGCACCAACCAACGTTTCATTGACCGCAAAAACTACTATATACATAGACAGTTTTAATGTTTAAACGACATACAGTAAACAGTACTCGTGTAACTTATGTTACTCACTAAACAGACTCATACTTTGTTGCACCTACCGTCAATTATTCACCAAGTTTTATTTTCTTTCGCGTGTGTAACACAACACTGTCTAGCTACGGACTACAAACTACGAAATAGCTTATTTTCATTAATTTGCATGAATTAAAGTTATAGCGGTCTGTTATATTTCTATTTTCCACTATGCTAATTGATATTTGCATATTTAATTACATTACGCTTAGAAAAGTGTTATAGTTTATTTACGCCAACAAAGAATTTACTTTAATTACTTTAGTTGTATCTAGACGTACAAACATCTCAAACAGCTTTGTAAGCTTGCTGAACTAATCATGTATAATTTGTATGTCAGAATTATAATTAAAAAAGTACTTTCATAATTTTTAAAGTCTTACTTGTTTTAAACTTGTAGGACTATTTTTGTTTCACAAATAAGACAAGAAAAAGAGAGAGAAAGAAAAAACGGAAAAAGAGAGGCAGAGAAAGACATGTAGAGAGAGGAAGGAGAATAGAAAGAGAGATAGGGAACTGACACATACAGTAAGATATGAAATCTTGAGATATACGTAAAAAGGAAAAAAGTAACTTTCACTAACAGATTGTGAAACAGTGACTTAGAGGGAAACATTTTGTACTCTGGACAAACTGTCTGTTTGCCAGACTCCCCTCCCTCTTTCCCTCCCACGATCTCCCTCTCCTCCCCTCTTTTTAGCTATCTATCTATCTATCTCTCTATATATTCATCTACCTGTCTATCTCTGTCAATACTTCTACATCTGTCTCTGGTTATCATCATCTGTTCTCACCAGTCTCTGTCTCTTCTACATCTGGTGAAGTTATACCAAAATTCTTCCGATGTTTATGGCTACAAATTCTGCCGAAGGATACAGTTTGCGTGTTTCCCATAACGCTAGTCGCTAAGCGCTGTTTGGGTTTGAGTCGTATAACGGTTCTCTTATCATTAAATTTCACTTTTTTGTACTTGTAATTTTTTTTTTTAATTTCATCTTTTTTCTGTGCGTTTAGCTCTCCAAGCTTTCATGACTTCAAACTGATAAATTTTATATAGGGCAGGTGCAATACAGGAACCTTGTTTGAACCCATTCAGTATTAGAGACTTTTCCCAAAATGTTAACCTTCTTTGTGTGAATTCTTCTTTCTCCTCCATCTACACGATTTAAAATATTTACATTTTTCCCAGTCATTCATGATGTTGACGACGTTCTTTTCTTCTACACACTCTCCATGGTTTATATGAACTGTAGTCCACCCTCCCCCTATTAGCATATTTATCTCATTGCATTTTCACTCAAATTAATTTACATAAAATAAGAAATTCCCTAAAAACTTAAAAACAGTTGTTACTATGGCTCAGTCTTTCTCATACGCACGCTAGGAATACCACGTAGAAAAGAACTTCTAATTTTATTATTTTAACTTTTTTTCGTTGTTCCTTTCAGAGAATAAATATATTCTCCCTACAATGTAGATGGCACGCAACCCGTAGGAGGTAGCGCTGGGCCATTAACTCCAAGGGTTGTCCTTAACATTCATACGGCGTGCGTTTACCAGAAAACAATCTCTATACTAAACGTTCCTATCTCTCTTTACCTTAATATTACTGTAACAACATCTCTTTTGTTCCACCACGAAAAACGCTGCAGACTAATTGTATTTAAACGTTGTGTTCTTCCGCGCGCAGTAAAATAGAAAACTCTAAATAAATTTGTCTTTTACTGTTATTTCATTCAAAATTTTATTGTTGTTAATGCTCCGTTTTAATGACATGCATTCAAGTTCTGCTCTATCCCCTTTATAATTATATTTTTCACAAAGGTTTTATATAACATTTGTTTTGTGACTATGTTACAAACATACAGCAATGACTACGACAATTATACAAATCTGCAGAAAAAGATGGGCGTAAAATAACTAATCCATGAATAGTAAGGGGAACAGGAAAATTCTTAAACAGTTATGTAACCAAACTAGTGCCATCATTTAAGGTGAAGGTCGACAAGATATTTGATTAATGGAAAAGTTACCACCAACTTTACTAGATTGGAAGTCAAGAAAGACATAGAGGCCACAAGAACCTACGGAGCTTTACAGAGTAGAGAGGTAAGTAAGAGACGAGTACTATAGAGCAATGTTTCGCTCTATAGAGCAATAGCTGAAAGACTAGGAAATGATGAAGCATGACTAGTAAGAGCGAGCACACAAACATCGCCGGATAGAAAAGTGGTTATCACACTTATGATGATGATGACCAGCGGGTGTTTTGTATGTTTATTCTTGTATCATCAATCCGAGCATAGGTTTCTGAATTGACTTCATATTCAGATTTCAGCATTCAGTTCGTCTGGTCATCCTACTGATCTCCTTCTGATCCAAACTTCCCTCTGCTGTAGAACAATTCCACAGTAGTCCTCTGTTTCTTATAAATTTTTTTAAGGCTGATACCCGATGTATACAAAATGTCGCCATGTCGTCGTCATCATTATCATCATGAACAGCAGTTGCAGTAATTGTCTGCTCACTGCTTCTGCAGCCATTCTCCAGTCACGTATCTCCTAAGCAAGTTCCGTCTCGTCCACAGTACAACTGTCGATCAGAGCACTCCTTCATCTTGCAACTAGATATGGTATGTTTGGCTTAAATCCAGCAATTTTCTTCCTTAATCTTAGGGCATAACTACCCGTCTCTTAATTATTTTTCAATTCCATAAATAGCATTTCTTTTCTGTTTGGCTTGTTCGTCATAGATAAGTCAGTTGCATACTTTCCCACAGTAGGTCTGTGTGTGTAGTCTATATATGTCTTACTGTAACTCAGGTGAAACGTAGAGCCTCAACAAACGTTCGCTACCTCGTCCAATTTTGAGATATTAATTTTACTTATCTCCTAGTTTTCCCTGTGCTTGGTAGTTTCTGTGACACTGCTCCACGCCGTGTAGTTCTCTATAGACACCTTCATCAGCTAACCTGTGAGTTTTAGTCAAGTGCCCTTTTCGTACTTCTCTATTCAAGCAGTGTCCTACATAAATCCACTCACTTGTCTTTCCAAACGGAATCCATCCTTATCTTCTTTGACTGATAATTTCTGGCAGTATGTTCATCTTTTTTCTATTTTACCTGATAGACACTATCTAAAAATTTATTCTGCAACATTTTATATAAATTATATGAAGTACCAGTCACAGACACTGTTGATACTGGAACCCCTTTCTCAAAGTAAATATTGATCAAACGAGACGTCAGGCAAAAGTGTAGTTGTTCGATTTATGTTGGTGATTTCACTAGGACCGTAAAAAAGAATATGACACCTTGAATAAAAATTAATAGCTACACGTATCTGAATACTTATTTTATATGCTGCTATGGAAAGGATATCACTATTTTGTAGGCAGCTATCCCCCCCACAAGATATATAATTATTTGTTCTATATACCTGCCTCGAGAAATCGTGTAAATAAAAACCACGATCGCCTATTCTAAAGCAGGACTGTCCCTTGTCTGCAACTCCCTTAATACTACACAAGACGGTGGGAAGGGAATCAGCGACCCTTGTAGTACGTTCTCGTAGTATGTATGATATACAACAGATATTAGCAGCAAATAATATTTTATTTTAAAATCACTAGCACAAATAACACAAGTTTGTTGACACGTAACCTTTGTTGGTGAACCCGATACCCGATACCCGATATTCTTGTTTACAGGAAAGTCGTAATTTGTTAACTGTTAGGTTTTCCTGCGCCACTTACTTCTTCTAAATCCACGCAAGCAGATAAACTTTACATTGTACCTACAATATACACAACTAAGTGTCACCGCTAATTGAATATCCAATGTTCACGCATGCTACGTATGTTAATCAAAAGGTCTCATCTGATTGGCTACCGAGTTATAATGCAGTTGGTCAACCGGTTCCCGTAATATTAAAAATGGTTGGGTACTTTTCGGTCAGACCTTGTACACAATATTATTTCGTAAATAAAACCTCTATAGGTTATTAGGTACAGTGTTATAGTCTTTAACATTGATTTCACATATCTAAATAAAAGAGCTAAATAATAAATTCCAAGTAAAAATCTAAACTTAAGATTAATTCATCCTTCCAACGCGCCTTAATCTACGTTAGCTTATGCAGGTGATAAATCACATAACAATTATATTAATCGAACTGAGCGCGATTTCTGACCATGCACAGATTCAGATTTTCCCCTTTTCAGCGCTATTTCAATGGTGACTTGAATGTGTAGTTTCAAAATTTATGTAAATACATTTATATAGTGCACACGAGTAGGAATCATATCATTTCTACAACTAAACCTCTGATGTAAATAAATAAAGCGTTAAAAATTAATACGTTCAAAATTGAATGTTGTGAGAACAGACTGCCATACATACTTGTTGTTTTTTCTTTTCATTATCCAAACGAATAAATGGGAAACAATAGATTTTGTCCAATATCAGTGCCACTGCAACACTGTCTGCATTGCAATCGGTCTACCACAAAGCCGTTAGCTGCAGCTCATGATTTAACGGACGGAATTAATTAAAACAATATGGGCACGTACGTTGGCAATACTGGTAATATACTGGTGATTATTTAAATTTAACATGCTTTAAGGCATATGTTTTATCTCGATGTGGTATCCAGGGCCGCGGATACGAGATCCGTCTGTTATTATTCTACATTGTATATCGATGTCCGTAGCCTCGGTTGCCTCTGTATCTTCTGCTACTCTCGGCCTGTCTACGATTTCAGAAATTCTTTCGAACAGCTTAAAAGAAAAACCAGCTTATCAGAGTTACGTCATTTTATTGGACACGCTTCCTTCTTTCGTCCCACCTTTTAGCAAGCAATCATTATATTTGTTATCCGTTAGGCAGACCTTTCTATTATTGGAGAACTAAAACTGTCCTAAATACAAAGAACATTTTAAAATATGTTTTATATAATTTATTATAATATTTATTTATATATTATAGGCCTATATAATAAATATACTATATTATATATATAGATTATATATTTGTAATTTATTATATACTCACATATAATATATTTTTACATTACTTTTCATAGGCCTACTATAATTTATATATATACACACATTAGCGAGGTGGGTAGAGTTCATTTTCTTTATCGTAAAAATTAAAATTGCATACAAAAGTTAAGACATTTATTTTTATTCAAAGACGTTTAGACCATCATTCGTATGTTCATTTTCAGCCATGCTGATTCGCTGTCTACTAAAGTACTAATGACGTGCTGATTTTATATTACTGTTGCCTTATCTTGATGAAGCTCTTCTAGCTGCATCGTAACTATCGATTTTGGGCAATATACAATCGAAGCAAAATATGCTTACGTTCAATGCAGAATAATTATCTTGATTGTACTTTTATGTCATTTTAAGTTGTACAGTATTTGCATATTTATTTAAGTACGTTTAATTGGTTTGGCACAGGTGGCAAAATTTGAAGAAAGGCCGTATAAAGGAAACAGTTTATAACTTTACCGATAGGACAACAAATCGGATTAGCTTTTTTTTGAAAGTTGGAAAAACTTTATAGATTTTATGGGCATATACAATAGCCAACAGTTGCACCCACCGACACGATATTCGACTTTTAGTAGCACAGATAGTTGGAGAGAGCAGTTTGAATAGCCATTTTTATACGAATTTTATTTGTTCCGTGTGAAAGCTGTTTCCACATTGAAAGCCGACTGTTACAACGCCATTAGAGTGGGCACCGTTTGAGGGTCAATTTGTTCGTAGATTGACCTACGCGTACGTATAATTTAACGTTAAATGTCTAACTTTTATTCCTACTGGAAAAAATGTGCATTTTTTTACTTAATTGCAACATGGAAAACGTTAATGCTTAAATATAATAAAATAAAATTCAATATTTTGTTCGTTTTGACTCGCTTGTTGACCTCCGCTTGCACAGTGGAAATCGTAATGACCATATCCGTGAATTGTGGTAAAACCGTTTAAATAGGCTGGACGTAGAAAATCGATTACCGATAATCTAGAACTTCGTACGGTAATTTTTTATTAACCGCTTTCGAATAATAATAAACGCTCTGAGGAAACGTTAAAGAATAAAACCTTTGTTAGTTTAATTGGCTATGTATGTATGGCCAGTGTGACAGTTTACGGCAACCAGCAGACTGATATGTGTCTCATTGTTTAGCATCGTCTGCACGTGTATTAAGTCATAGTTCTTATAGACATACCTATATACTCATTTTCTATTAGCTTGTTATCGCAAAAATAGTTTTAAAACCGTCGTTTCTGTCAATTGACAAGAATATTCCTATATTTCCTAGGAATGCAAGAAGTGATGGATGCAGATTGGACACACCGAGGTTCATAAAAGTACAAGAACGGCTAATCTCCATTGCAAAATCTCAAACACTACAGAGGACAGGGCGTTTATTGTGCGGATGGAATTTAGATTAGTTGATATAAGTGTAAGTGACATACCAAAAACCACTAAAGAAATAAAAATACACAAATAGTACGAGATTTGGCCCCTTCAAATAAAACAGGCTGATATTACTGAAAATTTCAGAATTGCATATCAACTCGACTCTTTTCAAATCACATCATCACCTTCATCATCTCAGTAAATAGTTCGTTGACTAATTTCAGACGAAGTAGTGAGAAAATTAGCTTGGTAAGCGACAAGGAAACGAGGTCCCTGTCACTTGATACAGGGATGTCTTTCTAGACATTTCACTAATATTTCTCCCTATCAAAGTTTATCTTGAATACCATATTTGTGGAGCCATAATGTGTGATCAAGTGTCCAATACATAGTACATCATAGTACAAATCATAATCATGTATTTCCTTATGAACAGGATTTCCAAACATATTAATCGTTTTGCCACTCAAATAATTTATATGCTTTACTATAAATTTGCCTGGATTCTCTCCTTCTGTATCCCACTAAAATCTCTAGACTTTCATCTTGTTCAAATTTTCCAGAATTCAACATTAATTTTTAAATTAAAAATAATTTAACTTTGATCTAAAGGTTTCACGGCCGGCGTCAACAAGTGTAAGCCGGGCGGTTAGCCCGTGGTCTCATGGTGTAGCCGGGCGGTTAGGCCGTGGTCTCATGGTGTAGCCGGGCGGTTAGTTCGTGGTCTCATGGTGTAGCCGGGCGGTTAGGCCGTGGTCTCATGGTGTAGCCGGGCGGTTAGGCCGTGGTCTCATGGTGTAGACGGGGGTTAGGCCGTGGTCTCATGGTGTAGCCGGGCGGTTAGGCCGTGGTCTCATGGTGTAGCCGGGCGGTTAGGCCGTGGTCTCATGGCGTAGCTGGGCGGTTAGGTCGTGGTCTCATGGTGTGTACCTGGGCGGTTAGGTCGTGGGCTCATGGTGTATCCGGGCGGTTAGTTCGTGGTCTCATGGTGTAGCCGGGCGGTTAGGTTGTGGTCTCATGGTGTAGCCGGGCGGTTAGGCCGTGGTCTCATGGTGTAGACGGGGGTTAGGCCGTGGTCTTATGGTGCAGCCGGGCGGTTAGTTCGTGGTCTCATGGTGTAGCCGGGCGGTTAGGCCGCGGTCTCATGGTGTAGCCGGGCGGTTAGGCCGTGATCTCATGGTGTAGACGGGGTTTAGGCCGTGGTCTCATGGTGTAGCCGGGCGGTTAGGCCGTGGTCTCATGGTGTAGCCGGGCGGTTAGGCCGTGGTCTCATGGCGTAGCCGGGCGATTAGGTCGTGGTCTCATGGTGTGTACCTGGGCGGTTAGGTCGTGGGCTCATGGTGTAGCCGGGCGGTTAGTTCGTGGTCTCATGGTGTAGCCGGGCGGTTAGGTTGTGGTCTCATGGTGTAGCCGGGCGATTAGGCCGTGGTCTCATGGTGTAGACGGGGGTTAGGCCGTGGTCTTATGGTGCAGCCGGGCGGTTAGGCCGTGGTCTCATGGTGTAGCCGGGCGGTTAGGCCGTGGTCTCATGGTGTAGACGGGGGTTAGGCCGTGGTCTCATGGTGTAACCGGGCGGTTAGGCCGTGGTCTCATGGTGTAGCCGGGCGGTTAGTTCGTGGTCTCATGGTGTAGCCGGGCGGTTAGGTCGTGGTCTCATGGTGTAGCCGGGCGGTTAGGTCGTGGTCTCATGGTGTAGCCGGGCGGTTAGGTCGTGGGCTCATGGTGTGTACCTGGGCGGTTAGGTCGTGGGCTCATGGTGTAGCCGGGCGGCTAGTTCGTAGTCTCATGGTGTAGCCGGGCGGTTAGGTTGTGGTCTCATAGTGTAGCCGGGCGGTTAGGCCGTGGTCTCATGGTGTAGACGGGGGTTAGGCCGTGGTCTTATGGTGCAGCTGGGCGGTTAGTTCGTGGTATCATGGTGTAGCCGGGCGGTTAGGCCGTGGTCTCATGGTGTAGCCGGGCGGTTAGGCCGTGGTCTCATGGTGTAGACGGGGGTTAGGCCGTGGTCTCATGGTGTAGCCGGGCGGTTAGGCCGTGGTCTCATGGTGTAGCCGGGCGGTTAGGCCGTGGTCTCATGGCGTAGCCGGGCGATTAGGTCGTGGTCTCATAGTGTGTACCTGGGCGGTTAGGTCGTGGGCTCATGGTGTAGCCGGGCGGTTAGTTCGTGGTCTCATGGTGTAGCCGGGCGGTTAGGTTGTGGTCTCATGGTGTAGCCGGGCGGTTAGGCCGTGGTCTCATGGTGTAGACGGGGGTTAGGCCGTGGTCTTATGGTGCAGCCGGGCGGTTAGGCCGTGGTCTCATGGTGTAGCCGGGCGGTTAGGCCGTGGTCTCATGGTGTAGACGGGGGTTAGGTCGTGGTCTCATGGTGTAGCCGGGCGGTTAGGTCGTGGTCTCATGGTGTAGCCGGGCGGTTAGGTCGTGGGCTCATGGTGTTAGAACCAGACGTTTCGGCCTCACCATCGGTGGTCATCTTCAGTGGTAAAATATTGTGGAAGGTGTTCGCCAAAAACTGCAGGTGGTGATGGCCGTAACGTCTCGTCCTAACACCATTTAGACCACAGCCTAACAACCCGGTTTACAATCTTTTAAATTAAATTAATTTATTTTAAAAATAAACTTGTGCCTTAATTTAAAAATGTAATTGGTTCAAATTTAATTTAATTTAAAATTCAACCGTTTCTTAAAGTTGAAGGGTGGTCAGTCTCGGATTAAGTACAATAAATTAAGACAATGTAACGTCTAACCTTAGATTTAAAGTTGTACCGCACCACTTTTCACACAAAAACCTTCACCAGACATTCATTCTCTTCCATCCAGTGGTTCTTAGAGACACCACATGGTCTTGTACAAAAAGGACCGTATATTTCTTTCGGAATTATACCAGATTTAATTATTTTAGTGGGCTTTCTATTCACTACTAAATATTGTTAATATTCCAATCACTCGTGTATTTACTGTCTGAAAAGAAAACATAAAAATGTTAATAAATAATTGAACGAATCGACAGCAATCTTATCTAATTAACCATACACATGCTTACTCATCGTTAACACAAACCCACTTAGAGTGCATACAACATAATTAACGTTCACTTATCATTACAGACACGTTGCAAAAAGTACCGTATAAGTGTTTACAGCGACGGTGATCAAAACACTGTTCTCAGGTAACATGACTGGAAAGATTTCGCGGTACGGCCGCTATGAACTTCACTATCTAACGAAGTAAGAGCCAACTAGCATCCTAAATTGCACTTCTGCCTTTTTTTCGTTCAACTTAATTCAGCATATAAGTGCTAGTACCTAACATTCATTGTAAAATAAAACCCGTTATAAACGTCTACACGTGCAAATTGGTATACAAATTACAGTCCAAGTAACAGTCATTTTGTGTGTGTGTGTGTGTGTGTGTTTGCGCGCGTGCGCGCACGCAGGTCAGTGTTGATGCAGAACAAATTGCTACGATGCCGCTGCTCACCGAATCGAATTGTCACAATCAGGCTTCAATGTTTTAACGGCATTCACGGGGAAAACGAGATTAAGTGGTTATTGAGAAGGCTGTCTGCTTTCCATCGAGGCGATTACAAATAGCCCAATATTATGTCCTTATATTATTTCCCAATTAGTCGAATAATCTTGTTTTCAGATATTTTTTTTCTGACTGTTAATTAAGGGGACCTTGTAGTCGCTACACCGCCCATGTTAAAACTGACATTTTTAGGTACCATTATCTAAAAAAGTATGAAAGATAAATATTCATTTTTCCCCAAGTATTCTAGACCTTTGGCTGTAATGTTAACTAAATTTTAACCTCTTTAATATACACTGTCCATCCTAAATGATTTTTTAAAAACTTTTAAAAATTATACAAAATTTCATTAAATAATAATAAGCAAATAGAGACATCTTTTACATAAAATGTAATTACCATTATAGGCATTATATTAGGATATAACCAGAAAAAATCAATCTTCTAGACCTAATAGTCTTATAATAGACCTATATGTACTTAAAATTTAAAAATAAAATTGTTCACGAAACACAAATACACGGTTACATACAATGTAGGCCTACTATACGTGGTCTCTTAAAACATTCCTGCACCATATTGGCCTCCTTTTCATCTCCCCTTCTTTTTACGTATCTTTTAGCCTGACTTGCCTTCATAATCATTTCTTCCATTGTTAGCTTCCTAAATGCGCGTCTTCTCGATTGATTTTAAACCTAAGACACTGTATGATCCGATCTCACCACGTATCTTTTATAAAACGTTTACTTTAACCAGTGCACCTGTATTAAAAGTTATAATGACATCCAATGGACCTACTTCCAATTTTAATATTTTAAGTCCTACAGAAACATTTTTTTGGTATTCTGGTCCAAATAACAGGATTGAGTGAGTCATTAGGATTTTCAGTTCGACCATGGCTCTTTTTCAGTAAGTCTAAATTTGCTAAGTTTATATATTGATTTGGTTGCTTTCATGACAGAACCTGGAACAGAGTTTTTGTGGATGTACTTTTCTCGTGGAATGAGAGTCCATTGATACTTGGACCACAATATCTCTCCTTCAGTGCATACTTCATGGTGTGGTTTTTGATCTGTCGATTGGTGGAAGTATGTTGCCCATATTTCAGTTTTCATTTTATTTACGTTACTTGAATTTTCTTTAGTAGCTTTACCATAGTACACCTACAGAGTATCTAAAACAGCACGAGTCATCTCTCCTCGGCCACTCGGTAGTTCATATTCAGACAATTTATGTCCTCGCAGTTACTCTACACAACACTAACACTCAGCTGTAGAATAAAATATTAAATTTACAATGTTGCCACTTGTAAAAAAATAATAAGATTGATATTAAAATCTAAACTTGTGTTATAATAACGGTTTTAAATAAGTGATAAGTAAATTTTGTAACAGTGTGTTATTTATAGTTGTGAGTTGTGAGCTGAACAATTATGATAAAAAACACGAAAATATAATGACATTTGCGGTCCTGTTACTTGTATGTATATATATATATATATATATATATATATATATATATATATATAAAGTATGTCCACGTAAGAATGCCTTCCAAGTATTATATAGGGTTATTCAAGATTGCACGGATGCTGATTCTATAGCCAAAACTAAGAAAAAAGTCCATATAAACATAGGTCCGAAAACGGTTCGTTAGCGAGTTACGGCTCGCGTACCAGTTCGCCCTGTTTTCTGCTCCCACGGTAAAATGACGCCATACTGAAAATCTTGGGGTATAAAGTGAACGGTAAAGGTGGTTTCTTATAGTTTTTGATATAAGAAATTGAAAAAAGGTCCCAGAGCTCTATCTTAATTAGTTTATAAGAAAAACTGTGTTAAACACAAAACATTGCAGTAGAAAAAACACACTTCTATAGATTTGAAATAAAATAACTTCGTTAATTTGCCAAAAAACAAATAACAATTTCTAACTAACGTTGTAGAGAATTTAATTATGAGGTAATTGATGTGTACGTATAATGTTTATTAAAAATAAGTACAAATTTGAGAAATTTGACTATAATTAAAAACAAAACAAAACGAAATGGTCCAGAAAAGTGTTACAAATTACAAGAAATGGCATTGCAAACTTTCGAAACATCCACACTAGGACAGAAGAAAACCCACATAGACTGCTACAAGACATGACCAACGTACTTTTCCATTTAATGTGTGGTGCGGTCTTCTTTGCGATAATCTCTTAGGCCCTTTTTCACTAATTAATAAATGGAAGACAATACTTACACTTTTTGCAAACGAATCTGATGGAAATCTTGGAAGATATTCCACTTACAGATAGAGTGCAGATGTGTGTTTTTGAATGATGGAGCATCTGCTCACTACTGTCGTGATTTGATGAACTATTTAAATAATACATTCTGTAAGGATGGATTGGTCGAAACGGACCAGTAAAATGGCCACCTCGATCTCCTGATCTCACGCCAGCAGACGTTTTCCTTTCGGTTTGAATGAAGTCGATAGTTTATTCCGCTCGTATTGACACACAAGAAGAATTGAGACATTGCATAGTAGAACATGGAGCTACTGATAAGAATAATTCTGCTGCTACAAAAAGGTGCCCGGCTAACCTGGATTCGCCGAGCTGAATTCTGCATTCAACAAAACGGCCACATTGAACAACTGCTTTGAACGAACGTTTGCGGCTTTATCAATTTACCAATTTTGGTATTTAATCATTTGAAGGAAAAATTCAATAATATAAGTTTTCAATTTGTTCTCAATTAAATTTGTTGTGAAAACGTTTACGAAAATCTTTGTTGTGTTTTAAATTCTAACACTTTTATAGCGCATTTTGGTCTGTTTTGTTTTTAATATGAACTTTTTTCTGATTTTTAGCTATAAAATCAGATCCCGAGAGATTGCCGTGGAATTTTGAACCATCCTGTATATCATAACGTTTAGAACATGTGGGGAACCATTTAAAAGTAAAAATTACAAATGTGATTTTCTAGAAATTTTTTACTTCAAGGTCTCCTTAAATGAACTGAAAAAAGCATGTTTGCACGCAAAATAACAGTTTAATCTTCAAAACATTCAACCACTAAAACACACTATATTGTAAATGAATAACGTTATGTTTCATTCACTCTCGAGCGTTTTATACGTATTTTTACTAAAACTGTGATAAGAAAAACGTTTTGCATTTTAATGCAACTAAAATCTATGCTACAAATCAGCATTTAACATGAAAATAGATAACAAATACTATATACTACAAACAATTGAACATACTACAATCTTACTAATAACAATTTAACATATAATACAAAATAATGAAGCAGACTTACAACGCTCTGTGTACAGACTACATAAACTGAGACGACAATACTACAACTTAAAGATATCTACCAACAAACAAAAGTTATTGGTCACTACGGAATATTTCCAGTATGCTCAAAGGTTATTATCGAGAATAAAATATTAGAACATACCTCAAATTTCAACTATTTAGTCTGTGATGTAAATTTTAACGTTGACAAAGATATAAAGTCGATAGATTTCAACTTAAATGGAACTATAAAATAGAAGACTTAAAATAAAACGAGGGCTTAGATAAAATTAAAATTCTACAAAACAGTGGCTGTTTCAGTGCTATTATATGTCAGTGGATCCTAGATTACAAAACAAAGAGGTAAACGCAACATACAATTATCAGAATTGAGCTTTTTAAGAATTTTTAAAGGATGTACAAGAAAGGATCATATAAGAAATTAAGGCATACGGAAAGAATTAAATATATATACTTTAAATGATAAAATTGAAGAATACAGGGGAAAATGGAGACAGCATTTAAGTCGCATGGATGAATATACAATACCAGTAATGGTAAACAAGTACAAGCCTTCTGGAAGAAGGGATGTAGGAAGGTCAAGAAAGAAATGGACCTTATAATGTGAAGTCGGAACAGCCATATTGCCTAATCCTTGAAGTGTAGAGAAATAAGAAGTTTTTAAAATACATTTTTAGAAAGAAAATGTCTGTAGCCTGTGTGCCTTCTATGTTTCTATGTTTTCTTGATATTTTTAGCTGATAATACCGCTGTTAGATCCCTTGTCAAGTTCCGCCCTTTAACAGTAAGTGGGGTTGGCTGTATGTGTGACTCACTAAAAGACGCTTCCTTGAATTACAACTAAATTCCTTCATTAGTTATAACTAACTGGCTTTCATTTTCCATTTTTCAAACCAGAGATTGGGTGATGCAGACCTGGGCATACGCGGGCCGCTAGTATTGTTTTGTCGTCAGAAAATTTGCTAGGTGTGTGGATGTGATAGTTGTCAGGTCAACTGTGTGTGAAAAATATAGCCGATTTGATAAGCTGCTTATTTCTTAAAATAAATTAGGAGTATATTGTTTCGCTCCATCGTATATGAAAGTTGACCTATGTATCATCATATAAGAGTGAAAATAAATAATATGGCACTTCTGCAAAGTAGTCAGAATATTAATAATAAAGCACAGGAACTTGATACACACTGTCAACAGTGGCTACTGTAGAAGATACGACATTGCAGGCATAACGTTTCTAGTTTAATTTAATTTTATTATGCGAACAAATAAATGGAATGTAATCAATTTCTTGCTACAGTAAATCACACTGCAACACTATCCGCAGCGCAACTGGACTGCCACAAATTAAAACAAACTGGACACGTTTGTTTACCGCACTGACAAACTACGCCCATTTTAATTTAACACAAAACACAGAATGGTTTTGGATTGATATCGGTTGCAGCCGAAAGGATTTATTCTGGTTTTCGCCAAAGTTTAATACACAGTTTTGTTTGAAAATTTTCCACAAGTAAAGGTCGTTTCAGTTGTGGCTACGCCAATGACTACATCTAGTGGCTTCCTTCAGTGATTGTATTCACTATTTCACCATTAATATGGACGTTGTGACCCTTCCGGTAGAACGGTGAACCGAATTACCGAATGGGACACCGCAGATATCTAGCTGAAAAATTGATATAAAAGAATAAAAAAATATCAATCTTATGTGCGGGACCATTAGGCGAACCCTTAAGTCAGCAAGTAAAGGAACACGCCTCATTATACAAGGTGCTAGCTCTTCCCACACTTCTTTATGGGTCTGAGAATTGGACTTTAACGAAAGGCCAGGCCAGTCGCATCCAAGCGACTGAAATGAGATTTCTCAGGCACGTGGCAGGGTATACTCTGCATGATCATAGAAGAAACACAGATATACGGTAGGAACTGAATATTATCTACTCGACAGGATCGCCCAGTATCGGCTGAATTGGTGTGAACATCTTTGCCGAATAGATGACTGCCGCATCCCCAAACGACTGTGGGACTATAAACCGAAGGGACAGGGAGGTGTGGGACGTCCGAGGAAGCGCTGGAGTGACCAGCTGTAATATTTGCCTATTTGAGACCGGAACAAACCATCCTTGGTTTAATCCTTGAATATGATGATGATGATGACTATGAATAAAAAAAATTTCTGGTTTTTATTCGAATTTACATTCTGGAAATGCTGGAAATTGCTGGAGCTGATTTTCTAAAAATGGATTTATAATGATTCGTAAAAAAGGACATGTCGTAATCGCACTTTGTTTTTTTTTTAGTTATATAATAATATATATTTTTTTTCTTTTAGGTATGGTGCGCGTCTTCTTCATAACATTCTACTCTTCAATTCGACGTTATGTCACTTACATAAACCTACATAGTTTCATGTACGATGGAGCGAAGCAATGTACTCCTAATTTATTTTAAGAAATAAGCAGCCTATCAAATCGGCTATATCTTTCACACACAACCGCCTGCCAACAAAGATATCCTCAGATGTAGCAACGTTTGCTTACGATAAAGTAGTTACATCTTGTTCTCTTTTTGGTCTTCTGTTTCAAATTGTTGAGGCGTGAAAGACATTGTCGGAGGGGGTTAAAATATCCTCGGAAGAAACAATACCGCAGGCTTGTAGGAGAAACGTCAGGCTTAAGTAACCTCCAACGTCGTCTTGTACAAAAACCATCCAAAACAAAAAATAAAACTGCTGCCGGAAAAATCTCAATACGTGTGTCTTATATTGAACGTAACCAAGTTCATCCGGTTCGGCTGGCGTCATTGATTTTCCTTCACGGACAAAGTTCTTCTTTAACACAAAACGGTGCTTTTTCCTATCCGCATCAGGGAAGACTATCTGAAGCGGTAATACCGAAAGTAATGACAGCCAGATCATTGAAGAGAAAAAACGAGTGAGATTGAAACCAAGGTTAGAGTGTCAGACACAGACAGATGCGGGAAAGCTGAAGACACTAATTGGAAAATGCTGATGAGACATAAGAGGAGTGAGACCGGCCGGTGAAAGCATAAAAAAGTATAGGTAATAGAGAGAAGCATAGGAACATACTGAGCGATTCACCGTGAAGTATAATAATTTTAGCTTCAGGAAATTTGGAGTGTTTAGTATGCCGTTAATGTAACACCTAACAAAATACAATTATAACAAATTAAATCGTGAGCATTGCTTATAGAAAATAAGTAAACCGTTGTGCAAAAACAAACGTGACAATAACTGTGATTTAACTGTTTCCATTTATATGTGACCACATATACGAGTAGTCAACATGGATCCAGAGTATTACAAACGTATATATAAACGGCTGTGGTTACAAGTATCACAGCTGGTGACTTCTGTAGTAGCAGTTAGTATCAAGCAAGAAATCGGTAATAAACTAAACGGTAAACTGATGTATTGTAGTTGTGATTTTATGTATTGCAACGACGGCATCAAGTTGACAAGACAATGCGTTTGCACTGTAGCTCGCGTCAGTGGAACAGAATTACGATAAATTACTCAAACGGATACGTCAAATGTGCGCAGCGGATGGATTGTAAACTGCGTAATAACGGCAACGGAATTATTATATTAAGAAGATTCTTCTTCTTGAAAGATCGATCTACTGACTGGCCAAATTTAGATATTGTAAGTCGCCAAATCCCAAATTTGAAGTCATTTAGTTGTGTTTAAAATGAAGACCTATGTTTAAAATTTTTCTCTTTTCAAATTGTGGAACCAACAACCAGGGCTGGCATATCTCTAGTGTAGGCCTAGATGTGTAGGTTCCTTAAACCTGACACGGTAGCGCCTTGATACCACGGTGAATGCTAGTAGCTGCCTGTCCACACAGCGGATTCTTTCGTCACGGTGGGAGGGTTTAGACTAATATGATGTGCTGCGTGGCGGGCGCACTTCACACAATGTTTTGTCGCGCCGGCTCCGAAAGAAGACCGATGGTACAATCACGTTACTTTACGGTGGCCGCTCCATAGCTGCGCGAAAAGTGAAGGTAGTGGGGAGACTAAGTGTGCTCAGTTGTAACACTTCATTGCAAAAACGTTCGGCTTTTTACTGTTGCTACAGCCGCCTTATTGGTGCCCTTAATAACTATTTAATTATTTATTACAAATCTGGTTTTACGCTTGCTGACATTTCCGGATTTCATTAAAGTAACTGCTATTTGTAATTTTACTCAGTATTACTCGAAATTTTATCAAATATTTATTTGTAGTACCAGAACAATGTTATTTGTTACATAATGCAAATAATAAATAATTACTAGTATTGGCCGCTTTTCTGTCTTGAATTTTTTATTTTCCTGAGATATTCAATTCTTTTTGACCTTATTCTCTTGACGTTCATTTAATACACTTCTATTATTTCTAATCTTCTTCAATTTGAACCCTAAGTTTATAATAACTTTTCTTAAACATGATAAGCTACCTTGAAAGCTTACACTAGACTTAAGAAGTTGATGAAGTCTTCGTAGCGTAGGATATGTTTTTTGTGTTGAAAATAATAATTACATGAAATACAGCCTTATACAGTAAATATTTCACGGTAAATGTTTTTGAAAACGCATCAACACTTACGCACTCAGTGAGATGTGCCGTTACACTGACAAAAACAGGGTTCTGCGCATATCACTTTCACCAAGGTTGCCGGCCACCACAAAATACACAAGTAGTACTTTGTCTTTTCGAAACCTCCATTATTTCTTACGGGCATGATAGGTGATTCTGACTTTTGGGCTCTGACGACAGCCACAAGCCATGCGTCCACCGTTTGGCTGAAGTCCTGAAGAGTTTCGAGGTTAGATCTGTGTGACCACCGGCATTGGCTGGGCTTTTTACAGACAGGCTTGTGAGTGATTGCCACCCAGCCAGCCAGAACTACAAATACCATCCTTCCCCGGCTCCTCTCCAGGCAACGTTACGTTTTGCATCAACGTGCAAGTGTTTTTTGCATACCAAAATGACGAAGTACGTTAGTCTCTGTAAAGGAATGACTCGGTAACACCGCTAGTGGTCAGGGAACGGTGACTTTTACTACCCTCCTCTGGAAAGCTGCTATGGGGTGAAAAGGGGTTGTACCTGTATGACGTTGCAACTTTCCCCCTCCCCCGAGATACAGCGGAGGCGTTCTCTCCTCCCTTCATTACCTATGCCTGTTTTTATAACACGTTTGTGTAGCCACTGGAACCAAGAAACGTCTTGGCCTTTCCGATCATTAACGTGTCATTTCTGCCAGTAACGTGTTCCTACAGTATCAGAGTTATATACACCATTGTATAAAATTAAATGGCCCAGCCATCGACATTTCCATCAGATAAAACATTTTTCACCATAGTTTATTTTCACATCTATGACTTTAACATTTCATCATTGCTTACATGTTGTTCATCATCTACCCCAATAAGCTACAGAGTTAAGTAATACGGACAGTCTCTTCAGGTATGAATTGGTATTAACAATTTATTTAAAAGTTTCCGAATTTTGTTAACAGGCTGGTTCAACGTACTCCTAAAATGTTGATGATTATTCAATAGAACAAACAGAAAATATAACCTACATGACTACACCAGAGCCTGACTTAAAGGTTTCAGCGCCCTAGGTTGATGAATTCCCTCCTCACGGGCTATTCCACCGTCCAACCTCTCAGACAATGAGTATTGCGCACGATTTACTCATATATTATAGGCTACTTATTATTTAGGAACATGTGAGCTGTATAAACAGAAATTAGTCTTGTTTCCACTTTAATCACGTAAATTTATTTATTACAATGGCACGAACACAAACACGTTGACAAATTATAAGTAACGAGAATATTATGAAAATCCCGCACTTAACTCTTACACAAAGTAATTCAAAACGGTAAGAACAAAATTTTTTCAAATAATTTTCATGTCCATTATTAACTGCTGAAAATTGTTGTTTACTCAAATCTTATTTTTCTGGTTTTTGCCAGAATCGTTTGACAAGTCGATGACCTATTTAATTAAAAATAATACCTTACAAAAGATTGTTTTTAATTAAAAAAAGCGCCTAGGATTTAAAATTTTCTTGCCTTAAGGAAGAACTTAAATACATTTTTACCCGGCTTAGGGCTGAAAACGATCTTTCTCCTCTGCTGTGCTCAAGAAAATTTGCAAGGCTACTTCAACGTTCAGGAATATTGATTCTGCACTACATGATTTTAAGAGCTTTAAGAGCCTACACGGATCAGAATGCTTCTTTTTATTTGCTTTGGTTTCTTTGTTTTGGTTTCTTCTATTTCACAAAATTTACTTTCTCTAAAAAATGTTTTTAAATGAACACCCTCAGCAGGAAACGATTGACCCAAATCTGAAATTTACATTTTCAGCAAGTTGCTAGGGTTTTCTTCTACACTGGAATTTTCCAATTTTTTTACATTGACAACATGAGTTTTTTATTGTTTTATTCTCTTTAATTTTTGCGCCCGCCCAAAACTTGCGCCCTAGGCCACAGCCTACTCACATTAGTGGTAAATCAGGCCATGGGGTACACGATATTTATGTAAGCCAAATTTATGTGAATGGACCGTGATTATTTTCTTTGAAAATTGTCTGAAAACCCCGAAAAACGTTTTAGTAAACTTGAAAAGGCAGAGTCTAAACAAAAGACACGTCCTGCATTCGTGGATACTGGTGTAGATACAAGCATACGCGTGTCATTGTGTTATCAGTACAGTTTCAGTGCAGCCAATAGACGTGTCCATATTCGTTTTAATTAATTCTCTCTGTCGAAACAACGGCGGCAGCCAATGGCTTTGCGGTAGGCCGGTCGCACTCTGAATATTTTTGCAGTGGCATGCAATTGATAGTCTTCCACTTTATTTGTTCATATCGTGAAAACACAAAAACAATAATAGCCCTACTCCCGCGATGCAATCTGTTTCCACCAGCACCGCTGTTGGCCTATGTTAATTTTTGTGTCGTGCTTTTTTTTAGAATTTAGGAATGAATGTTTAGTACTCTCCTACTACGTTATCTGTTCCGATTGCTTCAGTAGACAACATCTGTACGTATTTAAATAACTATTACGCACAGATTTGACGCCCATAATTCAAAATTTACCTTTTAAACCTTCTACAAGTGGATATTACCAAGTAAGCTATCTTACATATTGTACAGAATTGCATGTAAACAATTTGGACAACAATGAGTTTCACGATTGTACTGAGAGCTTTCTTCCTGTGTGCAGTCGATTCCTTTTGGTGTACCGCCGTAGTATTATCGACTCAGAGTAATATGCGGTGTTTGTAAATTATATGCACGTGAGTAGGGTAAAACTCCCGCGCACGAATTTGAAAACAACACTTGTTTTAGATTAATTGCGTTTATTTCTCAACATAATCTCTATTTAGCTCCATACATTTTTCCAACGACGTTCTAAAGCAATTATGTTAGCTTGGTAATCCGATTTCTTGGAGTCCTCAAAGTAACCATTTACAGCATCGCTGACTTCATTCTCGTCAGTAAATCTTTTTCCACCGAGCCATTTTTTATTAGGTTAGGATAGATGTAGAAGTCACTCGGGGTTAAATCGGGAGCAATTTTTTTGAGGTTAGGATAGATGTAGAAGTCACTCGGGGTGAAATCGGGCGAGTATTGTGGATGAGTAAGAACTTCAATTCTTTGATTTAAGCCATCGTAACAATTGACTAGTGAGATGGTGCGACGGCTTATGTTGGTGAAGGCACTTTTTCGCTAAATGTGGCCGTTATTCCTTGATTTCGTTGCTTAAAAGATGCAGTAGGTTTGCATAGAACTCACCACTATTAAAGCCTTTACCAGAGTACTGTAGTCACTGACCGTAACATCTGTGTCAGTTTTTATCCGAAATTAGCACTGAAGATGGCCGTCTAAGACACGGCTGAAACGTCTGCTGCAATCAACAGCTTTGGACCACGGCCTTACAACTGGGAGACAACAGCTTTGGACCACGGCCTTACAACCTGGGAGACAACAGCTTTGGACCACGGCGTTACAACCTGGGAGACAACAGCTTTAGACCACGGCCTTACAACCTGGAAGACAACAATTTTAACTCACCACTATTGTTTTTCCCTTTTCAAGGTGGCCAATAAAGATGCGTCCCAAAAACAGTCGCCATAAGCTTACCAGCAGGAGGAATTGTCTTTATCTTCTTTGGAGTTGGTTCGCCTTTCCCGGTTCACTGTTTTGACTGTTATTTGCTCTCAGGAGTGTTGTGGTGGATCTAACTCTCATCAATGTTTATGAATCGGTGCAAAACGTCGGTTTGATTGCGCGTATAGAGGGCCAAACCATCGTTTGAAACATCTTTTCGACCCTCTTTTTGGTCAACCGTCAGCAAACGCGGCACCCACCTATCGCACAGCTGTGTCGTACATAGATGTTCGTGTAAGATATTGTGCACACGTTACTTTGACATACCAGCAGTCTCTGCTATCTTACTCACATTTATTCTACGTTTACCAAAACGTTTTTGTGGATTTTTATCTATTTTTTCTATAGTAGTCACTTCAATGGGACGTCCAACACTTTGGTCGTCAGTTGTGATTGTTTTATTGTATAAGTTCCATTTTGCATAAGTAAGAAAATGAATAGCATTAAAACTTTCAACGCATTACATTTTTCCCCTCCCCACTTGCCTATCGCTTCTATATTGACGCATAACTTCTAGGTTCTTCGCTGCCGTTAAACTTCATTGAACAATCGCTTCGGTTTTTATTTCTTTAGGCCGTCTTAAAATAGGCGGATACCCATTCTAAAATCATCTTTAGCCATGTCATATCTTCAATTATATTTACGTGTTTAATCACCATCATCATCACCATCTTCATATCACGACATAGGCAAGCTGTTGCCTGTTCCGCCTTCAAAGATCCTCCAACTATCTCTTCCTGGGTCTACCCACATACCTGTGTCCTATAGGTTTATATTTCCACACTTGTTTGGCCAGTCTTGAATCTGCCATTCTTTCGAAGTGTTCTTTCTACCGTTGTATATAACTTTTTAATCTTTTATTCAAGTTAAAAACTTGTAAATTATTCTTTTATGACTTCATACAATCAAGTGAAAACAACTTTTAACTCCTCTTTCCGAGGCCTGTGTCTTACTTCCTTGTTTCTTGGTTTTCGTCCACAACACACACTCACAGAACAGTACAGGGACTGCCGTAACTTTAATGTTTCCTCTTGACATACCTTGTTTCTAAAAATACGACTGATTGTTCTACAGATCGTCTGGAATTTTTGATTAACATAACATCAATATCATAATTCTTATCATAGCCAATATCATTTCCCAAGTAGTTAAAATGGCTCGCCTTTTCAATAATTTTATCATTAATTATTTTTTTGTTCTCATTGCTTCCTTGCCTCGAAATGCCGTTACGTTTGTTTCGTGGTAGACATTTTCATATTGCATTGTTTGCAAATCTGATGAAGCTAAAAAACTGATTTTTGTAAAGCTGATTCTTTATTTTGAATCACAAGCAACTCGTCAGGAAACAACAGCACATTCAAATGTCTGTTTCGTGATATCTTATTACCAGGCTTCACTAGTTGTTTTTATTTCCTTACTAAAACATCGACATAAATGTTAAAACGATTAGGTGATATACTGCACTAGCACCTTGATTGATAGATATTTGTTCAATCATTTTAATTATATTTTCTCTTCTGTTCTGATACGTGAATGCTACTCAGACTCTCCCTGACTGTTTCATTCTCAGTTTGTTCTAACTCTGATACTGCATAATTTCGTCTTGAACAGATTCATTATTAATCCATTAATCCATTCTCAACTATCGCTATTAATCTCACGTAATTATTTCTGTATGTCATAGTTATATCCCACATTTAATCTTTATATATTAAGTGAATATGTTTTAACAAAATATAGTTTATACTTACATAACTTTCCTTAATTTCCTTTGTAAATTGTTCTATAGTTTTATGTTTTATCATAAGATTGAGTTTAATCATATAAGAATATTTTCTTCTTTATCTTTGCCTTTAATCTTTCCTCATTTTCTACCTTTTTGTTACATATTGCATTGTAATATAAACCCATAACCAGTTTTCCAAAAATTAATTTTTAACCCCCTCCTAGATATTCTTCATGTCATGTTGTACACTTATTCCACGTCTTCCTTGTATTGGACAGAATCATGTGATCGTATTCATAAAGCATAATGTTACGTTTCTTGTCTTGATATTTTCGTCCTTCAATATTATCTTAACAAAGGGCTCGTTCTGTGTACAAATATTAGCGTGGAAAGAAAGACCTTTATTTAAACGCTATTCTTCCGTTTGAGGTGGATAAAAGTAATTTCCATGCATGGCAGGCGCTTTTCTATCGTCACTAAATGCCACAGTTTTCTTTAATATTCATACAGTGTACGCCATTACATACAGTCACCCACCTTTTTTTGGTTGAATAAAAATTTGTTGAATTTTAAGTAACATATAGTATTTCTATATATTAATATTAAATCATAATAAATTTATATTTGTTATGCACAAGAAACTGCAATTTAATTGAATTTAAGAACTGTTTTGTTCTACCCACAACATAAATTTGTAAACTTATTTTGAAAGACTTAATAATTTTGTACCTACTTGGTGAACAATTTTTACAGGAAACTTTTTGGTATATCAATAATTTTAAATTATTTGCTTTGTCTCATAGAGCGCTTCTGAATCTTACGCAGGATACGATACTTATATTTTCAAACGCAAACTTGAAATTTTGTAATATACGACAGACAATTTTTCGTTCTTTCTTCTCTGTAGTTTATCTAACGCTAACGGTCACTTGCTCTTTCAAGGATGGACATTCACCTTATCACATAATTCGCTCGCAATAAGAGTAAAGTAGACGCAATAAATTTAATGGTATATTACGCAATAGGAGCACTAATGTATATTATTCTATTAACTCTATAAACAGATTATTTTAGATTTACGTTTGTATTCGTTGTCTGCGATGTATAAAAGGCTTCTCACTTTAAGGCTCCTAGCTTTGAAGGCCTCTTATTTTTCTACTTTAAATTAGGAAAACACGTATACGGTTTTAGCTCTGTACAATAAACTTATTTTGCGTATAGTTTAGTATATCTTGGCTTGTGTAAGGAAACTGTTGTTTGGACGTTGATGCCAGATTTGTGTTTCATTCATTTTCATTCATTTTATAGCGACATCGTGTGTGACTCTTTCCACAGTATGGATTTTTTTTTCCACTCGCTAGTGGCCGTTTTCTTTATTTGATGTTTTACTGATTTACAAGTATCTTATTGAGGTCTGCCGTCGTCTCTCATGCGGGACGTGCTCTTTTTCTGGAAAGCGTTAGTTAATACTGTACTTACCTACTTACACTGCTTACAAGAATTATCAGGGTAATAAAGAAGGCATAAAACTAAAACCACTTTTTTTGGTTTTATTTAAAACCAATTCATTTGGTTTTCACAGGGATATTTTATTAGTTTTCTACATGGTGTCCGTTTGCATTTAAGTACTTATCATAACATAACACTAGTTTCCATATCTTGCACCTATGACTTATTTGTCAGCCATTCAGTGACAACTACTTTCAGCTGACCATTACATTCAAAATGAGTGTGCTTAAATTCTGCAAAATGAAAATCACTGGTAGCAGTACGGTGGATGTTCAAAATTTCCAGGCCAAATACTCAAGTAGTTCTTGACTTATTGAAGCCATGTGTTGTTAACGTTAATCGTTAATTAATAAAAACCGATAGCAATATTGCCGGGCTGTTTGCTTTAAATAACGTGGTAGAGCCGGAGAAGAATATGACACAGGCCTCTGACTGTTATGTTACTCCTCTCGTCATGAAATCAACTCTTTACAACTCACAGCACTGTAGCTATAATTTTATGTGTTTGAATGTGTTTGAGTTTTTATTTTTGTTTTGCTTTTATGTATATCTTAACTGATGTCAATCTACTCACCGGCGTCTGATTTCAAGAGTCTGACCCATCGTTCATTACCAGCCACAATGTGGTTCAGATATCCCTTCCCATCTTGATTATACCAATTGAGAAATGTCAAGTATGTTCCAATATCAGTTATTTTCTCTATGTTAGCAGTCGTCATCACAACTTTCTCAAATTTTGTTGCTTCCCTGCTATAAACACTTTTTCCTCGAACGAGGCCTTTCGGTTTCGCAACCATTATCAAGTTGTAGGAAGAACTTGATAATGTTTGCGAAACCGAAAGGCCTCGTTCGAGGAAAAAGTGTTTATAGCAGGGAAGGAACAACATTTGACAAAGTTATGTTCCAAGAGTTTTTATCTGGAGACCCTAGATCACAAATTTCAGGAGCCTTCCAGGAGAAATTTTTTTTGTATCGCATGCGGTATATAAGAAGTTTATTGAGGAGAGACGTATTGAGGGGAGGAACTGAGCAGTTTTTAAAAAGTGAAACCTCTGACTTCATGAATTTTTCATCTAAAAGTTTTTTCTTTCATTCTTCGGTTACAAATCGGGATATTTTAGAGACAGTCTTCATAGCGAACATTCTGAGAGACCCGCGAGTCTGTTGTACGTTGATTACAGAGTCATTAGAAAACGTCATTTAATGAAATAGTCAAGTGTTTAGTGGCTTTTTGTTTTTCAGACTAGTGACTGTTATTTAACTCTGGCACTTTTATCATTTAATGAGACGGTGACTATCTGATAATTAAATAAGCAGAAGGACTTTTTTAATACAAGTGTTTTTGTTTCGTATTAACAATTGTTGAGAAATTATTTCTCTGATGTTAATATTTTATATTGTAAATTCAACTGATTCAAGATCACGTACCGTGAAAGCTTTGTAAGAATAGCAAATATGGTTCTCAAGTGTAATCAATCTGCTTTTAAAATTAGACAACAAGATATAGCACGAGTTTCATAGAGGACGTTTAATATATTGTAAAACATGGAAAATATGACGTGTTCAAATTAAATTAATAAAAACCACGTGTCTTAATTGAAATAAAAATGTTCTTAAGAAAAAGTATAAAATCTACCATACTGAAGGTTGCAGCGTGTTATACTTTACATGTAAAATTTGTAAATAAATACTTTACATACTAAATTTGTTGCTGCAAATTACTTTACAGTGCTTAGGCCACACTGTGTAATGTGTTTCGGGTTCCACACATAACACATATATTACCTGTCGGATAAGGCTGCCTTAAAAGCCCGTGTTATACGACGTCCATTACCGCAACAGCTAAACGCTTAATTTATTGTTAATTACAAGTCGAGCAAGTTTTTTCTTTGCTAAATGCTTTAATAAATTACACCGCCGTTACACTGTAATATTATGGAGGGCCATATAGTGTACACATTATTTTCGGCCTCACTGTGTCATTAAGGTCTAGAAGAGCAAAACTATGGCTAGTATTTAGTATTTAGTCTAAGAGCTCGAACTTTGAATATTATTATGGTATGTAATAAAATAAAAAAATGAATAAATAGTTCAATATCATATAATATGTCTTCTTCTTCGTCTTCTTCTTCTTCTTCTTCTTCTTCTTCTTCTTCTTCTTCTTCTTCTTCTTCTTCTTCTTTTAAAAAATTTTAAAAAATAACGTTAATATTAAAACGAAAGCTGAGTCCAAACGGACGATTTGAAAATCGAAGCACTTATTGCCCGCACGTCATATGAAAGCCGACTAACGATAAACTACCCGATGCGCGACCTTTGTGCGTACTCGTCGAGGTAATCTAATATTTTAAATGTAACTAAATCCCTATAATCCTCTTTTCTGTTAAGCAGTGTTTTTTCACCGGCTCTTCGTTTGTATTTGTAAATATGGTATTGCTCGTATATTTTGTATGCTTCTTTGTTCGAGCTATACCTTAATACTTCTAATGGGGGTTGAAATTGATGTTGTGTTGTAGGTGGATTTCTAGGTGTTGCGCCACAATTGACGAAGGTTTACGGTGATTTCTGGCAGCATGTTCATTGAACCTTTTACGAAAGTGCGGTCGGTATAGCCGATGTACTTTTTATTGCAAACCTCTTTCCCTGCATTACAAGTAATCATATAAACGCCGTCGGCTTCTTATTTTGGCTGGATTTTGTAGGCTGGATTGAAGCCAAATTTTTTGAAAATGTTTCCTATTTTTAAGGCATTTTCGTCTGTGTAGTGAAGTGAAAGTAAGTTTGTTTTTGTTTTATTGCTAATGGCCTCTGAGCAGTTGTTAGTTGTAGGCCTATTATTTTTATTTTTCATCCTTGTTATTAAATTATCTAATAAGTATTGGTTATATCCATTATTTCTGTCTATTGTTTTTATTGTGGCTATTTCTTTTATGTATTCTGTTTTGTGCAGTTTATAATTAAGTAGGCGGAAAACCATGTTTCGGAAGGCTCCCAGTTTGTAACTATAAGGATGGTTTGAGTCGTAAGGGATAACCAAATCTGTCTGCGTGGGCTTTCGGTATATTCCTGTTTTTATTCCCTCATTTGTCTTGGTGAAAGTAATATCTAGGAAGTTTTTTGTATTGTTATTCTCAATTTCGTGTTTGAATTTCTTAAAAGTTTGAATACCTGTTAAAGTTTTTCCTTAATATTGGTACAACTCATTATATTAACTACCCTACATTTTATCACTAATGTCTTAGACTGAGATATTTCCTACGGGTTATCTTACGTTATAAAATAAAAGCTTACAGGGTTATGCTCTATAGAGATTTTTGTTTTGGTTAATAGACTTCAGAAGTTGCAGTACCTCGCTGTTTGCATAAATATGGAGTTTCCACTTATACTTTATTACAAACCTGTTTATTTCTTCCACCACTGTGGTCACCTGTGATCAATTTCTTTAAGGATATGATCGTTTTGGTAATACAAATGATGCGTGTAAAATTTTTTGAGAAGATTTTTCTAAAAATCTGAATTTATTGATAGGATTTTCACACACTCCTGTAGGTCCATCTAGGCTTTATGACTTGTTTATGAAGAAGTTACTTGTAACTGATCGCTAATATGACGTTGGCACAAACTAATCACTTACTAATCAGCCAATATTTTTACTTCTTAACATCTAGTCTTTTTTTGAAAATTTTAACACGTTTCTACCGTAATAGCTAAATGTTAGCACCAGTTCCAAGATAATTAGCTGCTCATGTCTTTTCTCTATGCGGAATCAATATGTAGTGTGAAGAGACAGACTGACGCTGTTATAAGATTTGAAGAAGCATTCCGATCAACGGCTATAAAGGAAGAAGGAATAAAAGAAGAAGTATAGCTGTATAACTGATCATGTAACTACGAAACCTATATTAAAATTAAAAAATTTGTGCCAGTTCTAACTTTATTTAAAACGCATTTTACCGTAGCTAGTACAGGGGGTTATTTCGGAGAATCAAAAATCCTGAATACGTACACTCGTAAGATTTGTTTCACCAACAGCTTTGTATAGGGAAAACACAGAAGGATGATATAATTATCGATCGGCAGAGCCTAGATAGTTTTTTGTACAACTTTGACACGCCATCATTAACGAGCGCGCCTCTTTTTCAGCTTACAAACGGTTACAATTCGACAACGAAGCAAGTCACACGACTCGAGAACATATTACAGGTTTGGTAGTAAAGTACACTGTTATGTAAGTTAAACGAGTCTTTAGTGTGATTTAGTAGCACTAACATAGAGAAAATTAATATTTGTTGGCCAATTTCGTACGTCCATTCGAAACGTTGAAGTCTATGAAACGTAAATACACAAAACCACACAGAAAGTGTGTAACCTATTGAGAGGCGTATGGTACAATATGGAACAAAATACACACAAACATACAAAATACACAAACCACAGCGCACAACACACAGAAAGAATGTGCAACAAAATACAAGTGTAACAAATTTTGTCTCAGTTTCTTACGTGTCTATTACTTTGTGGAAAAAATTACTATTCTTTATTTACACCTTTTGAGCATCGAAGACCTCAAAACCGGTAACAGCTGATATAGATCGAGAAGGTGGAATACGTCAAAGCAAGTGTATTATCAACACAGAAGAATAATAATACACCATATCAACATCGGATACAAAGCAACGACGAAGGAACACATCAAGGGGAGTAAGAATGGATGATTATAAACATTATGGGTTGGCTGAGAAGGAATAAACATATCGTTCACATCCAACACATTAGAACATGTGTATTGGACACGACTATAGTTGAAAAATTAAAAATTACCGATTCATTTGTTAACATTAAAAATGTTAACACTGAATTCTACAGCGTTAAGATGATGTACTCTAAGGGACTAAGCATATTTCGGGTAAGAGACAAACAAATTCGTTTTTCCTGAGTGGTGGATATTTTATTCACTTGATGGACATCAGTAATTTGTTAGACAAGCAATTTCGTTTTACTTAGCATATGTATAGTTGTTCATTAATTTTCTTTACCTGCCATTTGTAGTAGTTAATTGATAGAGAATTATTCACGCCATCTTTCTCATACTATAGTTTTCTAAGGTTAACATTTTAGTTGTAGTTCATCCGAAGTTGACTATCCATGTCTTAGGAAGCAGAAAAAAATTTTAAATTGATCTATTAATTAGCTAACCTTAGTGTTTGAAATTTAAGTCAGCATAATTCGTCAATCTACAAACTCTTACGGATGACGAAACTACGAGCAGTTTGTATAACAAATCGAACCTACCGAGCTGATAACTTAAAACGTCAGTAAACGATTATGGTTTTCACAAGACTCTGTTGGAAACGTGGAGAAGAAACTGTAAATAAAATAGATTTACTAATTTCCGTGTTACCGACACCATCGCTGATTGAAATAACTCTCCGCCAGTCAGTGACCGGACGCTAACAACAGCCAGGGGAATTAATTGATAACGCTGTGGAAATATCGCAACTATATAGTAACTGTAATCTCATGAGAGACTCTCCAACTTAATGTTGAGGTAGCAGTCGACCCACAAGGGAGTTCTCACCCTCCTCAACCTTCCGTCTAAGCGAGAGTAATTTATAAAGTTACTTCTGCACTCGTTTTACACTGTATGTCTGAGACAGATAAATGTGATGGTGTAAGAGATATAAAAAAGTTTTTATCTATGGAACGTATTCAATTTAATAAATTAACCAATAAATTGTAAATGTGATGACTTGAAGAGTCACTAAAAAGTTTTCATCATATGTGATGGCAAAATTTTGGCTATACATTAATCAAAAGAACTTCTACGCAGTCCCTATTCAACTTCTTTATAATAGAACTCAACGATTCGTTTTACCAAATACATCTTTTTTTTTCTCATTACACTGAATGATGTCATATTTTCATTGATGAAGATAAATTTCAGAACGTAGTTAATTTTAGCACTCCCTAATAAAAAACAAAACAATTATCACTTATATGTTTTGCTGTATGCAGATGATGTGGTTATACGTTGACAAATATATTCAAAATAAAGTCAACAGATGTCAACACATATGGGGAACTATAAATAGAACATTCAAAAATAAAATTAGACGTGAGAAAAAATTAAAATTGTACAAAACAATGGCTGTTCCAGTGCTATTGTATGGCAGTGAATCCTGGATTCTAAAACATAGAGATAAAAGCAACGCAGAGTCAGCAGAGTTGAGATTTTTAAGAAGGGTTAAAGATTGCACAATGAGGGATCATATAAGAAATGAAGATATACAGGAAGAATTAAATATATATAATCTAAATAAGAAAATTGAACATTGAAGGGGAAAATCGAGACAGCATTTAAGTCGCATGGATGAAGATAGAATACCAGTAATTGTAAACAAATACAAGCCTTCTGGAAGAAGGGATGTAGGAAGACCAAGAAAAAATGGATCTGATAATGTGAAGTCGGAACAGCCGCATTGCCTAATCCCTGAAGTGTAGAAGAAGAAGAAGAAGAAGAAGAAGAAGAAGAAGAAGAAGAAGAAGAAGAAGAAGAAAAAACAAAATTTAGAATAGACCAATTAGTCATCTGGGCATTTCGAGAATTGGAGTTAATTGCAAATTTTCTTAACTTAGGAATTTCTTTTATAAAATGTAGCCGATATCATGTTTAGGAATTACGATTTTATATCAGAAACCAAATTGCACATTTTTGCAATAAAAAAATAATAAGTTCTTGTGTAAACAATTTATGAACTGGTATTTTGAAGGGGGGGGGGATTTCAGTAAAAACATGTTTGTGACGCTGCTTGGGCTACTGCGTTCCTGATTTATTACGTTTTGATTATCGGTGATTCACTGTACAGTTACGCCACGGTAACAGTGTTGACTTTAACAATTAATTTTAAGATTTCAGAATCAAGTTAATAGTTAGTCTTCAAATAAATTTATTTTTAAAAATGTATAAAGATTTACACTTGTCAGCAGCGTTCACCAATGTAGTAGGAAGCTCACACAACACCAGCTAAAATGAGGGAACGTAAGCATTCCTTTCATTAACTTTAGACACTGCAAGACACGTTTTCTGGGCAAATTCGACCGATTTCGGTCATACCCTTTGTTCGCCACTGTGCCCTGTGTAAAATGCTCGCGAATTGTAGTGTCTACGCTCACATCACAACCTGATGTGTTAATACAGTCGACTCAAAGCGGCGTGTTCCATTATAATTTCAGTTATACTGTGTTTAATGAAACAGTGTAAGTCCAGTCAATTTTCATCAGGATTGAGTAACTTGCATTACAAGTTTTATAATATTTTTTTACTCATACCTGCAAACGTGGCGACTGTTATTACCGATGCATGAAACTTGATCGAGTCTGGTATTAAACTTTTCACTAAATGGTAAATAAATACCAAACGTTCAGCTTTACCTGCAATAGAACAAGAATACACAATATTAGAAACACGTTGTTCTTTTTTTGAGAAACTTAATTTGTTTTTCAGGCAATTCTACATTAAGCATAGAAAAGTATAGAATATTATTTTAAAAACTTTTAGTTATAAATAAATTGATTCCATCAATATGTGTTTTAGGCAAAAAATTCACACACACACACACACACACACACACACACACACACACACACACACACACACACACACACACACACACACACACACACACACACACACACACACACACACACAAACACATATATGTATTGCAATGGAACATCACGGAAAGGGTATCTGTAGCCAGACTAAATGCTTTTATATCAATTTATGACGTTGTAGACATGTTCAAAAATTGATTTTGGTTAAATGTTGTGAAGTAGCTATAAGTTTTGAATTAAGAAATGGGTAAAAAACTATTATGTGTCAAAATGCCCATAAATTTATTCTCCAATCATGTCAAGTGCGAATTTAGTGTGCGAGTGCGCGGGTGCTCGTTTAATTCATATTTATGTAAATAATGTGAATAACTCTGGTTAAAATTAACGAATTTAATTGAGACTTGGACAGCGCATGCATCTAAATTAGCGCTATATTTTTCTTTTGTCAAAGACTCGAAACAGATTATTTTAATGTGTATTTGTTTTAGCAAAATTCATCTTTCTATAGATTCCTTATCTTCTAAAAGTAATAAAATTTATAGACAAGATTTATACCTGCTTCTGCAGCTTTTTACCAATTTGTTCAGGACTTCTATCTATCAGTTTAGCCTATCAATCATGTGTTAGGGTTTCGACCAATCAGCGGCCCAAATTTTCATTAAGATTGGGTCTCCATCAGAGAAGTTTGAGTTAGTTCCATCTACTATCTCGACCTAAACAGACGTGCTCCCTGTGCGAGTTTTTCGTAGCAGAATACGTTTTTATATAAGGGTTATGAGTAGGGAATCTTAGCGACGAGTTGCCCGTTTGCTAATACCCTATTGGTAAAAGAACTCAGATTAACAAAATTAAAATAATTATTTAAACTAGTGCTAGTCTCGCGAAAGTCAAGATATCCGCTTAGGGAAGGTATATCTACCGTGATACACCTGTGGAAACGC
The DNA here is from genome assembly GCA_034769895.1 of Magicicada septendecula. Lineage (NCBI taxonomy): Eukaryota > Metazoa > Arthropoda > Insecta > Hemiptera > Cicadidae > Magicicada > Magicicada septendecula. The sequence goes on from CM068367.1 coordinate 1,253,505,117, forward strand.
GAGGATACCTCAAGACGCGGAAAGGTGTACGTTCAATACACCGCATTCATATAAATGTAAAGAACAACCCAGTTTCGAGCCCTGAGTTTAAGAGATAATCGCTATCGGTGTGTCGGTGTGCGTGCGTGTGAGCGGAGTGTCCACGGATCGTCAGCGTTGCTGAGATCAGCTAGCAGCGAGGCTGCAGATTTCAACGGACCACAGGACAGGAGGACAAACAGGAGCAGTGTGACGAATCAACCATATCAAAAGGGATTTCAACGAACAAGCAACCATAGACATTTAAAACCAAAAGAGTTTCAAATCATTAATAGACATTATTAATTTAAAATAAATATTTTGTTAAACCACAGACCATATTTAAATTTGTTTAAATAGACAACCTTCTTCCGGATAACAGACTCTATTATTATTCTGTTAATACTATGCCTAATAATTGTTTTGTCGCAGTATATATAATTAAAATCACATAAATGTAGGATTTAATGGATTATAAAAGAGTTAAGGCAGAAATATTTAAAACTTCTATTTAATTTTTTTTCATTTATGTATTTAGCCTTAAGTGAAGCGTTTCTCCATAAATAATGAACAGGATTTCTTTATAAAATATCGGTATGGAGAACCATACATAACTTCCATGTTCTAAGATTTATATTTAAAACCATTTACGAAATGAAATGTTTCCATAGAAACTACTTCTTTCCACTTATTGCTTCAGCCTTAACCACAGTACTGTGGTCACTAACGTATACCAAAAAAATTACCCTTGTTAAAACATAAAACGTTGCTGGTAAACTACCTCTTTCCCTTAACCGATCTTCACCAAAAACAATAGGTATTGAGTACTCTACAATTCAGGACTGTATGCTGTCCTGATAATATACTAACATTATTTGATTCTGTTTGAATTTGCGGCTCTTATCGTTTGCCAAAAAAAAATCTACACACAGACACACACACACACACACACACACACTTTTCGAAAAATGACTTTTTTCATGTTTTGAAGGTAGTACAATCAGAATCTGTAAATTATCTCGAACACGATTTTTTTTGCCATCACCATACTTCCATTCCCTTATGGAACATGGAAGTAAATGAGGAGCTCCTTTGGTTGTGATTTAAGTCATTTTCAATGAGGCAGGTATATATAATTTATATTGTCTCTGAAGAGTCTGGGGGACATCAAATCACTCACGCCTCCAAGCAGTGCATATTTTTACAGTAAATGCTGATTTATATTCACAACTTTATTCGTGCAGCGGCAATTAAAAATGATGTGAAATTGAGTTATTATTAGATTATTTTATTTATTTATTTATTAGATTAAATAAATTTATTACATTAAAATGTGGCACAGGTAGCTGCTAGGTACCTGTTTCCTGAACCTTTCATAAAATATTATGCATTTAATTTTATTTTTTACAGACTCTTGACATTTTCGTGTATTTGCGGGTTTTCTTCTATTTTAGATTTTGCACACAATATAAAGACTTATACCTTTTATAGATTTGTGAAAAAAGCAGTAGAAAAAATAATTCTTTCTTTGCATTAATCGAGCATGTGGAAGCAAAGATATTACAAAATATACTGAGGGAAAACAGAATAAATATAGCCATAAAATTATAAAAAATGATTTCCAGAAATAGGTTGCGGTAAGAAACTCAGGGGCGAACTTTGTGGTGAATAAAATATACTTTTAAAAATGCTCAAAAATTTCCGGAGACTTTACTTTTTTTAATGTTTCAGGAACTACTCTAGTAGTATTCTAGTAGTATTCTTTCTACTTGAAATGTCGAGGACAGTAAACCCAAATATGTAAATTTAGTTACTGCTTTACAAAACACACTCAAAAAACACGCGCACGAGAAAATGCGCGCACTTTCTGTAATTATTTTCTGTCGTTTTTGTTGGTTCAAAGCAACTTTACCATGTTAGAATATTTTATGACTTCTCCGGCGAGTCTAGCGGTCACCGTTATTAAAATTATACTCATAAACACGGTGTTTATGGCAGTCATTCACAATTTTATGCTACGTATAATATTAGGATTATTTTAGTTTTGGAATTCATAAGGAGATATAAAACAGAAAAGAACCCGGACAATAATGGTGCGCGTGCAAATAACTTGACAAATATTATGTTCAGTTTTCTTGACATAAAGTTAATATCGTATTCACTTTATTGATTTTTACTACATGAATTAATCGCACATAAAACTATTTTAAAAATATTAAATTAGCCAAGAACTTACATTTTTCCTAGTTACATTAAAATTTTGATCATCATTTTATGGTTAATAATCAATAAATGTACAGAGAATCGGTCGAAGGTATTCAAATAATTCAAAAGATTTGCACTGAATGAGGAAATAAGCTTGACAGCAAACTTCTAAGTGTGAAAACATAAAATGCGAGTGGTTTGACGTTTTCTTGCAAACTGACGTAAAAATTTTATTCCCAAGTTGTTTTATTTATGAATCGTGTACAGAGAAATGTATAGGACATCTTAGAAGATTAATATTTTTTTACAGATGAAATAAAATTAATCTCTCGCTCTCTCTCTCTCTCTCTCTCTCTCTCTCATACCTTTCCCATGTCTCTTTCTTCAATGTATTTTCCTTCTTACAAAATAATACTGCTATCCTATAAAGGGAAGTAAACTTTATATTTTATATTTTAACCAACGATCCATGACACGTCTCAGTAGTTCCAGTATTTTCCTAACGCTTGTTCGTCAAGTACTGCTTAGAAATATGTAGCTAAATTAAATTACCCCTGATATAACGCTTTATACGAGATAATATGGTACTTAATTGCTGCGCAAAATTTGTCTCCACTAATCGATAATTATGTGAGTGTGCATTCAGGCTACAGACACACACACACACACACACACACACACACACACCGTCCTCCCATCTATCCACCCATATGTTCTTCAGCACTACCTATGGATGATGATATATGAAACTTCTGTCACGTCTCCTACCCGTTGCTTTCTCAGCTAGCTAACTCATATCAATTCCCCTGAAATCTTCGAACACATTATTCAACCACCATATCATAGGTCGTCTCCTCTTTCTGCTTTTGTGCACGCAGGAATTTCTTTGGCATACGCTGATCATCCATCCGCTCTAGAGCGGTGGCCTAGCCATTTATTGTTGAGCCGTGACGAATCTTACAGTGTCCTCGTTTTTCAACAGCTCATCGCTCTCCTAGTTATTTCTTATTCTCCATTCATCATCTTCCTTAATCAGACCAGAAACACGTCAAACCTTCTCAGTGTTTCATGTTCCTTTCTCGCTGATGTTCACGTCTCATCTCTATAAGCAAGGACTGGTCTGTTTCATCCCTCCCCATATGCAGGTACACATCCAGCCACTGCCAGAGTACACATCTCGCATTATGCTCGCAATAGGCTTCTTTCTTCTTCCCACTCTCTTTGTTGTAAACCTCTTTATTTCATCTAGTTTTAGGTATCCTCTTTTTAAGATTGTGTTGGGCTACCTTTTTCATTTTTTCGGAACAACGTTAACAACGTTTTGAGCCAGCGATCAACAGACATTTGTTCCACCCGTTCATGTCAAATGAGGCGTTTTCCATTATTTACAGTATGTCATCTTGTTCTTCATACATAAATGTGTCTTATTTTTACGTCATTTACAAAAAATGAATATGCAGAAAACAAGACGATTTACTGCAGTTTGAAACTTGGGAGATAAAGCAAAGAAACTCGCAAAGGCTGCTAGCGGGCAGATGGACTGCTGGAGAAGTTCTTGTGGACAACACAGGTGTTTTTTCTGTGTACCTACACCTAGAGCATAGAATATATCTTATATTCTGGCTATTGTTTTGAGTATTAAGGTCACGTTCAATTGCCGGATGTTTTCTTCAGCCATTCAGCCCTCGTGACATCTTCTTTCGGAGTAATCTTCATTAGTGGCTGTCTTAATCTTTCCACAGTGACAATGGGGAACTCGCTACATTTAGCTGGTTAATAATAATTATCATTATACGTATGAACACGGGTGTAATGGCATACATTGCCACCTGAAGGTAGCTAGGTAAGACAGATCCTGAACAAGGACTATAACACATGTTACTGAAACGCCTTAACACCGCAAAACCAAACAAAGCTGAAAATCAAACTTCAGCCGTAAAAAACACAGTACATAAAACTTGCGTCCCCATAAGTATGAAACATACTTTCATATACTTGTGCGCGTTTAAATTAAAACAGACGTAAATTTCCATTGCCGCCAACAGGCGTGTCCTGTTTGTTTAATTAATTCCGTCTGTTGCAGCAACGGCTGCAGCTAACGGCTTTGTGGTAGGCCGGTTGCACTGCAGATATCGTTGCAGCCGATATGTCATTCGTATCGGACGAAATTTATCGTTAACCGTTTTCATTTGCTTAGAGTAAAAAAATTAAAAACCGTTTATTCACCCAGCATCCTGTTTCCATTAGTACTGTTGGCCGAACGCATTAATTTCTAACAGTTTTTTTAAGTGTCCTCCTAATGTTATTTGATTTAAACAAAATTTTGCTATGGTTATTCCACCCCAATAAATTGGAGTGTTCTCCTCTATCCGCCCCACAGTCTGGATATTGCCCTGTTTGCCCTAAATTTGTTTGGGCCCTTTAAAGATTTTATAGAGAGGTGAAGTTTCCTTCCAACGAGGAATTCATCGGAGCTGCCAGAAAAATATTTTTTCTCAAGGCATTCGTATGTTACCTGAAAGATGGCGTCAGTGCATTGAATAGGAAGGAGACTGTATTGAAAAACGACAATATTTAAATTGCTACTCTAATGTTACTTTTAAATAAATAGTAAATTATAATTTAAATTAGAACGCTCCTCGTAATTTTTGTAATGTATATAAATATAAATCAGTTCATAACGTTATGCTACGTCTTCCGATCCCTAGTCTCCATTGGTCTCGATCTAACCAAGATTCTTCTTCCAATTCCCGGTCTCTCATTGCCCGGTTGATACCTTCTCCCCAACTCAATCTAGGTCTTCCTCTTCGCCTACGACCGTATGGTGTCCATCTCAAAATTTGCTTGGGGAGTCGATTATCCGACATTCTTTACACATGCCTAAACCACCTTAGCTGTTTTGTTTTTATGTCGTCGACAATAGAGTACTGTACCCCCATTATCTACCGGATTCTGACGTTTCTTACTTTTTCCAGTTTTCACCTCCCTGCCTTCGCTAATAATCCATTTCAGTAGCATCCAACAACTTTTCTACTCTTTGTATTATTGACATTTTTGTAATGTCACTTAAAAAAAAGTATTACCCCCTGTATAAACGTGAGGTAGTTTGAACAAAACCAGTAACCAGGGCACAATGTCTGAAATGAAATAACACTAGTAACATAATTTCATAAATAAGAAAAAAATTATTATTTTTAATATCATTTACTGACGTTTGTGCAATACACAGATAGTAGGAAACCAGGTGTTATAAATAGGTCTTACAGCAACGTGGTTCTTCGGTAGCAGTCAACGTCGACAAAGCAGCGATCGGCAATAAACAAAACAATAAAATAATACGTTGTTGATGTGATTGTATGTATTACAGCAGCACAACATCGCCTTGATAAGACAATGCCTGGTTTCACAATAAACTGGAACGCGTCAGACAGGATGATGTGTTAAACAACAAGAACAAATCACTCAAACCACACAGCCGGACAAACGAATCAGAAAAGAAAATCATAATCGTTCATTACAAAAAATAAGTACGACATTACATTGTCTCGGGACTCTATTATGTAATGCTAATTACACAGCTTTTACTTAATTAATTTAATTAAAATAATTATTGATAAATAATCATATACGAGGATTGTTCAATAGAAACACGTTTAGAGGCTGTAAAGCATTTTTTATTCAACGATTTTAAAAGAAGTCTCCATTAACATTAAGGCATGAGTCCCACTGTTGCACTAATCTGTAGATTCCCTGCTAGTAAAATTCTTGCGGCTGTTTGTGGAACCATTCGCTAACCGCAAACTCTACCTCAGCGTCCGATTTGAACCGCCGTCGTTTTAGTGATTTCTTTAATGGGCCAAAAACATGATAATCGCACTGGGACAAGTCAGGACTGTAAGGTGGATGTTGTAAGACTTCCCACTTTATACGATCAAGCAGATTTTGAATCGTCTGGGCTGTATAAGGTCGAGCATTATCATGCAGAAGAATAACACCATTTGTGAGCTTCCCGGGACGTTTATTCTTGATGCTGACCCGTAAGCATTTTAAGCTGTCTGCATATTGCTCAGCGTTGGTGTTCACACCAGGTTCACTTAAAATCTAAGAGGAACACACCTTGATAATGAAAAAATACGGTCACCATTACTTTTCCTGCTAACAGGTGCCGACGTTTGGGACCGACGTTTTTCCGGGACCGACGTGACGGGCCAAATCTTTACTGGATTCTCTTCCCTGTCGAAATGTATTGCACCATTCAACCACTGCCGTATAAGAATAACTATAATCACCATATACAGCTTTCATTCTCGTATAAATTTTCATTGGCTGACGCATCTTAGCGGCCAAAAACTGAATAACGGAACGCAGATTACCTTTGGACGGATTTTCTATCATATATGCCATTTTTCAACCCAGTCACAACGCTTAGAAAAGAGCAAACTGCAAATATTTTTGACAGACGCGTCACTAGTATTTAAACAGAGAATATAAACAAATGAATTCCGTTTCCATGGCGACGAAGTTACGGCTGCGCAGATTAAACGTGTTTCTATTGAACAATCCTTGTGCAATATTTCTGTTTGCAACTGCAAAATCGTCATCGTCTTCATCATCATAATAGTCATTTCCAGTATCCACATTTTAAGGAACTCACCTCACCATCGGTGTACCAACATCTCTCTTTCATACGATTTTATTTTAAATCTGTGACTACTATCCTACGCAGCTGACATTAGGGTCACATGGTCACAGTTTTCTCCTCCTAAACTCCTTAGTCGTAAGTAACTTGTCTCCTTTCTTTTCTATCTAGGAGGGAATAGACCTGTACACTGTTTAGAATCTTTATTTCACTAAGCTAAATTTATTCATCTCCCTTATACAGTTTCATAAGTTTTACGTCTCACATGAATAAAGGAATGATGGGACAGTTAACGTTTAACAAAACTTTCGTGCGGGTATCCTTCTTAGATTCTTCTAATTATTATTTTCTTCACGCACACCCTTCAAATGTTGACAGTTTATGAGAAACCAATCATTGTCACAGTCAAATGAAATGTTATATTCCTAATAATTAAAACCAAAAAGCTACTCAAGAGTTTAGTCGTAAGCACTATTTTTGACATGATGGGACACTTACCAATATGAGTGCCATGGTCGTTGTTATTACAGGAGACACCTGCATCCCATATTATTGCAAAGTACTAGTAAAAGCAAAATAATATTCTTAGCGGTAAATGGCCTTTTTCTTCAACCATTACTATATCATTACCAAACAGTAACAAATTCACATGAATATTTTTATAAACATATATCACAATCTAAATTCCGCCTTCCATAGTGTTAATAACCGTACAAGTTTAATGCGAATATTAAACTCCGTATTATGAAACGGCATTATGAAAATTATCATACTGGGAGAAGGTCGACTGGAATTTCGAGAACAATCTCGAACATATCAAGAAGTACTCGTGCAAATTAAACACGATTTTCTGTATGCGGTACACCCACCTCTGACGAATGAATAATTAAACGTGTCCAAAAAAGAATTCTACAAATAAAAAATTCTAAAATAGAAGCAAATAAAAACTTTAAATTCAAGAACGCTCTGAAACGTTGGTATCCATAAAGCCATGATAAATGGGGGAGGGGGTAAATAAACAACGGCATGACCTCTGAATATTAATAAAAGAGAAGCGAGACACTTTGAATATTGCAGATCCCTCAAGTTAAAGTAAAACGTATAATTTATTGTTTATGTAATATTTACAAACATAATTTATTACACAACCACATACAACACCATGATCATTAGTTGTCTACTCGAATCACGTCTGATTTCCAAAATCTACACATCGTTGTTCATTCCAAGCTTCACCATCTTTGCCCCAGTTAACCCACAATCCTTCTACTGCAACGCCGATATTGCGTATATCTCTAGTCTGTTTTATTAGGAACTTTTTTAATTTCAAATCCCCCCCCTACATAATCGTTTAGTAGACTACCTCGGATGACAGTTAACCATCTGATTATCTTATCTACCGTGCCTTTTCCTAGAACGGCCTGTGGTGTGCAAGGCGTACATTGAGCAAAAAAGTGTCCCACATATGTTAAAAATGTTTAAAAGAAACATTTGGCGTAGGATCTTTAGACGACTCAAACCTCAAGGGTTTGCTGGGTCATTTGGAGCGAAAAGATGCTACTTTTATGCCTACAAGGATAATATAAAAGCTAAATTTTTTGATCTAAGAGTAATGGAAGACCGGAATAGCGATGGATAAAATGTGTATTGGAGGATGTGAAGACAATGAAAGTGAGGGGATGGCCAGAGAAGACTAAGAATAGGAATGCTCAGAGGAGGGTTGTAAAGGAGAAAAAGAGTCATGAAGGGCTGAAACGCCTAGTGGTAAATAGGTACCGGGTTTTTCACAATGTGGATCGCGCGGCCCCTATATTGATGCCTACCTTTCCTAAAGGTACAATCCGCACGTTGCTGCATTCCATCATTTAATGGAAACCGAACTTATTAGTTAAAATTAAATAAAGAGCTGCAGTGGCGTGGTGTGGGTACATAAAAGCTGTTGCCGGTTACGATAGGCCTAAAACTTAACCTAAAAATTAATTCGAATTTTTCCTAGTGCCAAGTGTTCTTTTTAGAGCCAAAATATTCTTTTTAGAGTATTTTCTATCCGTCGCTGGCAGAAGAAGAGGGTTCCGGTTCAACGGGATCTGACTCCATTATACTTTGACAGAATAAATGAGGACACCAATAATCGAATGAATAATAATAAAGAAAAACAGAGAAATACATATCTAAACGAACAAAACACAAATAGGTAGGTAGTAACTGCTGCACGTTGGATCCGAAACGAATATAGCTGCTAACTGACCGTTTTACCGGTTTATACAGCGGTAATACATTGGGTGGACGAATGTGTCCCCCTCCCGTTTGTACAGTGACAATTACTACGAGGTCAATGACCACACGGAGTAAAAGATTCCCGATGTCTGAGCCGGCAACACAAGACGGTGCAAGTGCACATCAGTTCGAAAGCAATGATATGCTTTTCTTTAAGTTTCCCTACTAATATTGTTCGGATTTCAGATTATTCAATAACTAAACTATATATTCTGTGATATAATTAACATTATTTTCTTTCGTGTCCAGGACTGTTGCCGCCCGCAACAGCAGTTACATGGACGCCACGCCACTGCAGCTGAGGGATGTTTAGTTAATTTTATCAATCTACATTCTCTGGACACCTCATGCCCTGATTACCCTACTCGCAATACAAGTTAGATGCAACACGCGTCCCGTGAAACTGCAACTGTTTTATACGTAACACAATAATAACAACATAAATAACAATAAGATAGTACGGAATACAGACAAATCCTATTGTTGTTAGCACACTGTCCGTTATAAACCCGCAAATAACATAAGCACATAAAACTACAGATTATCCTCTACACACGGCTTTCTGTGCGGTAGGTATTTCCATTGTTATCTCTGCGCAGTCTGTCATACAGTCTGCTCATTAAACACAGTACAAACACACGCTTAAACGTAACGAAGATTTATGGTCCGAAATGAGCGCTTGCCGTTGTACCGTTATGTACCTCCCACCGTAAGTGCAGTGGGTCATTCTGTTACTATGGGATTACTTATATGGTGTATTCGCTAATTGTGTAAATACCTATATACACGATACCAACCGTCAGACCTGTGCATTTGAAGGGTCCGAGTAACGTAAAATGAGTTTATTACAGAAAACCACTCTGTAGCTGGGGAAGTTATACGGTGGAGCAGTTAACGCATGATCCCGTAACGTGCCAGATTTTCAGTAGTGGCGCCATAACTGTCAGAGCTCTACGTTAGCACTATTGTAATTGGTACCAAAGTTTCTTTTCTTCTCCTTTGCCTCCGGAGTGATCTTTCTAAAATTAATTGTTTTAAGAATATGTTCTAAAGCTAGAAATATTGTTCTTTTTTTCAAACCAAGATGAAAATAATGAAACTCTTTGAAGTCGCTAGAATCTGTTTCAAGAGTTTTCTTTGTAAATCGTAAACTCCTTTATACGCACTTCCAGAGGCTATTGCATACCTGAGCCCATCGTCTCCCCAAAACACTGGTTACATAGTGAAGGGAATTGCATTGTCCCTCAGTACTATCAGTGAATCGCCAGGAGGTCATCGGTTATATGGTAGTTGAAAAGCATTAACCTTAGTTACTTTGTTTAGCGTTTAAGCATCTCGACTAACATAATTCCACTACGAATTCTTTCTTTCAGCAAACACATTATTTACATAGTTTTATTTTATGTACATACGTGAGACGATTTTTTCAGCTGCCGACTTTAAAAAGCTCTCAGCCTGCCATCATACTCATGATTTACCCAGCTCTGATACGTATAACCTTTAAAAGCGTCATCCAGCTGGCATTCAAGTATTATAGGCCTAGCGCTAGTTGTCTGTCTATCTTACGACGACCTACATTGAAGCAATTGTCTTGTCGAGTTGATGTCGGTATTTCGTTTGAAACACACACACACACACACACACACACACACACACACACACACACACACACACACACACACACACACACACACACAGTATAATAATACATTATTTCTATTTAATGTTTATTTTATTATCGTCTTTCTATTCGTGCGCTTAATAATATTTCAAGTAATAACATGCGTTTATATACATCTGTCTGCCGTTGTCTATTGCGAGTCCATTAAAATAAATGACAAGTAGCAACAACATGTTCGATAAACAGATATAAGATGAATTATTGTTATGTAGTGTCGCCAATGATGCAGCCGATGCATTTGTTTCTACTTTATGTCGTGTGTCAGTCCCTTGGTACTGGTACTGCCGTTTGCCGTTCACTTCAGCAATCTTCTTGTACTACTTCGTTCCTTCGAACAAGTGTAAATCATTCCTTATCGTGACAAATGGCAATCTGTCCACGTAGAAATCTACTACCTTACTTTATTGTGCTGAAGGAAAAAAAAAATGTAAAAAATGTAACTAACTTTATGATAACAGACAGAACAACATATCATTGCACTAATATTTATAAATACAGTGTATTCCGCTCTTCTGAGCTAGGTCAGGAGAAGTAAAAGTACTTTATTCCTTCAAAGGAAAATTTTTCATGTATGTATGGTGTAGATTAGACTAAATGTTTGTTGTCATATTATTTATGAAATATTCACAATGCCTCTGTGAAAATTGTAAAATAAAAAAAAATTGTAAAACAGGTCTACTTTCATTAGGCTTACTTGGACTTCATTAAGATACAAAACCGCGTCGCTTCTACTAAATAAAAACTGTCCGGGGGATCGTGCATTGGTTAAGTAATTGATGAGAGAGATTCAGTGAACGGCAGACCGATATTTATGGAGAGAAACAATGGCGGAATTATGAACACAAATACACAAATGAACGTGAAAACCAAAAAACTATACTGGTACGACGAAGACCAGAAGACCCCAGAGATATGATCCCGAACTGGCAATGGTATGGCGACCGTAGAGTAAAAGATAACAGAAATACTGAAGAATGGAGGAACGGAGTTGAGAAAAACACATAAGTGAGGAGTCCATCAGAGGATCTATGAGAGAGAGAGAGAGAGAGAGAGAGAGAGAGAGAGAGAGAGAAGTGATGTACTATAGAATTATTTTAAGAGACGGTTGTGTCAATTAGTAATACAAAAAATCGGTATGGAGAACCATACATGACTTCCATATTCTAAGATTTATATTTAAAATCATTTTCAGCCAAACAGCCAGGGAAGGAATTTTAACAAAAAAATACTTCTTTGTTGCCAATAACGTAGTACACATATAAAAAAAATTATCCCCTCCCCCTTCAACTATAATTTTGATTTATAGAAAATTACCCCCAGCCCGTTCAACTAGCCTCTTCATTTATAGATATTTCATCTACGTTTCTACAGTGGATTATTAAGATCTTATCAGGATACTTTATCAAAATTAAGTACTTTACTCATGTTACAACAAAAAATGTTTCAGGTAAACTGCCCTTTCCCCGTAACCGATCTTCACCAAAATCAACAGACATTGAGTTCTCTATAGCTCAGGCACATATGTAAAAAATTATTTGATTCTGTTTGAATTCACGGCAGTTATGGTTCGTTATATAAAAAATTACCCATGTTAAAACATAAAACATGAGATTTATAAAACATATCTAAGATTTATATTTAAAATCATTTTTGAAATAAAATATTTTCATAGAACCTACTAACGCTGGGGAAATCTGAGGAGCCAATCAGAGTTGGGCCTACCTGTCACTCTGCTGAATTTGGTGGAAAGCCCTGTTACTGTCGTCAAAGTATCAGCCTTGACAGGGTCCTCTTTTTCTGCAAAATGGGAGAGGCTTGAGATGGAGTGAGTGACATGGTCCCCACCTCAATGAAGAACCCATTGTTTTATAAAAATATATTTAAATTTTGAAAACTGAAAATTCTTTTCTTGTTGTAAATATTTATATTTTATAATCAAAATGACTTTATTTTTGTTACCTGGCAACAAAATTATTTTATTTTCAACAATTACCATTGTTTCAAAAAGTTTAAATAAATTTTCAAGTACTTTACTCTTGTTAAAACGTAAAAGGTTGCAGGTAAACTACCCCTTCCCCTTAACCGATCTTCACCAAAATCTAAAGGCCTTGATTCCTCTACAATTCACTGACGTATGCAAAAAATTATTTGATTCTGTTTGAATTTGCGGCTGTTACCGTTCGTCATATAAAATACGCTTGATAAAAAAACGTTGCAGGTAAACTACCCCTTCCCCTTAATCGATCTTCACCAAAAACAATAGGTCTTGAGTACTTTACAAATCAGGGCTGTATGCAAAACATTATTTGATTCTGTTTGCATTTTCGGCTGTTATCGTTTGCCATAGAAAATACCCTTGATAAAAAAACGCTGCAGGGAAACTACCCCTTTCCCTTAACCGATCTTCACCAAAAACAATAAGTCTTGAGAACTCTGCAATTTAGGGCTCTATACAAATAATCTTTTGATTCTGTTTGAATTTACGGCTGTTATCGTTTGCCATAGGAAATACCCTTGTTAAAACATAAAACGTTACAGGTAAACTACCCCTTTCCCTTAACCGATCTTCACAAAAAAACCATAGGTCTTGAGAACTCTATAATTCAGGGCTGTATACGAAACATTATTTGATTCTGTTTGAATTTGCGGCTGTTATCGTTTGCCAAAAAAAAATTTTCCTTGATAAAAAAACCGTTGCTGGTAAACTACCCCTTTCCCTCAACCGATCTTCACCAAAAACAATAGGTCGTGAGTACTCTACAAATCAGGGCTGTATGCAAAAAATTATTTGATTCTATTTGAATTTGCGGCAGTTATCGTTTGCCATAGAGAAAAAATCTACAGACACACAGACACACACACACACACAAACACAGACAGACACACACACAGACACTTTTCGGAAAACGACTTTTTTCATGTTTTGAGTGTAGTAGAATCAGAATCTGCAATAATCTCGAACACGATTTTTTTTGCCATCACCATACTTCCATTCCTTAAGGAATATGGAAGTAAAATATTATTAACTTTATCTATTATATATTTTGACGGTAGTTATTATTATTTAAAATATTCATGTATAGATATAGTGCTACGTTCGTTGAGATGAAAAACAAGTAAAGCTCTTGAATATTCGAATTTGTATTTCTACACGGTTCTCAACTAGCCTAGTGCATGCTCCCGTCACGTTGAAGGTCAGGCTTTAACCTAGTCTCTAGATTGTTCCAGCGCCTGTAACTACGCAAATTAGTGTCGGCACGCTGCCCGGAAAATGGAAGATAATTCTTGATTCTCTACGCGGTATAAATATAACCATCCAGTGGGCGGCTCAGTTCAGTTTAGACCTGCCGATATTGGAGTGCGAAGTGTTAGTTAATGTGGCGCTTTAGTGGAAAGTGATCATTGTGTTAATTAGGGCAAAACTGTAATAAGGTGACATTTATAGTTGTATGTTGGACAAATTGAAGTTGAATTATTTTATAAGATTGTTTTGCTGATTTATAACTGCTACTTGTGTCTAATTAAATTTTGTAAACAGTGACTTGATTGGTATCACTTATTCTGTTTCCACTGAATAACAGGGCGATCGGGGTGAGTGTCGTAAATATATATATTAGTAATAAATTATTCCTATTTATATGTTTTTTACTATATTTTATTGTTATTAATTTATTATTAATTTCTTACTTGAGAGCAACATACGTTTCACGAATGTTTCGAAGGAGCGTGTAAACAAACCAACCCATGTTGTTGTTTCAGTAACCAACCACAAATACTGCTGTTTCAGTAGAAAGCGAGTAACAGAAGAACAAAGAATAGAAAACGAAGGAAATTCAAGATATAAAGGAAAAGAAATAAGCAAAATATATTTGTGTTTTCAACGTCGGTTTTTAATGCGTTGACTTCGTAATGTGATTATACAGGTTACACGCTTGATGCAACACCACCTGACAGCTATTTAAATTTTATTTTTATTGTTAATTTATGTACATTCATATTTACTCATTCTTTCTTGTATATTTTATATTATTATTAATAATCCTTATTATCCTTATTATTAATAATAATCCTTTTTGTACAAGAGTATATTTTTATTTTGTGAATTACAATGTTTCCATAGCATTTAACTATCATAAATAATTGTTTTGAATAACTGACTTTAAAATTTTTTTGATTTATTAATTTATATGTAATGATGATAGTTAAATACTACTGGAACATTGTAATTTACAAAATATTAAAATATATTCTTGTATAAAAAGGATTATTATTAATTTATGTAGTATGTTCCAGACTGTTTACCGCCTGCACAGTTCTAATACCATTTTTGTTTGACCATTCGTATAGCAAATAAATTATTACGAATGAACTCTGAAACAAACTGTAAGATCGATTAAATTAAACGGCCACTCTTATGAGTCAGTTAGTTCACAGTTTTCTGTTGACAAACAGACAAGATCTGCATACCGCGCGGATTTCCACACAAAATGACACACTTGCATACATCCGAAAAAAACTGTAGCAGTTACTTGTTAGTTGTTAGTTTCAATTAAAATAATTGGGAAATATAATTAAGAACTAAATAAATACTAACCTCTTGCAGCCAATAAACATTATAAGTTCTTACAACGTAAAACGAAAAGAAAACCTTCCCGCTTACCAGCTGCAGTGTCTGAAGGCAGGGGTTAAGCTTTCCTGTTAGGGAAGCGACTCACTTAGACGACTCATGAATCGGATAGCCATTGCTTGGGACGGGAAACAGATAGTATACTGGGACTGCGAGGAGAGGTATAAGGAACATTGTTATCCCAGATTAATTGCCTTAGAAGTAGCAACATAAATATCTAGTACCGTAATGAGTGTACAAGTACAAAGGGGAGGGGGAGTAAATATGTAGCAGTGTTTCTAGGTGGGGCTGTAAAATGTCTAATCAACAGGAATAATGATGTCTATCTTCCATAGTATCTGTAATTAAGATTATTTTCGTAGAGCTAATTTTTCGTATCTACGTATAAAGACCATAACGAATATGCTAAAGATTACGCCAAATGTAAAAGATATTTCCTCGTTCAGAAATAAGACTTTAATTTTCTTACCTCGTTTTCATCCTATAAGCCTTGTCGTTAGTTTGTAAATCTGTTCAGTCTTGTAAATCGATTTCATAGTACATTTTATGAAATTAATCTGTCTAAATTTAAACGAGGCAAACACTAAGATTAATCTTTTCTTTTTTTTTATATTTAGAACATTGTTTATTATTTACTATTTTAGTTCACATAACCATCTTTAGCTAAAGTAAACAAATTTAAGATTGGATTTACACTGAATACAGTAATGTAAAGTGCAGAAATATTTTCTTCTTAAATAAATTGCTAAAATCCAACCGGCCTTTGACTGTGAAGGTGTATTTTAGCAGTTTATTTAAGAAAATATATACCTAAAGTAGCATATAAGTACAAACTGGAGCTTCTTAAACTATGGAGTGCCGCCCTCTACTGTGTCCTGAGGGGGCGGTTGGTGGGTCGCGAATTCGGGCTCGAAATTTATTTAATTAAAACGTATTATACTTAGTATTAAACAAAATTAAGTATTTAGCCTATAATTTTAGTAAGGATAAAAAAGGGCTTAAGGTACTCGATGTTAGAAAAAATGTGATTATGAACTGGGTGCACATCCTCCCATGCATGGAACTACATATTTATGGGTCTCATGAAGTGTATTGTCCTTCAAGATGGGTACCGGGCTTAAAAAAGTTCACAGCCACTGGTATAGACTATTTTGAACAATGAATGTACGAAACCAAGAGCAAGATGGTGAGATATACTGTGAAGAGGAACAAATAATGTGCCTACTCCGTGAAGTGAAGAAGAAGAAGAAGAAGAAGAAGAAGAAGAAGAAGAAGAAGAAGAAGAAGAAGAAGAAGAAGAAGAAGAAGAAGAAGAAGAAGAAGCTAAAATTTAGTTTGAATATTTTTACTTTATTTCCTTTTAAAATATAAATAAGTAGAACTTATCGTACCGTTAATCTGAATCAAATTTCTTTGGTTAATTTATATTTTGATTCACTGATTCTTAGAATTCAGTTCCCTCTTTCCGAATTCGAGATTATGTTGGCAAGGTCATATGGTAAATGGTATTATTGTTTATTGTTTACTAATGGTACCTATAATCTCAATTTTCTATTGTAGTGTATTCATTGTTCATAGCCTAAGGATACCATACAGCTTACATAATCTATTGAACTAGATATTGAGGTTAGTTTTGATAAGTTCGATTTTCTCGAACTACAACTTGTTTATCATATTATCTGTGCTGTGTGTATAGATAGTGTCACGGCTTGCCATTGTAACTAATGATAAAGTGAACAATGGGACACTATCATTAGTTACAATGTTAAGCCGAGCCACTATCTAAACACACAGCACAGATACGTAATATGATAAACAATTTGAAGTTCGAGAAAATAAAACTTATCAAAACTAACCTCAATATTGAGTTCAATAGATTATGTAAGAAAAAGAAGAGGGCCACGAAACTCTATTGAACACCATGACGGACTTCAAAAATCTTATCATATTTGAAATATTGCGACAAAATGAAAATCAGCATACAGTAATCAGCTGATATAATATATAGAACTGAATGTAAACATAAACACTCCGTAACAAAATCAGTTCTCGAGAAACTTTAAACACCAACGTACGTTTCACGTTCATTAATCAATGTCTACGAATTCGTTTTTGTAAATAGTGGCTCTTTTACGATATTGTGACCGCAAGTGCACAGTGTATATGACCTGGCGATGGTCTATGACCGAAATCGATCGAATTTAAGAATGTGAGTAACTAAAACTTTATTGCAAATCATATGTCTGTTAGCTTTAGGCTATGAACAATGAATACACTACAATAGCAAATTGGCTGGAAAAACCGCATTGTAGCTAAGATTTTTATTCTACAATTTTAGGCTTTCTCAAAATCTACATTGTAAGGGAAATTAATTAAGGATAACTCTTTTTTTGAAATTTCTTCTCGGGAGAACGGAATACGATTAAAAATTGTCAACAGCGATTTGTAAAGAGACTTTCACAAAGTGTTTTGAAATAAGTGTGTAAAGATTTCAAGAGAAGTCCTTAAAGGAGGATATAAAATACAATTTTTTCCGGACTAAAATTGTGTAATATTAAGTAGATTGATAATTTCTAGAATAACTCTAAGCACACTAAAATAATTTTGCATAAACAAGTAATCATTAACTCTACATTTATAATTACGATAAAATGTGTAGTTTTGGGGTACGAATACTACGAATTTCAAATTAATAACTTCACCGTCGCTTTATCAACAAGTGTTCATATAGGCCTAATGAAGTGTTAAAAATTCTTAATAATAGGAGTATTTATTAAACTTTTCAAAAACAGAATCTCTTTTAAAATCGATTTAAATAATAACTGTAATCTAAAACACATTAGACAAACCGAACGGGTGTAATTTTCTTTTTATTTCGGCGATTATCGTAAAACAGATTAGGCGCACGAAGTGAGTCTGTTTAGCGGAGGTCAATTGGACATGCGGTTCAGTCTCACCTCTTTCAGTCTACGCGTTAAATTACACACATCAAATCGAATAGCTGTTACACCCGACATTTCACAACAGCTGAGCTGATAATGATGACACAACATCATTAAAATCAAAATGGCAAAATGTGTTTTAATAAATTGATGCACCATTTTAACTTCATTTCAATTAATTTATTTGTAATCGTTTGGTTATTTATCCTTCATCTGTGTGTGTGTGCGCGCGCGCGTGCGTGCAAATAACATTTGACTGAGCTGCTCCTATGAGCTAATTTATCCTGACAACACTTAACACTGGTCGGCTTTTTTCTTTTGAGCAAAACGATTCGGATATGACGCGTGTCTAACAAACGAGACTGCTCTTTCTAATTAAACTCACGATTTCACATATCGCCACTTGCAGCACTACAAAGTTCTTGTACTGTATGACCTACGACTGTATTTTAATTATTTTAATACTTTTTACATGTCTGGTGTATGTGTTGCCTTTTCCCCTTCAATTTTTGTATAGTAAATACTCTATAGTAATTAAACAGTATTCAATGGAATAAAATATCAATAAATAATATTCGTTGAGAGTATTTGAAAAGAAGATAGTGAAGAAAGACATAAGGCCCAATAATGGAAGCAGGAGGGTGGAGATGTCTTCGAAATGCTGAAATTGATGAAATATTGCAGCGCGAAGATATAGTGCGCTTCATAAAGGCAAGACGGATAAGCTGGCAGGCAGGGACATGTGTAGAGAATGCCACAGGAGAGACTACCCAAGCAATCACTAAATGGAACATGAAAGGAACAAGAAAAGGGGGCACACTCAGAAGGCGATGAATCCGTGAGGTGGAGGAAGACTTAAGAAGAATGGGTGTACAAAACTAGAGGAACGTTGCAGCAGAGAGAGAAAACTGTAGGCGAGTGGTGGTGGAAGCCAAGGGTAATCGCGGCCTGTACAGCTCTGGAAGAAGAACAACAACAGTGGAATAAAAACCCTAAAAAAAAACAAGACGATAAGAGCATATAAAATTGACATAGAGCTATGTAGCAGAACTGGGCAAATTATTCAAAGAAATATGTCACGTATTAAAGCGATGGAAATTAATTTTTGGAGACGATGTTGTGAAAGCCGAGTTACGATAGAGTAAGAAACGCAGATATTTGGGAAGTAATTGGCATCGGCATTGATATTATAGAGACAGGACAAGTAAAACGCTTGAAATGGTTGGGACGTGTTCAAATGTCTTACCAAAGCCCAAAAAAGATATCTGAATAGACACCACCGAATAGAAGAAAGAAGGAAAGACCAAAAAGCGCTTAGGAAAAAAAGGCCAAATAAGCGGTGGAAAGAAGAAAACCTAAACAAATGAATGTGTTAGGATAAGAGATTAGAAACGTAGATGTTACCGATGAGTAATATGATAGAATTAATTCTTTCCACAGCAGTACGTCACATATAGAAAAATATTAAAATGTCTATGTATTGTTGGAATTGTTAAAAATACTATTTTTGTTTCTAGGTTATACACCAAAATTTAACCAATTTATTTAGTTTAATTCAAACCAGCAACGATCACAGACCTATCCTGTTGGTGTCTTCAGATAAATTCATCTCGTGGCCTGTTTATCCACTGTTAAATTCTCGAGACACATGGGAATTTTACTGTTTTGATTGTCACGATTAGGACACGGGCATCACACTCACACACACCCGTTTGGCGGACGCATGCTGGCACGCAGTTTGCGTGTCGGGGCTAGTACAAGCGCGCGCCTTGCATTGATTCCGGTACGCATTCCATTCTGGCGCGCACACGCATGTGTCGCCCATGCGTACACTCACACTGCACCGCTTGAGCCGACATGTCCCGCGTTGCAGTCTGCGTGTTGGGTGTCAGTGCGAGCGAGCGCGGCTTGCATCGTCTCCTCCAGCACGCACTCTGGTACGCGCACGCATGTGCGCTCGCGGTGTACACACATGCTTTGTTGTTTTAATCATGGCAATCACAGTAATAAAATTTTCTAATCTGGAGTATGTTCACAATGGGCAAATACAGCCAGGGGCGAATTTACTGCAGAGACATAGAACATCAAAATATGTTAATGTTTGCAATTAACATAACAGGACATAATTCTTAGTATGATTCGTCACGCTTAATAGATATTTTTAATAAAAACAACCTTCACTGTCAACGGATGCTATGATTGTAGAGATGGTAGCAACCTACTGAAGTACGAAATGTGAGAAATGATTTTAAAAAAGCTTGGAAAAAGCGGAGAAACCCCTCTGAAGGAGTGCTGGAATCAAGGATACCAAATGAAGAAATTAGAAATATAAAGAAAGGGAAAGACATAATCGTTAACAGAATAAGTGTCAGATGGTTAGTCACCATCAGAAAGACAGAAATAGGGACCGTAATGCAAATCATGGAATAACAGAATCCAGCAATAAATGATGGATATGCTAGGAAAGTGTGGACGAAGCGACTGCCTAAGATAGAAGAACTTGTAAAAGGAAATTGGGTAGAGGTCATTTTGTTATTGTAGGCCTACTATTAAGTTATTGTAATATTTACGTACTGTATATATTTAATACAAATATAAATTCGTAAGATCAAATTTAATTGTTTATTTTTAGTATACTGCTATAATTAAGAGATAACAGCAGGTCTACATACGTGCGCCCATTAACATGCGTAGCAAACAATTTAGACTATAATCGTCTCTTATTTACTGCGTGCATCATTAAAGCCGTAGATACCAGGACGGCGGAATCAGTTGTCTTAACTTCGTTAGTATTTTTCCCAGAAAAAATATGAGCGATTTACTTTTTAAAGAAACACTTCCCGGTTCAATTGGTGTATGCCATATATCAGGTTGGGTGCAAATGTGTTCACTATATGAGTTTAACATTTAATTAATACTATTAAACCTAGACGAGAGAATCTAATAACCTAGAGAATCTGACATTCCATTCTGATGAAATATGTATTACAGGTTGAATATACCTTGAACTTGAAAGTGGAGGTGATGAAAACTCCTGTTGACTAATACTCTGAATTTTTCTGTTTTGTGGTATTAAATTCGCCGATGATTCTAAATGTGGCCTATGTGCTCTTTATGGGCGCATAGTGATTGTGCACGTGCCGACATTGTACATTTATGCCTTTCGCATGTAACTTTTTCCACGAATTAGGACTCAGAATATTTTCTGATATTAATCGTATTATTTTTGATTTTGTATAGTAAAATTTGTTCGTTTTAACTTTTTAACAAAACGTTGTCTAAATGGACTCTATAATCATTAATCATTTGCATGCCAAATGCATCATTTGCTATGTTAAACATGATTTACGATAATAATCCTGATGTAAATATTGTAACAATAAAATCTTATCTTTCATTTTTTACCTCTTAACTCCTAAACTTCTTAAACTTACCCTTCTTCTATGTAAGAATTAAACTTTTATGTTAAATAAATAATCAAACTCCTTTTCTATCTTGACTGAATTTCAATAAAATATTTCTCTTTAACATTTCTTAATTGTATTGACATTCAATTTCCCTTCTTTTATTGGTAGCTCATTTCGGTTGGATTACATGGAAAATCTCAATCTCAGGGTTAATGTAAAATTAAAGTAAAACTATTGTTCAAGTCATAATATAACATAAAACATAATATTTATAATGAAGGTTTTGTAATTGGGTGTTGTGGATGTATGTTGACTAGTGAGTCCTTTGGATCATACAAAAGAATAATTTAAAAAGGAACTCTTAATACTAATAGTTATGGTGTACAAATAAAATTCACTATTATAACGTTTATATTGTTTTGGTTATAGTATTTCACTGTAACTCGATCGTTAAAATGTAGTAATGTTGGTTCAAATATCTGTCTTAGCATATCGGAGCAATCTCACCAATCTAGTAGTTTTCCTTATGAACTTACTGCTTGATTCTTCGCTTCTGGCCTTCAAGTTTTTGGTACTTTCGATTAAAATATTAGTCTTCTAGTTATTTCAATAGTCTTTCTTTGTCATCTCGCCTTCTATCTGCAATTAATTTGTATAAAAGTCCAGTTGTCCAATTAACATGTTCTGGCTGGTTTCAATATTTTTCCAACAATCCCTTTTTTTACCAAAATACTAATTCCTTCAGTTAAGGCTTTGGCTATGATATGTTTATGGGTCACAGGTTCGGTTTCACCTTTTATAATGAATATGATTCCGTTGAATCTTATTTTCACTTCGTCACTACATTATATTGTAAGTTTGTAACGTAAGATTTCTCTATTTTTTAATTATTGAAACTTGGTTTGATCTCACTATATGGGCTACATAACTGTTTCATGTAGATTATATGTTTCATTCAATGCTCATATTATAATTATGTTTAATCACTTTCATTATACATGATTTTTTCCTTTTTAAAGTCTATCACTGTTATTCTCAATTTCTAGCACTATTACACAACCTAACATATAATTATAGTTCGATATTATTATATTTGTAAAATTTATATCATTCACCGTTTTTAGTTCAATGATACAAAATAACTGTCTGAGGTACGCAGACCTCCTCATAGTATTAATCTAATGCTTATGAACTAACAAATGCCTTTTTACTTATTTTCTAAGTTTGTACATTATAATTCTCTTAATTAATCATTATTTACATGTTTGTTTGTCACTTGATCTTCACTTCTGGGTATTATTGTCATCGTCAGTCATTGTTTGTCAATGTCATTTAATTATTTACTTTATTTTTTCATTCCTTAATTCCCTATTATTTATTTATTATAATATTTTCCTTTTTGTTTTAGTTACTTTTCATTTCTTGACCTTATTATTTATCTCTAAATAATATGTTGTGTCTTCATTTCTTTATTTATTATGTTCATTTTATTCTTCTTTGTACTTTATTACTAAAAAGATTGCGTTTATGCATATTTCACAGTGAATTTTGATGGGATACTTGTCTTTATTCCGAGCTGTAATCTTGTTATGTTACAATATTTACATTTTTATACAACTGTTTTTGTTCGATATATAATTATTTGTTTTCTTCAACATTGTTAAATACACTTTTAGTAAATATGTTAATATTCTAAATTTTCTTGTAATTCTTCTTGTTACTATGTAATGTTCAACCGAAAATATAATTTATGATTGAAGAAATCATAAATCTTGATTCCTGATTTAAGATTACAATTATTACATATTATTGTCACTTATTGCTATTTTTTTACTTGTTGAGATTTTTTTTAATAAACTCAATTTTCTGTGTAGTTAAATGTGTAGTATTCCATATTTCCCTCCCTACTGAATATTATCCTCACCTTCCTCTCTTTAAACAGATCCACTTCAACACTTAGAGGGTTTAGTTTTATTTTAAATGTCATATATAGTTAAAAATTATAACTTTTAATTTACTTTGAAATTCATAGGAAGCTGATATAAATATACTTTAATATTATTGAAAAGTAATTGGTATTTCATATTACCCACTTCCTCTAATACCCTTTTCAAAAGTTAAAAAAACCATCGTCATCTTATACATAGATCCAATGACTGTGGAATGGAGTACTGTAACGAACACATTCGTTAACGGTTTACAAAACTAACGTTAGACAGTAAGAGGAAATATTTTGGGAATGTGAGAATGCAGAGGCTTGAATAAAATATTTTGAAGGAAAAGTAATGAATATTCGGAGAAAAGATTAAAAGCGAGGATTGAGACAAATATGCGATAAACCGGAGGTCACCGGAGGTTAAAGGAATAACAAGAGGGTAAATGGTTAGGTTGTTGAGGTATGTGATGGAGAAGGCGCCGAGTGATTAGCAAAAATCGAGCTGCTGCAAGCATTTTGGAGGCGGGAGAAGGCAAAGAAGACCACGCGACTGATGCATGAAGAATGTGAGAAAAGATGCTGGCAGGCTGAATGCATCGTCTGATAGAAAACAACATGGGGTAGTGGAGAGGAAAGAGAAGCCAATCATTTACCAAATCATGGGATATATAGACTTGCACAACTGAATTGCATGTAATTCGCTAGGATTGTGACAATTGATTGTGAAAAAAAACAACGTGTTGAAAAACGCATAACTTCAGAAGGATTTCCACAGACTTGGCCTATACATTTGTATTACTGAAAAATTCCCACTATCTGTTTCATCAGCAGTCACTAGAACATAAAGTGAGTTAATGAGTGGAATATGAAATTATAATAATTATTACAGAAAACAATAAAAAGGAAACTACTATCTTAGGTAAAAATATTACTTAACTTTGCCTAACGATAGTACTATAGTAGACAACAATTGAACGTAATGAGGAAAACAAAGAACTTCCGTAGTTTCTTGACAGTAAGATACGAAATGGACGACATGACACTGACTCACCTTTGTGGGTGGATGGATATTATTTATCTAAAGTACCAAACGTATTTTGCATTCTGTAATTTGCAAGCTACCGCCATGACTAAACACTGAAGCTTACGTGGACACCTATAAATAATTATTACAATTACGCACATACGTACACGTGCGCATACACCCACTACGAAGTGTTAATAAACAAAAGAAAAAGTTTAGAACGTTCTGCAACAGAAACGTTGCAGACATTTATGTGTGTGTTTAGGCGCGCGCGCATATATAACTTACTTTTATTACAACGGTCAATCCTTTTTAATTTTTTTAATTTGATATATATGTAGTAGAAACACATGTGATGATTAAGAGAATATACTGATATGCGTAGAGTTGCGTGTCGGACTCTGTATTTCAGTTTGTAAGGAACTTTGTAATTTCGACTTATAAGTAAATTATTGTAATTGCAAGTATATACGTAGGGCAATACAATAAAAGTGCGAATAATTAATTGATTATTGTTAACGGTAGTCGAGTGCGTGTGACGCGTAGACGCTAATTACAACAACAAGAAACTTATAGCGACGTTCTTAATTAATATTTCGTGATGGGACTGCGACAACAAAGTACTCGGATTATTATAATTCGCCATAATTAAGTATAGACTACTATTCATTGAATATATTTCTATGTTATTGTATATTTTTCAACAAGTCTCTGTATGACTCATACTTTTAAAAAACCGTAAAAAGGGCTTAGGAATAAAGCGCTCAATTTTGAATAAGAAATGAATAACGCGCCCCATATAATTTTTTTTAATATAGTTAGGATTTGCACGTCAGTTATGCTATACAATTTCGTGTGTATTAATTTGTAAATTTTTAATTTACTTAACCATTAATTAAACGTAAAAAGGATAAACGTACAAGGATAAAAACAGTGCGCGCGCCCATGTGTATTTGGCACATACTGCATATGCAAGAATTAGTAGGGTTATTGCCGTCTCTCCGGCTCTCTTTCCAATTTTTTTGTCTATCTTAGAGAAAAATATATTTGTGTGCCAAGTGTCATATAACGTACTACTTCAATCGTATATTAAGAAACCTTGGTGGTCTAAATAATGAAGCATGGGGAAACGTTCAAATATAGATAACCTGTAAAACAACTTGAATATAACATATAATCGTAAAGCAATAGAAACCTACTCGGGACGAGGAATAGATTGAAACCTTAATCGGTAAGATTGGATAAAACATAAACCTGAGGCGAAGAAAAAGAACGAATTATTTGAAGTTTTGCGTTGTACTTGTATCTTATATTCCTTTATACAGGACGATAATTATCAGCTAACTTTTAAAGCTAGCTGTGAAAAAAATCATTAATCAGCCTTATCTATCGAGAGTGAAAGGTAGCAGTGCAACAACAGCACACAGGTCAGTTGATGGGATAATGGGGTTGATTGCTGCAGTGGTGGCAGGGGAGAGGATGCTAACTAACTTGCTAACGTTATTGGATCGCGGGTAAATAGTCTGCGGGTATCTGTGGGTGATTACAATTAATTAGTAACGCAACATAGCGTCGTATCGGTCCACAGTGTCTGAGGTCTGACAAACACACACACACACACACACATTTTGCGAACACACAGATGTCAATAAATTACAAAATAGATGTTATATATTTATTTAACTTTGCCAACAAACAATATCAAATTGATCGAGTCATAACGATTTGTTCTGTAACATCTTATGTAACGGATCAAGTACCGAGTGTGTTTAACGCTGAACATACAATTTAAATCAATGTAGTATTTAAGAGATAGAAAGAGACTCGACTAAAATTTTGTACAGTAATGGCTGTTCCAGTATTATTGTATGGTACTGAAACTTGGGTTTCGGCGAGAAACCATCTGAATAGGATACAGGCGTCGGAGATTCTTGCGATCTGTTAAAGTCTGGACACGAAGAGATATTAGGACTCTATAATTAAGACATTCGTAAAGAGCTGAACATTTTTAATATCAAAGATCATATTCCAGAAAACAAAAAGAGATGGACTGTTCATCTGAATAGGCTACCTAAGGAAGTTTGGCAATCTATTGGACAACGAAGTATTGGAAGACCTAGGAAGCCTTGGTGAAGTGGATGTATTAATTTGGTAACGGAACAGCTGATTTGCCTAGTCCGTGTTAGTAATAGAAGAAGAAGAAGAAGAAGAAGAAGAAGAAGAAGAAGAAGAAGAAGAAGAAGAAGAAGAAGAAGAAACGTTTTAAGAAAATTAAATTACCTTTAATTAGATATTTTATTCATTTTCTTAGAATAAAATTTGATAGATTTACACATGTATACAGATGGCAATATTTTACACCCCTATTAGAAACGTGTTTACAATAAACTTTGCAAGATTCATTCCTGTTCGATTCAGTATGATTTCCACAACCAAACCAAAGTGATGGCTTTCCTGGGAAGCAATCCTGTAAGAGCCAAAATAATTATTAACGACCAACTAATTGAACAAGTGTCTCACTTTAGCTATCTAGGGTATGATATATCGTATGAGAACAATAGAGACAGATAATAAGCTACATAAGTTTTAAATGATGTGCGCCACCATAAGAAGGACACTATAAACAAAACGCGGAACTCAGCTCAAGTTTTTTAAGGCTGCCCCTGTGCTTCTGTATGGAAGTGAGTCATGCATAACGGGAAAGAGAGATAAAATCCGCATACAAGCAGGAGAGATGAAATTTCCAAGATCGGTCAAAGGTTGTCCTAAACAAGATAGATTTAGAAAAATGAAGAGTTTAGAGAAGAGTTGGAAATATATACAACTTAAATGGGAAAATAAGAGTTGCATAGAAGAAATTGGAAGAACCATCTGGAGCGTACGGATGATCGAAGACTACCAGAAGCGGCAAATAGATACAGACCAGCTTGAAGAAGAAGCGTAGAGAGACCAAAGAAAAGATGGGAATAAATCCTATGAAGCCGGGACGGGTCACCAAGAACCTTGTTGTAGGATCACCAAGTAATCCTTGTTGGGGAAGAAGAAGAAGAAAATTAATTCCTTTCAACTCCGCTAAATTATTGCCTCCATTGACCCAATTCTACTGTTATAGTACGATATTCCTGTAGTAAGTGACAAAGAACTAACATAACAATTTTATTTTTAATAGTTTTATTGCTTGTATGGTAAACTGGAATCTGTTTTTCTTGTAATATCTTTAGTTTTGATATACGGTGTACAGCATAACCGCTTGAAACCAAAAATAATCCATACATTACTAGTGATCGTGAATTATGTTGTAAATGGTAAAAGGTTTTGTGATGTTCTGTCATTAACTAGCACAGTTCTAAAACATTTGTGTTGACGTTACCACAAAATTTATTGTCACAAACAAAACCTGTACACGAGGCGATACAGAAATAATATGCCTACACAAAAAGGTGTTATTTGTGAGAACGTTATGTAAAGAGAAATAATAACAGTTAGATATATATTACGACTGTACACGTTATTATAATATAGCTATAATATTCTATACATATTAATACACATTACATGTTTATTACGGGAATTTAATTTATAAACTCATATGATCTTTATTAACTTTCAAAAGGCATTTGATAGTCTGGGTAGCGATGTCTTGTAGAAGATTATGATCAGAAGAGGTTTTCCTTTGTATCTTGTCAGGGTGATTAGAAGTCTGTATCAGAACACCTGTATTGTCATTGATACGGGAAATCGATTGGCACAAGCTGAGGCAAATAAAGGAGTTATACACGGTTGCTGTATCTCCCCGATACTTTTTAATATTTATTTGGACGATATCATTAAAAGATAGAAGAAAAATTTTAAATGTGGAATTAAGCTTTCTCCGCTATATACACTTAGTATTATTTTATATGTAGTTGATATTATTATACAACAGACAGATAATGACTTGCAGAGTGGAGTATTCATCTTGAGGAACTTAGCAGAGGAATATAGCTTAGTGCTATCTCTACACATAACAAAAGTAATGGCTTTTAGACGGAAGTATTCAATAAGGCCAAAGGTAGAGGTAAATGGAAACATCTTGGAGCAGGTATCCAGTTTTAATTACCGTGGATGCGAAATATCTCTCGTAGTTGATAGTGATGTCGTAAATAAACTTAATAAATTTTAACAGATATGTGGAACAATCCATAGAGCCTTAAAATACAGAACTAGGAAAGACACTAAGCTTAAGTTTTATAAGACTATGGGTGTACCGGTGGCGGTGTATGCGAATGATACATGGGTACTTTCACAGAGAGACAGAGGGAAGGTTACAGGAGCAGAAATGAAATTTGTCAGGTTGGTCAAAGGGTTCACTTTACGAGGCAGAATAAGTAATGCACAGGTAAGGGGAGAATTACAATTTTTTAAATTACAGGATACAATTACGGAATACAAGGCCAACTGCCAACATTTTGGAAGAATGCAGCAAGATCGCCTTCCCAAACTTGTCTTTAATTACAAACCCACAGGGTATCGTAGTATGGGGCGTCCGAGGACGAGATGGTTTCCGGAACAGGCAGTGCAGCCTAATCTGTAAAGTGTAGAAGATGATGATATGTGTATATATTATTTTCTGTGTAGCTCGTGTACAAGTCCTGATGACGATAATAAATTTTGATCGAAACGTTGACACCGGTCTTTCAAAACTTGTGTAGTCAAGACCTCGCAAAACTTACCGTACCTCGCAAAACCTTTCATCACAACAAGATAGTAAAAATTCTTGTTTGGCTTACGGTCCACTCTGTACTTCATGAGGTCACAAAGAAAAATCTATGCCATCAACACAGCTTTCGGTTCGCCACACATATTCTACCTCCCCACCGCTCAAAACTCTCGTCTTCAGACTGCGTTAATAAAGACTTAATGAATTACTAAATTTCTTAGAAAAGTTGGAGGAGAAGGGGGGGGAGAGAGAGAGAGAGAGAGAGAGAGAGAGAGAGAGAGAGAGAGAGAGAGAGAGAGAGAGAGAGAGAGAGAGAGAGAGAGAGAGAGAGAGAGAGAGAGAGAGACAGAGAGAGAGAGACAGATAGACAGAGACAGAGACAGATAGACAGACAGACAGAATCAAGGGCATATTGTGTTCTTGTGTTTGAAATATCTTCCGTACATTATCTGACTTTAAAAGGAAACAAGAGGCTGTCGGAAGCGAACATTGTGCGCAAGAATGAAAGAACTGACAGCTGACAGGAATGGAGACATGAAGTTTCTGTATCTTTTTTTATATAAATAATACTCGTACACTGACTGTATGTCTGCTAGTTAATTAGGCGTGATGGTGATGAATTAGTTAGTGTCAACTTATAATATACATTAGGTCTACATGCCGTCGCCGATAAGTAGAGATTATTATGTCGCTGCCAACAAATCGTCTTAACACACACAGACAGACTGGTAATTCTAATTAAATCCACAGAGTGAACGGGATCATTGTCTTTTTAATTTTCTGAAGAACGTAATAATTAATTTCCGCCAGCCAACCTGAAACCTGTTCCTTTGAATTCTGAAGAGTCCTGCTGCGGATAACAAAGTGAACTTCACGTTTTGATCTGTTTCAGTTTGTATGGTAGGCCTATATATTTATGACGGGCAACAACCATATAACGGATTAATTAAAGCTGAAGATGAGGATGACATTAAATTTGTTTTATGCTTAGAAAGTTAAATGGAGAATTCCGGAAATGAGAATTCCAAACTGAACATGTTGTCTTTGGAAATATATGGAGAGATATATTGTTGAATAGGGTAGTTGTGGAGGGAGTAGATTCATACAAATACCTTGATGTCATGATTACGAAAGACGGAACTAGTGTAACAGAAATAAAAAATCGTATGGAACAAGGGAAACAAAGACGAGAAAGTTTCACTCCACTTTATAGAGCAATCAACTGAGGCCTGAAACAAAAATCGAAATACATAAGACAATAGTGGAAAGTATTGTAAAATATTTTGTCGAGGTGTGGGAGACTACTGAAAATATGAGGAAAAGATTACGAACCATGGAATTGAGATACTGGAGAAGTGGTGCAGACTCAAAAACTCCTTGTATCCTTATTGCTGGATATGCTAAAACTGGAGGATCGATCAGTTCTTTTGTAACAATAAGCTGTGCTGATATGTCGCGGCACCATGCTGGGTAATGGTTAAGAACGAAGGTTTTCTTGTGGAGGTGATTGTTTTGTAAACCTACAAATTTCTGATATAGGCTACGTATCACTGTATGTATAAATTGAATCCGTTAGTTGACAAAGACGTTCACACAGACGAGACCACCTAACGAGTATCGCTTGATACTATAAGGCTGCCCACGTACAGACATTTCGAGATGAAGTTAGGTGTGATTATTCACTAACATGTTTATTAAGTGATATAATGAAGAAAGGAGATGTAGTATGCATTGGTCCGCAATATGGACAAACTTCACACTAATACTTAAACACTAAACTTAACATGTAATACTGGTTACAATAAAGAGTTTTGGAAGTTTGGCTGTAAAAAAATGTTAATAGCTCTTGATTATATTCTTAATTAACATCACAATCTAAATATTTAACAATGATGTGGTGAAGAGGCTGCACAAGTTCAACCACATGTGGGGGACCGTCAGGAGAACACTAAAATCAACGAGTAAAGATACACGCCTGAAGTTCTACAAGGTGGACGGCCCTCGCCACACTTCTCTGCGGGCTGGAGAACTGGACTTTAACAAATCTCAAGACAGTCGTAGTTAATAGGCCTAAATGAGAATTCTCAGGCACGTGGCAGGATAGACTCTTCAAGACCGCAAAAGAAATGTCGATGTACGGCAAGAACTAGATATATGAGTATACTTGATAGGATAGCCCAGTATCAGCTAAAATGGTTAAAACATCATAACCGAACGGATGACTGCCGCATCATCCAAGCCACTGTTGAATTATAAGCTGAAAGGACGGTGAGGTGCGGGGCGTCAGAATAAGCAATGGAGTGACCAGCTCTAGCCTCTCTCTCTTTGGGACCGGGATAAGCCGTTTTTGGTTTAATCTTGCTGCTGCTGCTGCTACTGATGTTGATGACTATGATGATGATAATGATAATCGTCGTCGTCACTTCACAGTGTAGGCTTATTGCCCTTCACTGCAGCCATCTCTTCCATGGCCTACCAACAGATCTATTGCCAACTGGTTTGTAGTCTACAGCGCGTTTTACTAGCCTCTGGTAGCCCATTCTAGTGATGATTATAACCTAAATATTTCCTGCTCCAGTAGAAAAAGCACCCCTCGTGATTGTACCGTTGCATATATCTTCATGTATATTCACTATTTTGCATTTCCATTTATTTCACACAAAACATCATACACATATGCTCATGACTTGTGACTGTACACGTTAAAAGTGCAAGTCAGTGCCCATAAAGAGACAAGTTTGGTTTCAAAAAGGAAAATAAATACACATGCACGTTTAAGGGCGCATGCACGTAACATATCACAATCGTGCGTTACAGTTTAACCGTTCGTGTCACAAACGACATAACGTGAGACACGAAACACGTTGTGGCGCGAGAAGTAGAAAAACACACATGATGCGCAAGGTACACATACACAGCGGGAGAACGGGAGACCTTGTCGGTAAAGCTGGTGATAGTCACGCCACAATAATATGAATTATAAAGCTGTCAGTGGCGGTGTTCCTGTTTATTTTAAAATGTTGTAATCATCTCCTTTGTAGCTTGTACACTAAACCTGTCTTTCCGTCTCACTTAAATGAAACTGTCTTCCTCTGCTGTCCCGCCATACTGACACCTGACATATACAACAGTGCGTAGCCCATCTACAGCGCAAACCTTTTACTCAAGAACTTAACTCTTCAATTTCTTTAACTATGTTTTACTGTTGATGCGATATCATCCACCGCTTTCTGCGTTTACTGGACGCCTCTACTTTTCATTTAATTTTCTACTGCTTTCCTAT